>CM034152.1:483300997-483661986 GCA_019776745.2 Taxus chinensis | reverse complement strand
CCTATAAGTATTGCAACTCTTCCTGCTCATTGTAACATGATTTTCATATTAAAAAAATACCATAAGCTACCTCCATGTTTCCAGTCCTCAACATTTAACCCACGGAGCAGGCGTCGGTTGTGTAAGTATTAAGTTCAGACCTTTTAATTTCAAACATTCCATTCATGTATGTGATTTATTTGCCAGTTTTGTGGGATTGGACTATAGAAGTGTGTAGTATGTTGGATTTAAAATGTGTGAAGTCCATTCAATCTTGGCACACAAATGTTGAATTCGGTATGTCTGTCTTGGCAGTTTATTTTGTAACTATTTTGTTGAATGTCTTATTACAATGTCAAGAAGGCTCGGGACGACCCAGAACCATGTTGCTTTTCTTTATCATGTCCAATATGCAAGTATTTAGAATCATCATAGCCCTCACAATTGTTGATGAGGAGAACCCTTTTTATGTTTCAACAACAACACATTACTTACTTTCCTTCTCTCCTCCACGTTTCATTCCTCCACCCCTTCCCTTATGACATTCACTACAAGGTTTTAATTCCCACCTTTTTATTTTCAACTTTCCTTCATGTCTCCTATCTTATAAATTAAATGTCGCACAATCTAAAACCTTCACACAAATAAAAAAGTAAGATACAAAACAATAAAGCTTGATTGGTGGATAAAATCTTCATCTTGCTCATATGTTCGACTTCTAAAATGGCTCAATTATTAATGATTATTCTTGCATCGACTGCTTCTATGCACTTACTCGATCTTGAATTTGAAAAGTGTGCCTATAAAGTGATATAAGGAGTGAGTAACGTGGTTGGGTTTCAACCTTGGGCCCTATTAATTTCTCACCAATTTTTATTTTGGCCCCTTTAAGCTCAAATTGCGTTCGTGTGAATAACACACGTGAGGTTGAGAAGATTACGTGAAGCACATATAACAAATGTTATTTGGGTAGGAAGAAAATCCTCAGTGGAAATGTGTGGGAAATGCAGGTATTTAAT
The DNA here is from genome assembly GCA_019776745.2 of Taxus chinensis. NCBI lineage: Eukaryota > Viridiplantae > Streptophyta > Pinopsida > Cupressales > Taxaceae > Taxus > Taxus chinensis. Next base: position 483,660,988 of record CM034152.1, on the reverse strand, counting down.
TTCCCGCCTTTTTTATTTCCAACATTCCATTCATGTTTACATCTTACCTATCAAAAACCTCGATGCCATGAAAAAAATAAAATAGTAAAGCTTGATTAACAAATAACATCTACCTTTCTCTTCTATGTTCGATCGTTTGAGGGGATTAATTTTTGATGGTTGTTTTCACACCACCTATTTTCTTGTAGTTATTTGAGCTTGCAATTGGAACAAGAGGCTACACATTTCTACAACACACGCATTCCAATTGGGTTTTGAACCCTGAAACTTTTCAAGTTTCCCCATTTTTTAATTTTTTCCTGTTTTTGAGATTGTAATGCTTGAGTGAAACACATATACTAAATGTTATTTGGGTGGGAACAATCTGACCTATGGAGTAGGTGTTTGTCATGCAAGTATTAAGTTCACACCTTTTAATTTCCAACATTCCATTCACGTATGTGTTTTATCTGCCGGTTTCATGGGTTGGACTGTAGAAGCGTGGAGGATGTTGGATTTAAAATGTGTGCAGTCCATTGAATCTTAAAACACCAGTGTCGAATATGGTATTGTCTGTCTTGCCATTTTATTTTTTCATCGAATTTATTGAATGTTCGATTACAGTGTCGAGGAGGCTTGGGATGACCCAAAACCAAGTTGTTTTTCTTTATCATGTCTAATATGTAAGTATTTAGAATCCTCAAAGCCCTCACAATTGTTGACGAGGGGAACCCTTTTTGTGTTTCAACAACAACACCCTTCTAATGTTCACAAAGGAGATGTATGCCATTTCTTCCTTGGTGGAAAACAAGGAACGACATATGTCATTTTATTTTTTTCGGGAATGTTGTTGTTCCTGTTGATGTATCATTGATGTTTACAACTTTTGATGGGCGACACCACTATAAATGTTGCTAATAAAACCCTATTCATTACCTTGATAGCTAAAGAGAAACCCTTTTTTACAATTTACATGAAATTGTTACCTGGGGCTCCTACGTCCACTCCTCATCTTCATGTTTGTGGCAGCCCCATAAAACGTGCATTCTAATTCCCCTTTCATTTAGGTGTGTTCAAACCACCTAATAAATGTAAGGGTTGAATTTCAAAACATTTATTCACTTTGACAATATTTTTCATCCACTCCTTGTGTTTTGAAATATCTCTGCTAACATTTCCCTCACCAAAATACCCGCCACACGTTTTTTGCTTCACACAAATGACATAAATGTCTTGTGGTTGTTGGAGGGTAGAGTTTCACATGACTTCCCCATTCCACTTTCCTCACCCTTGCAATTCTCCACCCTCGAATCTTTTTCTCTTCGCCCCTCTTCCTCTCCCTCCAATTTGAAATCTTCAATAGATACTCTTTGACGTTTAAATCATACATTCCAAGTGCGATTCCTAGTAGATTAGAACTTTACTAAGTTCATTAAATAATCGTCAATCCCTTTGGGGTGCCAAAAATATAAGAATGAAAACGACACATTTCAATTAAAAAACAAGCCGGTGAGACATCTTTAATAGAGGACGGTCCCATAAACAGTTGGGGTCAGGCATCGATCAAGTAATTTGGGGTGTAATACTTAGTTGTGTGTCGTCGGGAATGCGTGCCACAGATCTTTATCTCACTCTGGTTTGTTTCTCACGAAATCCCGATATACCTATGGATCCAAAGGGTTAAGTATTTAATCAAACATGCTTAAAAATATAAAAACCAAGGCTCGCCCGCGATTTTTCAAACCGGGCATGTCGAAATCAAGATGGAAATCTAATTTGTGCGTGGGCATGGCGGGTTTTCTTCTGTTACTGTCGGTGTCTCTGCTGCACACCAAGCTCGGCGCCCATGGTTCACACCCAAATAAAAGCAACGAAATGAATTCTGTACAGATAAGTAAATTTCCCGCTACCAGGAAGGAACTCATAAGTAAGGATAGGGAAACCAGTGTAAATGAAAAAGCTAGGGTTTTGGATGAAGCCCAGGGCTTGGAAAATTCAGAGCAGTTTCATACGAGGCTTGACGAGACAGTCACGACCAAGGAATTGGAGCGGAGAGAGAGTTTGGAAATTGAGGGGGGACAAGATTCCGATGAAGACGAAAATGAAGATGAGGATGCAGATGCAGGAGGCTTCGAAATGGAGGGCTTTGACGGGTTTGAGGACAAAATTGATGAAATGGACGAGGATGAAGTTGAAGGGGACAGAGTTAGCTTTTCTGAAAGCTATTTAAGTCGGGGAGAAAATAATTTGGAAAGGCAAGGTTTGGAGAATAGCTCGAAAGGTAGAGAAAACAGTCGGAAAAGTAAAGTCATTGAATATTCAAGTGGGGAAATTGGTGTGGCAGATGAGGGTCCTGGCAATTCAGGAAAAAGGCTAGAGAGGTTGGGACAGATTAAGACTATTCCGCGCTCAAATTACAGCGACAAGCAAACGAAAATCAGAGATTACATTCAGTCCAAGGAGAAGGGAACTCGAAAGACTGAACCTTTCCGGGGAAGGGCAGGCCTGTTTTGGGATCACGTCATGGGGGTGAGCAGGAGGGCCTTTCTGAAACATCCAAAAAGACTAGCGGCACTCACAAATACACAAAAACCAAAAATTGGTCATGGTCAAGAGTCTAATATTGATACTGCTATTCAAACTAATGGAGAGTGGGAGGATGTAATTGCCGATGATTCAGTGGCAGGCAGTGATGACAGAATCAAAGCGGCATTTAGTTCAGATGACGAACCGATTGACGAAGGCATAAGAAAGGGACTTGAAGAAGTATATGCCATTGAGGACGCATTGTTGCTCAAGGGCGGCGAGAAATTGTCGCCTCTGAGAAGTGGCTGGGGTCCTTGGTTTGACACTATTCAAAGGAGAGCTTCCAAAAGTGATTTTCTCAAACGGGACAGGATGGCCAAATTTACTGTTGACCTCTTGAACCCTATGAATAATCCATTACTACAGGATCCAGATGCTGTTGGCCCTGCAGGACTTACAAAGAGCGACAGAGCTATACAAAAAGCTCTGAAGAAGGCCAGCATTGAAGGCATTCCATTTGTTGGAAGGCAATCATTCAATTCCAAAGACGTGCACGAGGAAGAAACAGCTGTTGAGGGGAAAAGACAAGTGCATGATGCAGTGGTCCTTCAAAAGACACTGGAAGAGAGTAATCTAGATGGTGGCGATGAGGCTTCTTTAAAGGAGAGGAACAGTTCTGATAATGATGATGATGCATTGTTAAAGACTGGGTTCACACAGTTGACAAGGAAGGCTTTGGACAAGAGTGACAGCAATATAACCCATTTAAAGAGCAGTGTGGGTAGTAAAAATAGGGGAGATTTGACTGACACTTTGGGAGGCACTGAGCAGATACAGTCTGTCATGCCAGAACAGGTACTTGAAAGGAAAAGACTATCTAACAGAGACCGGAAGGACAACATCAATCCCTTGGAAAAGAATTCTGGTAGAAGTAAAATAGATGCTCACAGCCGTAACTCAAGGAGGAACAGAGTACAATTCAAAAAACAAGGAGCCCAAAACAAGGAAGAAATTGCAAGAAGGTTGCGCAGCTTAAGTGCACCAGAGATACAAGAACATAAGTATCAAGGTTATGCAAATGGATCTCTTTTGAAACAGGTAAATAGCTTGAGAGCTGAGAGTAGAATTGTGGACGGCACTAGAGATTTCTTCCCAAGAGATAATATAGTGACCTCAAATAAGAGCATGACTGAAGATATAGGTACGATCGCCTTGAATAAGATGGACATAGCGCATGGAGATACAATGAAAATTGCAAGGGGCGAAGCAGCAGGAATTGAATTTTTTGAGAAAATTCAAAGGCCAGGAGAACCAAGAAAATTGAATCCAGCATCTCAGAAGTTATTACGTAGAAAGGTCCGGCTTGATGGCGATACTCGAAGATGGGGCTATTTTCCTGGTCTAGATCCTCTACTTTCATTCTCTGAATTTATGGATGAATTTTTACAAGATGGGAACTGCTCTCTGAGAGTGTTTATGGCTTGGACAACTCCATCATGGTCATATTCTGTGAGATACCAGCGTGGCCTTGAAAGTCTTCTTTATTTTCATCCTCATGCTTGTGTTGCGGTGTTCTCTGACTCCATTGAACTTGATTTCTTCAATGATTTTGTGAATGACGGGTACTTCTCTTTCATCACCTTCATGTTCTTGCTTGTGTTGTTTCTGCTCCTAATTACCATATTATTATAATTTCTGATGCAAAAAGTTAGTAGCAACTTGAAGCTAGTGGTTAAAATTTAAAATTCATAAATTCATTGGGTTTGCACATACTACACATTGTCAGATGCTGAGGTGGAGCCTGGTAGTCTGCAATGGTAGAATTGTTGAATGCTCCACTATTGCATTTGAGAAAACAGTATAAATTGATCTTGAGATAAAATTGGTAAAATCTACTTGTGACCTTAGCTCGCAATAAGCAGATTACTTGTAGTAAACCTAGTTTTTTCAAACGACTATATTATAGGGTCACATTCCACCCACACAACTATGCTGTGCATATTAATACTCACCCTTTACCTTGTACGTCACATCTGGTCATTAATTCCTTTCCTATTCAATATGTTCATTTTGCATATTTGTCCATTCTGTGATCAGTATTAGTCGAAGCGGTATTACAGCCACTCGTTCCTTTTTCCAGCTTGTGGATTGTTTCTATTGATTATTGGCCTATGGCTTCTCACCATTTGCTTTGGCCTATATCCGTGTGAGGAGCAAGATTTTGTCTTCCTGCTTTTTACCTTTAGTTAAATGTAAGACTCACAGAGCACTTCCTCAGATTCGGGATTGTCTCCATGTTTCTGAATAACAAAATCCATTCAATTCAATAAAAAAAGTTGAAGAAAAGAAAAGCAATCAAAAGCCAGTCAATCTCCTAGTTTGGTTTTTGGTCTCTCGAGACATGTGGAAAACTTCTTTGATTTAGAAATTGTTTGACATCTGACAATGACATAGAATGTGTTTCCAATTGCTTGTGCAATCAAAGGCCTTTCTTGTGGGTTATTCTACTACCATTTTGAAAGCTTTTTATCAGGACACATTTCTTAGTAACCTGGAAAAATAGCATTTGGAGGTAAATCTGGCAAGAATGTAAAAGGATAATGTTAGTGAAATGATCAAATCTGCTCCTATAAAATTTGGAAGTTACAGAGATCTACAAAAACAATTACTGCATTATTACTTCTACTTCAACCATATATGAACTATCTAAAAAGTAAAGGAAATTGTAAGGTCCATTTCCTCCTAGCACTATTTTTTCCATTACTGTGTTAGTCTGGTCTCATTGTGACAGACATTTTGGGATTTATTTGAGGCACTGTGTTTTTCGGTGGCATGGGATGCCAATATGTTCTACATTGCCTAGACATCACTTTATCAACTTGCTTTGTTAGCAAGGCTAACAAACTTCAGCTATACTTATCCTGTCAGTGTGGGCTTTAAACATGATTAATTGTATGATGGCCCCTCTTATCGGAACAGACACCAAAATTTGGTGTAAAGCTAGGTGAGTTACAGTGATGCTAGTGATGATCTTGGCTCTGATTGTAACATGGAAATAGGGATTATAAAAGACTATATCTGCATACCCCAGAAGCATGTGAAAACATTATGTTCACAGGGACAAGATCAAAAATCAAAGCAGGCCTCATCAAAATGGAAAATACACTTGAGAACCAAATGTTTTAATCTATTATTTTAAAGTATATTAAATGCCTTTGAGAAACCAGCATAGATAAAATACTTACATAGTTTGTTTCTAATTCTCAAAAACAAGATTTGTTCAGCATTCTACATGGGATAAGGAATGTACATTGAATGGCTTGGAAGTTATTTTATTCCTAATCATACAATTAAATTGGACAGGGTTCCAGAGCTGTTTTGGAGCAATAATACTTGAAACAAATTTTAGCTTGTAAAAGCCATTTGGAATGGCTTGCAATTTCACATTATAGTTTCGCGAATAAAAATGTTAGGACTTTTGTTGCATTCCTTTTAGCTTTAAAAATGCAATGCAACTGCCAGTTTTGGTTTCTGCTCGCTTTTCCTATTTTATTAGCAAGCATTTTGGAGGCAGTTTAATAGAACTGGGAAGCTAAGTTGATTAGCCTATTTTTTTATCATTTCCCTAGCTTAATATAAAATGCTTAGTTTCACGTTTAGGCCCTTTAGTATTCTAACTGTACTCTTTTTGGCTTAGTGAAACCAGTGAGCAAATTTGAACAGCATAATCAATGAGGAAGCAATTGTGTATGCAACCTTTTAGTGGCTTTTCTCGTGAGTTTCTCGAGTCTTATTAAAGCAATGTAAAGGGAGTTCAATTTAACTCTTGAAAGTAAAGTGGCTTTACAATTCCAACTTTACTTGTTCCATCAGAGGCAATGCTTATGTTAGGGGACAATGTGACATCTTGTTGCATGAACTATCACCTGGGGTGACTCCCCGACCATACGGCAAGCTGAAGAATGCATTGGGAAAGTCTTTCAATTGATTTTACATGTTTTTCAAATTGAGATGTCAGTTATATAACCTCGTCACTTAGTGAACTTATTGACTTGTGATTGAAAACCCCTCTCACGGCAAACCCAATACACTTCTGATCTACTTTGTTCGTGATCAATGTGTGGTAGGCAATAATAATGTTAAATTGGATTTTACAATATTTTGAAGCATTGGAATTATGGACAGTAATTGCATTGGCATCAAATCTTTTGGTGGAAAAGTTGGATTTTATTCAACCTACTTCTTCCCCAATGTCAATGGAAGGGTTTAATCGGCTCATGGGTGGAAAGTCCAATAATCATTTCTTTAATCCTTCTTTTGCAAAGTCAAAAGAGGTGGTTGGCAGTTGGACAAACAGTGGTGTAAAAATGTGAATGAAAAAAGGGTTTTTTCTTTTGTTTTGCAGATCTGTGCTGCAACTCCTAGAGAGCACCGATATAAGAACTGTTTTAATAGCATGTGACCATCTAGTCAAGATATGTAAAGACAACAGATGCTTGGTTGTTTTGTATTTGCAGGCACTTGGGCAGGCGTGTTGGAGGCCTGGCAGGTCACAGGCTTGGGTGGACTTGGGTTAAGGTCTGCATGGCGCGGCAGGGACACTTAGCCACCCAGTTTACCCCCCCCCCTCCTCTTCCTGTACCCCCCCAAATACTCGTCTGATCACTCGTGGCAGATTCAATTTGGAAAAGGAACGGTGGTGTGGTAAGTTTGAATTCCACCACCAATATAATTTTAGTTTTATTCTGCATTAAAATAAGAAAGTAGGATAAGTGGTTCTTGTTATGCATGCATCTTTTGTTTTAAATGTCCATGCAAAGAGTAAGGGGCTGCTGGTTGAGGGAAGCGTTGCAGTAGGTTGAGCGCCACGCCTCGTGTGTCTTGTGCCAAACATATTCCCAGCAGTGCCAAAATGGGAGCTTTGACTAGGTAGGACATCCGTTAATGCATTATGGAAAATGTTTTTTTTATGCGTTTTGTGCTATGTGAAGTTGCTGGTAGCGCCATGGGCGTAGGTTGTTGAAAAGGCCTTGAAAACTTCCAAGCAAATGCTATTGACAGGTGTTGAGCTAGACTCCACAACATTCTGCAGCATACTCTTTACTGCGCCAAAATGAAGCTTTGGGACAGGATGGGCATCTACAAAAGCATTAATGGAAGCAAATTTCTGTGTTTTAGTTGCAAGAGCCCCTGGTAGATCTGCATGCAAATATAGTGCCGTACAGGAAAGTATATGGCTCAATGATTTTGTGGCAACGGGGAGACATCTGATACAATCTTAGAAAAGGGGGACCAAGGGGATTGTCATCCAATTGACAAAGGTTTCAATTTCGAGCTAGATGAATTTCTTAGAACTTTTGCCTATGTCTTCAGAAAAGTGGGCTGGGAATTTCTTATAAAGTGGTACTTTGAAGTGGGATTCCAGTTGTAGTGAGCAGATTAGGCGAGGGAGGTGCTCAGAGATTCAAGGAATTGTAGGCTAAAGCTCAAGCCATTGGGCAAATCCGGCATCCAAACATAGTGAAACTTTGGGCATATTATTGGGCAACCGGTGAGAAGCTATCGATCTATGACTTCATCCCTGAAGCTTGTGAACCGTTTGATGAAATGCCTTTGAGTTTGCATCCTCCTCGAATGCTGCGAGAGTGGGAATTAGTGAGTTAGAGATGTGGCTTGGAGAAGGGCAGCAGGACCATTCTGCGAATCGACTTCTTGTTGTTACAGTGAATACATGCTAGGTATGGGTTTTCCTTCTCCTACTAGCTTACTTTCATACTTGCATTCTTGTTTTGAGAAGAGTAGACTTCAAAATTTAGGAGATGTGTAATAATGATAGTCCCTTAAGTGCAAACCTTAACAAAATAGATATTGTGCTGAGTAAAATTGACCACGAAAGCACCCTGTACATGGGCAATGTCGCAACCAACCTAGACGTGTACCTGTTGAATACAAACTAAAACATGATTGCCAATGTCTTTGTGGCTTGGGCCTCCAAACCGTGAAAGGCAAATACTTGAAACACAACAATCTATGGCTTAAAAACAGCCCTTCAAAAGTTATAATTCTGCTCTGGAAATGACGCGTGGCAAGCATCTGTAAAATCCTTTCTTCCAGTATTATGATTTAAACTTGCCCCTTGGTATCTAGAGATATTAGAAAAATGTTTAAAATATACACTTGCCCTTGTTGGCATTTATTTGACGCAGGTTTCTAATCCCATTGTTACAAAATTCTTTTTGGAATTGCCTTGCTTTTAATGCTTGTGTACTAAGAAATTGTGCTCTATCACCTCAACCTCGTCATTTCCACATTGGGAATTGCAAACCGTAATTAGTTTCACCTTACCTCTCTGGGAAGCACTTTTTCCACGTCAGGTTAGGAGCCATTTTGGCTTATCGTGTCCAAGTGCAAACCTTTAGATTTCACCAACTCGCTTTGGAATGGTGCCTCTAAAATGAACGCCGCTTATCGGATTTTAGTTTTGCAAACTAACCTGTATTCTCTTCATATCGGAGAATGGGTTAGAAGTGACGTATTTCTTGTTCAAGCACTAGGTGACCTTTTTCAGAGACCATTCCGTGGCCATTTGAGTTATTTTTGAACTGTATTGTTACTAGTCTCGTTTATCTAGTTTTGATTCCACAAGTCAATCTGCTCTCGAATTGTTGGTCTACCTCAGGGGAATGATTCTTAGTATATATTTGACTTTGGGAATGTGTTTGAACGCCCTTTAAAGACGAATGTTATGTTGTTGACGTAATGGCCGCTAGGTGACACTTGGGTAGTGGTGGGCTGTGTTAGTAGGAGAATGTGGGTGTGATGACTCGTTATGATTAGCCATGAACATAAAGTGTTTTGGACCTCTTCCTAGTAGTATGTTCCACCCACGATGGTATGGATGTGATTAGAGGCAAATACTTTAACATTGTTCCCTATGTTCCTAGTTCCCAATTCTTGTTGTTGAATGAAATCATATGCAAATGAAACAAAGACACTTTTCTTACTTTTGATACCATGAATGGAAACTCGATACATAGTGTAAAGTGAATGATAATTTCTCGCTTTAAAACCCTTCTTGGAATTGTAACTGGAAATTTATATTGGGTGAAAAATGATGTTTCTCTCTCTTAACTCTTCTTTTGATTCACAAATAAACTGGATGGTTGTGTGAAGAAATTGAATGCTTCTCTCTCTCAAACTAGGAAATGTGAATAAATTATGAAAATGTGTGGAAATGATTGACTGCTCTTTCTAAATTGTGCATATTATTGTATGACATCATTGTTAGATAGGAGAAGTGAAATCTATTCTAGCTTTTTGCTGACCCACGCTGTTGCAAGTGTGTGAGACAATGGGAAAGAAAGAAATGCAATGAGCGATATATCCATGATTTTATCCGTTGATATAATTGTAAATTAAATATTATTTTGAGATAACAAGAAATTGAATTCTAAAGTTTTGACTTGGAAAGTGTATTTTAATGCAAATGAACATTTCCGATTTAGCTAGAGTTGGTTAATGATAATTTGTGTGTATGCAAATAATGAATGCCATTAAATATTAGTGTGATTGAAAACAAGTAAATCACATGATTAGCAAATCGTACTTGAACATAACATAATAGGTTAACCTTCACATTTATTTTGTGGATGTCATGAATTGTAATTGCGTAGAGTCGTGGAAGCAACCAAGTGTTGTTGCGTTACTATTGTTAATCTTTTATGTTAAAAAATTCATGGTTTTAGCTGTAATTTTGGGTTGAAATTTTGGGCATGACAGAAATTGTTTGGTTGGAGGGAGAGGGGGAACTACCACTTCTAACCATAGGAGGAAACTCCCCGTCAAAGGCCAAGATGGAGGGCTTTTATACCATTTGATATGGAATAGTGATGCTCAATAAAGGAATAAGTGGCAATGTAATGTCCCCTTTCCCAAATTAATTAAATCGAAGGACCCGAAGCCTATTTTTTATTCCCCATGGCTAAGGGGGGATTAAAATGGGAAATACTATAATAATAATTCATTAAGTTGTCCAAAAAGGTACCTTAAGTTATAACTTGAAAAAAAGGACACTTAGTGTATTATTATTAAAAGGGGTCAAAGAGAAAATATTAATTACATGGCTAAAAGTAATTAATAATTATGAGGATGGAAAAAAGGTGAATATCTAATCAAAAGTAATTTTAATTACTTTTAGGGTTTTGGATGAAAAAGAGCTTATTAAAAGAATTGGTTGGAAAAATTGAATCATTCAAGCATTTGAATAATTTCACAAACACTTGTTTTACAAGTTTGGGGCAACAACTTCCATTTTTAACACAAAGGACTAAAACCCTCATGTGCCAGGGATTGGGGATGAAAACCCTCACACTCATTTGGTAATTCCATCCAGGGATTATCATTGTGTATAGGGCTGCAATAGTTTAGAAAATTAATAACATATTCTCCAAAAGTGAGATTTCAACTTGATGTCACTATTCATGACATCACTATTCATGCCACTATTCACTGATGTACCTGCAATTATAGTCTATTGTACGATCTGCTATACACTTTAAGTCGTGGTATCATTCTTTTCAAGGAAAATTCTGCTGACATCACACTCACAGGGATATATTATTGTTGTGAGGGGTGTGCCGTACCTTCCAACAAGGTGTTGTACTTCAAGAATTCCTCTTTCAACTAGGGTTTCAGAGAAAATTCAGTTTATGCTTTCTATGCAGTTTGAGGGTAGGATTGATGTAATAAATTCTTATTCAACATATTTAAACAAATATTGCAGTTGGGTATTTTCAGTTTTGCATATTTCGGTGATTTATTATTATTTCGGGTTTATATCAGCATTGGTACTTAGAAAATTACAAAAAAATCAAAATATTGAATTTTTTTATAATAGGGATATTGTAGTGGTATCAGAGCAGTGATCTCGCAAGCCTGTGGATCAGGTAGAGAAGGAATCTATGACAATGTTTTTTTCAAGAAAAGTTGTTACAACGAGAAGAAAATATAGATCCCATTTCAGAGGTGTTGATAAAAATAGAAAAGTACAAACTTTAGGCCCCTAGAATGCTTGACCAGTATGAAGGGATGTGTGGTTATCTTAAATTTGATGTTTCCTTTGATGATTACTTGGAGTTACTTGAAATGAGGAATCCAAATAAAAGAGGGTTGTGTGAATACATAAGACAATTGAAGAAGAACAATCAGAGCTGCAAAAAATCGAGAGGAAGTAGCCCATGGAGGAATCTACCATACAAGAGGAAGTTGAAAAAGATGTTTCTGTTGAAGAAGCACGCATCAATCTCTCAAAGATTGAGTTCTTGTGATATGAAGGGGATTTGCAGGATAGCTGTAAAAATAAAAGCGAGGAAGTCAACGGGGAAAGCACATCACTTGTTCGATGCAATGAGCTGAAGATGGAAGAAGATGCACCAAATCATGAACGATCCTCCGAATTTCCAAAGTATAATCTATTGATTGATTTTTAGAGTAGCATTATGGATGGATATGCATTGGAGGAGAACATTTTGATTAGCACTAATTCAGGAGCCTTGAGTCCCAAGGATGGAGGTGTTGAGGTTATCTCAACAATTCCTATTTCGACACAGGAAGGTGAGCACTTTTAGATTTGTTGCTCCCTATTATGTCATTTCAAGATTCTTGTCATCATGGAAAACATTCTAAAAAGGGTGATAGGGTGAAGGATACAACTTGCAGCATAGGGCATGCACATGAGAAAAATGACTCAACATATACTAATGTTGGCATTGAGCTTGCTGAAATTTTCAGATCAACAACTAATAAGCAGTTTGTGTAGCAATTTAGACAACAACAATTTTTTGGACGACGACAATTTGGATTGTCATTTATACCAGCATCACATGAAGAATTGAGGACCGAGAATTGCAAATTCCCAAGGATGATTTGGGATCCTAGTATCAAGTTCAAGTTGTTGAAATTGTATTGCTTAAGGACAAACAATCTTTGGGAAGGGCGGACTGTCATGTCCCCTTTTCGAATAAAGTAAAATAAATTAACAACATAACATAAGTGTTGAAAAAGTAACTTTATAAAAGATACTTATGTTTTATTATTCTAAAAAGTAACATTTTAATAAAGTTAGTCAATGTTAAAATAGAAAATAAGAAAGTCACTTTAAAAATTAAACTGCAAATATCCCACATGGAGTGCCCCACTTGGAAAAGGGAGACAAAAGATTATAGAAGGAGGTGAGGGGAGGGTTCATGGATATCTTTTGGCCATAATCTAATGTTACATTGAGTGTTTGAGCCGCTGCTCCAACTTCTACCATGAGGACGAAAACCCTCCATTGCAACTAGGTTTGTGGGGACGAAAACCTCTATCTTCTAGTTTCCGATTTGAGGATGAAAAACCTCAAGGTCGCTTGCAATGATCTCATCCAGAGATTGCATTTGCGCTTCAATCATCGATTTACAATGTTAGATCAGTTTTATCATTAGTTAGGGCACAATTTTGGCATTAGCTAGCAGCTAGGGCACATTCTTGGGCATTTTTAGGGGATGTTTCCAGCCACGAATCAGTCACAACAGCTAGGGCATCATTTACCACAACTAAGACATCATTTTAGGGTTTGTTTTTCTAGTATTTATTTATAGTTGTGGTGTATTTAGGAAATCTGAATATTTTCCTAAGGTTTGAAGCTATTTTCATCATTTCTAGTGTTTGTGAATTTTTACCGATGGGCTTTTGAAATGAAAATTGTGAGCTCTTTGCATATTTGTGTTATGCATGGTGTGGACTACCTGAGCCATCATGTCAGCTAACCGTTTCTAACTTTGCACAAGCCTATTAATATGGGCCTCATTTGGATCCCTATTATTGTTACCCATAGCCTCTTTTTCTTTTCTGGGAACTTTAAGAACTTGCTGCACCAACCTGTCCTTAGGCTGATCTAGGCCCTTTCTCCTCTCTCTGTGGTAATACCTAAATTCTCTGTCACATATGTGCATAAAGTTTACTCTGAAATTTTTTATTACCCACAGGCTGACAAGAAAATTGACTCTATTGCCAGGCCCTTCCAACCTTTTCCTCTATATGGAAGATGCAATTGCAGAGGTGGAAATTCAACTCTCCATAGTTGAAGATATCGTAGCCAATTATGAGGAATACAGGGTTCTTCCAGGTGAAATTAAGGAAGCTATATCTCTCACTAATTTCATGAATTTGAAGAAAAACAGAGGCAAACCAAGAAATGAAACAATGCCACAAACAAATTAGAGAGACCTCCAACAGGCTTTAGGGAAATTGGCACTTCCTACCTTTGATGGATCTAGTAAGTGTACAGCTCACTCTTGGATACAGAAGTTGGAGACTTTCCTATCACTCGAGCCAATGATGGAAGATGAAGTCATCAAATTTACCACCTTTCATCTTGAAGGCATGGCACATGAGTGGTGATACCATGGGCTAATCACACAAGGAGACTATCACATCCACTCATATGGTGAGTTTAGTACCAGCTTAATTGAGAGATTTGATAGAATTGATCCAGAAATTCATTTTCAGGAGTTAGCTCAACTCAAACAAATCAATTCAGTAGATGACTATGTGGCTGATTTTCAGAAGTTATCAGTAATGGTACTAGATGTGGCAAAAAGGAGGCTTGTGGTATTGTTTATCAAGGGTTTAGCTGAACAATTCATAGGATTAATGAAAACTTTCAACCCTACTTCTCTTTAAGAAACCATTAAAAAGGCTTTGGATCTAGAAACATCAGCCCCAAAAGAGAAATTCCTTGCCCTTGGAACAGCCAAAGGCAGCAAGTGTTAGGCAACCCAAAATCAATACCTAATGAACAACAAGAGATATCAGTTGTAGAGCAGTAAAGATCACTTCTCCAAATGGGCAGCAAAGAAAGACATGTCAGCAAGCAGGGAATTCACAAAAAGAGCTGCCCTTGGGTTTAGGGAAGGATATCGAGACCATAAATGAGCTTATAAGGAAGAAACTTTGTTTTACTTGCAAGGATCCATGGGAACCGGGTCATAGATGTCTTGGGCGAGGCCAGGTACACTACATAGAGGTGATATCAGATGATGAGACAAAAGCAGAGAGAACCTGAATCCGGAAAATTTAAAAAAAAGGAAGGAGGTAGCTCAGGAAGGCACCCTGGCCACTCTTATTTTTGGGAGCACTTTGGCTTCACTTTCAGGTACACCAACAATATCATCCTGTTCAAAGTTTCATGGAGTGTTGCATGAGCACTAAGATCACCGTGTTGATTAACAATGGGGCGACCCACAATTTCATAGGGGAGGGATTAGTAATCAGAAGAGGATTGAAAACAAATAACTTTGATGGGTTCAATGTTATTGTAGGTGATGGCTCTATTATTCCTTACACCAAGAGACTTCAGCATTTAGAGGGGACACTTAGCAGTCACAGGATGCATGATGATTTCTATGTGGTGGGCATAAAACAACCTGATGATGGTCTTAGATGTGCAGTGGTTACATTCCCTTGGGGAATTCACACATAATTATTGGACTATGGAGCAAAAATTCCAATCAGATGGGGAAGAGTTAGTACTTCATGGGTATTGCTAATGGAGCCCCTACAGTTATCACAACAAATGGAATGGAGAGTGTTGCATTTAGTAATACTCTCACTAGATCACAGCTAATTCATGACTCAACTATCATGGCTTCACTCACGGAGGTTGTTGGGGAAGCATCATTGGGTACAAGGCTTCCATTTCATCATTATATCAAAGTAGCGCATCAGAAGCTAACTACCTCACATGGAGGACTAGAAGAGACAAAAAGGTTGGTTGGGATTCACTCATGGAGGTTGTTGGGGAAGCATCATTGGGTACAAGGCTTCCATTTCATCACTATATCAGAGTAGTGCAACAGAAGCTAACTACCCCACATGGAGGACTAGGATAGACAAAAAGGTTGGTTTGGGATCCTGGTCTTTGCATGATGGCTCAGTTAATTGCTCGAGGGCAAACAATTCTGGGAGGGGTGGACTGTAATGTCCCCTTTCTTGAATTAACTAAATTGGAGGATCCAAAACCTATTTCATTCCCCGCAGGCTAAGGGGGGGATTAAAAAGGGAAACAATATAATAATAATTCATTAAGTTGCTCCACAAAGATATTTTAAGTTATAACTTGGAAAAAGGACACTTAGTGTGTTATTATTAAAAGGGGTTAAAAAGAAAATATTAATTGCATGGCCAAAAGTAATTAATAATTATGAAGATGGAAAAAAGTGAATATGTAATTAAAAGTAATTTTAATTACATATAGGGTTTTGGATGCAAAAGAGTTTATTAAAAGAATTGATTGGAAAAATTGAATCATGCATTAAGTTGCTCAAAAAGGTATCTTAAGTTATAACTTGGAAAAGGACACCTAGTGTATTATTATTAAAAGAGGCCAAAAAGAAGATATTAATTACATGGCAAAAGTAATTATTAATTATGAAGATGGAAAAAAAATGAATATGTAATTAAAAGTAATTTTAATTACATTTAGGGTTTTGGATGCAAAAGAGCTTACTAAAAGAATTGATTGGAAAAATTGAATCATTCAATCATTTAAACAATCTCACAGACCCTTGTTTTACAATTTTGGGGCAACATCTTCCATTTTTAACACAGAGGACGAAAACCCTCATGTGTCAGGGCTTGGGGACGAAAACCTTCACACCCATTTGGTAATTCCATCTAGGGATTACACCAGAGCTTTCAAATTTAGAGGAAATCCATCACACATGTACATACAGGCTGGTTTATCGCTGTGTATGGGGCTGCAATAGTTCAAAAAATTAATAAAATATTTTCGAGAAGTGACATTTCAGCTTGATGTCACTATTCACGACATCACTATTCAGGCCACTATTCACTGCTGTACTTGCAATTATATGGTCTTTTGTATCACCTGCAGTATACTTCTAGCCTTGGCATCATTCTTTTCAGAGAAAATTCTGCCGACATCACACTCACAGGAATTTATAATTGCTGCCAGGGGTCTGCCGTACCTTCCAACAAGGTGTCGTACTTCGAGAATTCCTCTTTCAGCTAGGTTTAAGAGAAAATTCAGTTTCATGCTTTCTATGTAGTTTCAGGGTAGGGTTTAATGTAATAAATTCATATTCAACATATTTGAACAAATATTGCAGTTGGGTATTTTCAGTTTTACATATTTCAGTGATTTATTATTATTTAGGGTTTATATCAGCATTGATACTTAGGAAATTACAAAAAAATAAAATATTGAATTTTTTTATATTAGGGATATTATAGGTAACAATGAATCCAACAATGATGAGAAGAAATGAAAGTTTTTATTCCGTTAACAAATGATGCTTATTAACTATTTATTGTTGCAAGTGGTGGTGTTCCCAAATATCTTTATGAAAATGCCTGTCATCTAAGTGCATGTCATTGTTGATAATCCTTTTGTCAGTGCATGCCAAGGAGTGTCACTAACATCTCATATTGATTTTAGATATTATAATCGTCCTCATAATATTTCAATATACAGTTTTAACATTCATTAGATTGCAAGTCAACACGTGTCTTCAGTTTGCAATGTTCATATCAAGAATGGAACTTTGGTGGGCTCTACATAAAACACGTGTCATCACTAGTGAACGTCGATCAGATTGACCTAATTATATTTATGTGACTTAATAATATATTATTGAGGAATATTTCCTCATCATTAAACCAACTGTCAAGGAACCCTTGCAAATCAAATCAAGCTCTGAGAAAAAAGCTGATTGTTCATGTGAAAAATGCTTAACGATTCTACCCAATCAACATTGTCATTACCATGAAAGTATTTTCTTTGGACAACAAAGTTCTAAAGATGTTGATAATGAAACTTACAAAAGATACACATGTATATTGATGCAGCTTTCCATGGCAGATCAAAGCTAGTTCGCATTTGTTGGGTTACTATTGACTGTGGTTAGTGGAAACTGCTATAGAAGCTTTTTCCATTGCCAAAAATTGTTAGTGCTAAAGTCTTGTTAGGGTTTTGCTAACGGTTGTAGCACCTCTGGTAACTTCACCTTGTTTAATAAGCCCAAAAATTATTCCAGATTTTTTTGGAGACTTATCATCAAAGTTCCCCATAAATTACCTAGAAGACTTTAGATTAGCATTTGTTTCCGCAGAAAGATAGAAGAGGATAAACGGTTTCATTATGTGGATAATGGCCATTGGCCCTCAAAGTTGTAAACGTGGAACATTTATAAGTTTCAAGAGATCAAAAGCAATTGGTATAATCAGCAAGTTGAGTAGGGTAAAATTTACCAAGAATGAGAGGAGGATTATCACCATTCAAAAACCCCTGGTTTCCAAATGGTGATAATTCACCATTCTACCTATTCCTTTTTCTATGATTGCCCATTGACCCCCAAGGTCTAAGATAGCTAACAAGTGCTGATGAGTTTCAGAGAAACGGAAAGAAATATGAAACCCCTTTCCCTTATGTTTGTCCCTTAACCAAAAATTGAAGGTTTTCCTCATTATTTAGTTCTCTAGAGGTCCTTTTAAGAACATGAATGAAAACATGGCCTCCTAACGGTCCAAGCAAAGCTTTCATTATCAACATTTGGTACTATTCACTTCAGTAAGATTGACAACTAATATGCCAGAATACTCACCAGCCTGCTTCTAAGGTAGCTAAGACTTAAACATTGATTGAATCATCACAAGAAATTCAATAACCATAGCTTTATTAGTTCAAGCAAAACTTAAGATTGTCAGTTCCCTAGTTGCTTAGTTCCCAAGAATCTGATAAAGCTCATGAACAGGTCATTGGGTGATGTTTACTGAAACTCCTTGGCAATAATTTTAAGTGCTTTCTTTGTAGCACTGGAGTGCTGTCTTCTTGATTTATTCATGCCTATGATAGCACCATGAAGCATATTACTCAAGAAACAAGAAACATCCACTATTGTCCTAACTCATGACAATACATCAACATCCTCATTACCATGAAAGTATTCACTTTGGACAACAAAGTTCTAAAGATGTTGGTAATGAAAGTTACAAAAGATATACATGAATTCCATCATATAGTAATGCAGCTTTCCATGGTGGATCAAAGTGAGTTGGCATTTGTTGGGTTACTGTTGACTGTGGTTAGCACGGATTGCAAAGTTGAAGGATAAAGTGTGTGGATCACTGCAGCCGGTTCAAGATTACAACCTGCATAAATTTTCTTGTAATCCTTTAACTTATGAGACTCATGAGCAACAACTCTGCCATCCCGAGTCAAAAGTTTGCCAAATCCATCAAGTGAAGCATCCGTCCAAACCTCAAAATTCTGATTTGGATCTAATATCACGAGGATGAGAGCAAAATTCATCAACTCCTTGAGTCTGAGAAAAGCCTCCTCACAGTTAGGAATTCATTCAAACTTATTCCCGTTTCACTGCAAGAAATGATGGGATTTGCCACTCTTGAGAAACTGTCCACAAACCAATGTTGGTCTTGACAAGCCCCATAAAACTCCTGACCTCGTGCACTTTGTTAGGAGTTGGCCACTGTATACATTTTTTTTTCACTCTTACTAATGATTTCTCTTTGCAGCCAGCTGGAGCATTAACTTCCTCGAGTATGTGCCTTAAGGGGGGTATTAGGAGCGTGGTAGGGATGGTTGATAGTACCTGGTGAGAGAGCAGGCACGACATAGCCCTAATGTTCCTTCCTACTACCATTTTATGGCCACTTGATTCCTTAGCTCTATCACCTTCACATAGTCTTCCTACAGCACCTTCAGATTACCTTTAAATCCCCTTCATAGCCTTTCCAAGTGTTTTTTCTACCTTCATTCTCTATTCTCTTCCTTAACCTTTTATGCACTATTTGTAACCGATTGTATCAACTATGGTAGACATCCCTATCCACCTGAGTTGTCGGCTAAGGGAGATCATGAATTCAAGTTATGTTCCCCTATATATAGGTGTCATTGTTGTCATTTCTCTAGGATATCATCACATAATCCACTGTGCCCCTGCTTGCAAATCTGCCTTTAAAGGTTTAAGAAGTTTAGGGTCTTAGTTGAACTTATACTTGGAGGTCACCTTTAGAGCATTGGGTTAATAGGAGCAATAAGAATAGGGGCTGTACTAGAAAGGTCTACCTTGGTCTTAGGAATTTGCAACTTTGATCTATTTAGGTCTTTGACGTATCCTTGTTGTGATCCACATGAAAAATTCTCTTGTGAGGTGCTGCTAACCTTGGAGGGGTTATCATGTATTAGACTAGGTGAGTGTATTGTCTCTGTCTATTACGTTATTATTCCTTTATGGCCCATGCTTATTGCCTAATGACATTATAACCCTTAGATTAGTTTAGCTTTTGCTTACTATTTATATTCTTACAACCTTTAGGATTCTAGTAAAACCCCACCCCCTTATCTTAAACATAGGCTTTGAAACCCTATGCCTTTGATATCAGTGTGGATTACTCTCTTCTAGATCCATGATTATTACGCCCCTAGGCATCTTTGGCTTGTTTGTTGGCCCTAGAATGGTCCTCTGCTTATACCCTAATCTATATTATTGAAGAGAGAGAAAGAGAGCATAATCATTTTGACCATCTTATCTAACATACATTTTGGTGAACAACTAAATCTTACTCAACCATTGAGTGAGTCATATTAACATTTCTTTTTATCTCCTATCACATCACCTTCACATCTCTTTTATTTTTCATTGTAGCTTCTTAACATTACCAATCTGTCAAATATAGCTTGCTTCCCAAATTTAGTTTCTTCCATCTTTTGCACCCCTAAAGGTTATTTTCCATTACTACCATGGAACATATTTATAGTGTTCAAAATATCTATTGGGCCCCTTTTCCTTAACTTCAACCCTCGCACGCAGATTATAACGTGGCTGCTTCTAATCCAAAGAAAACCTTGCTTAATACAACTGTTGATAAAGTTTCCACTAGATCTTAAGTAAACAAACCTATAATCGACGATGAATCAAAGTAGGAGGGTGAACAAGAGGATTAGCCCAACTATAGACCCACAATGCAAATGGTCCTTCAAAGCTTCCCTCAATACCATGGAGAATCTACCGACATGCTTCAAAAATGCATAAATGATCTTGATGACAAATACAATCTCCTAAAATCGATCCATTTTCAACCATTGGGGGCAAGCCAAAGCGTGAATTGCCCTCTCTTTTCATTTTCTACGAACCCCCTCATTGTTTTCAACCTTGATGAGTGCTAACCTCAACAATGCACCACCTCAACCCAACATTACCAATCAAAATACCAACCATGTGTATCTAAGACAAATGATCTTACAACTAGTGGACCAAATGTTCCACATGCAAATTGCTTGTAACAACCAATTTTTTCAAATGCAAGCCAACTTGGCTCAAATGACGAATTGACAATAACATATTTAGTGGGATGGGCCAAATCAGTGTCCCCTTACACCCCCCTCTTGATTTTGATGGGAACCCAAACTTGCAGCAATGCATCACTAAAAAGGTTCTTCAATTAATATGAAGGGAACATTTTACACTTTATATTGCCGCAATGGACATTGGAGGAATAACTCTAATTATCACCTATGATGGATTAACGGATCTCACACTTCATCTTAAGACTTTTGGCAATGTCTACAAGGACTATCAAAACAAACTCTTGTGCGACCACCAAGCTTCTAGCTAAGACCCTTACGACGATGCTTTAGATTAGTACCATACCCTTCGATGTAGCTCCATTGTTGAACTCAAAAGGTTTAATAATGGCTTAGTTGAAGAATTTCACTATCATAACTTACCTGAAATAACATCAACACCTTTGTCAACTGTAAACAATCCAAAAGTGAGACGACTCAAGCCTTTATCAAGCGACAAGAAGCCTTGGCTAACTAAGCTAACCACATGATGTCCAATGAAAATATATTTCAACTATTCCTTCTGGCTTTTGAACCTCGCCTTTAATACAAGGTTAGGTCCTTATCTTCATCAACCTCGGAGGAAGCCATTGAACAAGTTAAACGACAAGATTATCTCATGAGAGGATTCAAAAAACCCCAACCTCAACAACAAAAAATAAAAATAAAAATCATCAAGTCCTCATTGGACCTCAAAACTACAATGCCATCGATGGCAAAGTTCATGACAATGCTTCCAGCTGAACCATTCACGACATCGATACCTCTCAAGGTTTAACCCCTCCTAAACCTGAGGGAGGCTCCTTTCCTCATCCACCCCACCAAGCGGATTGTCATCAAACTCTCACATGAGAAGAATTAAGACGGTGTTTTCCTATGCCTTTATCAAAGCTTATGGACCCTTCCCAACCTCTTCCCTAGTGGTATGACGACAAGAAGTTTTGTTGGTAGCATGCTAATTAGGGTCATTCTCATGACAACTATCGATCACTTTGAGCCATGGCCTATGCTTTCTTTCTTGGACGCAACCTCAATCCTGAAGCCATGATAAGAGAAAGACACGACGAAGCCTTAAAAGTGAGAGATAGAGCTGAACAACCCGATAAACATGATGCTGTACACAAGACCAATGCTCATTAGGGCATCTACAAAGATCTTTTGCTTAACCACTCAAAGGCTGATAAATCACATCATCCTGCTAATGACAACCAAAATTCAACTCCTTCAGCCAATACCATAAAAACTACTTTCAATCCCAATAATGCCAACTTGGAAAATGTGCTTAACATGCAAGGCATGAAATGAGTAATTGTTTGTGTCGATTCTAGGTATCCCCCAAGCCATCCGAAGACTTATATGATTGTTTAGGCCTATTGTACATGTCAGACTTCCTCTGAACAACTTCCGACAATTCAAAAATTTGAAAATCTTGTTCAAATCAATGCCATCGGCCATCCTGAATCTATAAGACCAATGTTCTTTTTCAAACCTTTGTACTATCCAACTGCATTGGCCATCCAGTTTCTGTAGGGTTGATGCAGTTGCTTGAGTTGGTAGATGCTATATAGATTTAGCAAAAAATTAGAACTTATCCTAATTTGAGTCTTGAGCCTCTCATGAATTATTATGACAGAGACTCCTTAGGTTCATACTAGCAATGTACAATTGAACTTGGAAAAATGGGATCCAATTTAGGAACTCTCCAATATTCCAAGTCAAACCCCCTTTATCGAACTCATGAGAACCCCTCCTAAGCGTCATAATCATTTGATGAAGGAACTCTTTAATATGAATATCCCTCAACTACTAGCTTTGGGGCAAGAGGCTCCTTGCATGGTTTGGATGAGAGCATCCTTCAACAATGCAAAGAGCTATCCATTCAAATTAATCAAATCATTGATCAAGCCTTATCTCTTTGTTTTCCAATCCAATCTATGATCTTAGACAAACTCCTATTTTGTGCCGATGACCCTCTTTTGTTCATCTCCATTAAGATCGGCAATGTGCAAATCTGAAGGGCTCTCGTTGATGAGGGTTTTGGCACATGCTTCACTTCTTTGGAATTGATCAAATCTCTAGTGTTACAGGGCTATTCCCAAAACTTAAATTCAAACACAACAAAACAAATATTGCCTCTAAACTTAGATTCAAATACATTCAATTGGATATTATTGTAAGATTCAAAACATTATAATTCCTTAGATCAAATAATTAAAAACTAAGATCATCATTACATTAATTCAAGGTTGGAATACAGAACTGCTTTCTTCCCTGGAAATGACCCTACTCTATCTTATGATCAGAAGCACGGGTTCTTAAGCTATGGCCACAAGGAGGAATATCAAATTTCATATGCTTTTTACCCTGGCCAGTATCATCCAAGGTTGGACGTACCTTGTATGCCGTTTCTCCTGTACGCTGCCTACCTTTCTCTTTAACATGAGATTTTGAATGCCCTAAACTTCAAGGAGTTCAATACGGTATATGGTTATTCAAGGTAGTTATACAACCAACTTACCGATTCGTAATGAACATTCATTTCATCATTTTTTTTGATACAAGCTTTATTACACTCCTTTCTCTTTATTATGGCATTTATTTCACGCTTTGCTTTTTCAATGGTTAACACTTTATTTTTATATTTTCTTGTACAATTGCTTTTACACACTTTTGTGTATGCTAAGAAATATTAATTCCTTATTTCTTTTATTGGGTAAAAAGTTTCATAACATTTTCTCCTGCACGCTGCCTACCTTTCTCTTTAACACGAGTTGAATGCCCTAAACTTCAAGGAGTTCAATACATTAAATGGTTATTCAAGGTAGTTATACAACCAACTTACCAATTCGTAATGAACATTCATTTCATCATTTTTTTTTGATACAAGCTTTATTTCACCCCTTTCTCTTTATTATGGCATTTATTTCATGCTTTGCTTTTTCAATGTTTAACACTTCATTTTTATATTTTCTTGTACAATTGCTTTTACGCACTTTTGTATATGCTAAGAAATATTAATTCCTTATTTCTTTTATTGGGTAAAAAGTTTCATAACATGTTGCCCCCTGTAAATCAGCTGCTGCACTCAGGAGCACAAGGTTTATGTGTTAACACAAATCAAAAGCACAATGTTTAGTCAAACAAATGTGGATATTGACTATGAATATATTTAGCTTTTCCCATGTTGCACTATTAGCATCACAAAAAGTTTACTTAACTTCAATAATTTCTTGATTTCTTAGTTTTTAAGCTCGTTTATCAATTATTTCCTCATGTTTAATTTTAAACTCATTATTGGGTTCAACAGTTATATTTTTCCAATCAATTACATGTTCAGAATTACAAATATACTTTTAAGCTAGGTGACATGACATTATGAACTCTATAATCAAGGAAGTAAAGCAAGTTTATAACCTAAATTTCCTGCTTTCTCTAGAACTTCAAATGGACCACAACTACGAGGAGCTAGTTTAGTATATTTCCCAGGTTTCAAAGAACTACATTTATGTTTTACTCTAAGAAACTCATGGTTAACAATTTCAAATTTACAAATAGACCTCTTACCAACTCTTATATCCACCTCGTGCAACTTTCATGTTACATTCGACTTTATTAATTATCTCCTCCATTTCTTGTAAATTTTTAATTTCATGCCATGTTCTATGGACAGGTTTGGACCATGATATAGGAGTATTACAAGTTTGACTGTAAAAAACTTCAAAAGGTGGCATCTTAAAAGTATAGTGATACCTCTGATTATAGGCAAACTCAATTAAATGTAAATAGTCTTCTCGAGTTTTAGATCTTTTAGCAGAATACATTATCATCATATCTTCTCTATTAATTCTTTCAGTTTGACCATCAGACTCAAGATGATAAGCAATGCTAAAACTTAAACTGATACCAAATTCACCAAAAAGGGATATCCATAAAGAAGTGAATCTAGGATCTCAATCCAATACTAGATTCTTCGTAGACCATGTAAACAAAACGCTTAAAAAAAAAACAAATGAGCTATATCAGAAGTGGACGACTTAATTTTACTTGATAAAAAATGTGCCATTTTACTTAACCTATCAACCACAACTAAGATATAATTATTATGCCCGTTATAGGTTTGTGGTAAACCAATAATAAAACCCTTACTTACAAATACCCATTTTGCCCTTTATGGGTATGTGGCAAAGCAGTGATAAAATCCATACTTCCAAATTCCCATTTCCTATCAGGTATCTACAAAGGTTGTAGTGGGCCAGGTTTCTTATATTGTTCTGCTTTAACTGTTTGTTTGGTAATTTAAACATTGTTGCACATAATTATGAATGTCTTATTTCATTTTAGGCTAGAAATAATACCTCCTAATTGAAAGATAGGTCTTTTGGAAACCAACATGACATTAAGTAAGTATATTGTGAAAATCTCTAAAAATATGTTGTTTTATGTCTGACATATTAAGAATGCAGAGTCACCATTTATAATACAAAAGTCTGTTAATTCCTAGTACAAAAGACATAAGATGATCATTCAAGTGTACATCATAGTAGGTAATTTAAAAACCTGAATAAAGAGCACGGAAATAATTATCAACGGGCAATTTAGCTTTAATAGTTTGCTCAAAGCTACTTCTTTTGAGAGCAAGGACATTTGCATAAATATGTTTCTTACTCAAAGCATCACCTATTACATTCTTGTTACTAGGAACATATTAAATATCAAAATCATATTCAGTTAATAATTCCATCCATCGTCTTTGCCTTAATTTTTAGAACAAGCTTATTCCCTAATAAATAATGTCTCCATAGTTTAAGCACATGATCAATTCCAAGTAATTCTAAATCATGGATGGGGTAATTCTTTTCAAGTGGCAATAGTTTGTGCGAGTTGTAGCACACAACTTGATTTCTTGCATTAGAACACCACACAAGCCCAAACCATAAGCATTGGTGGCAATTGCAAAAAGTTTACCATAGTAAGGTATACATAAGATATGTGTCGAAACCAAAAGTTCTTTGAGTGGATTCATTAACTTCTACATTAGATGTCTTTTTGCCTACTTATTCTAACACATCTTTTGATTTACCGAATTTTACCATCAATTTTTTATTAGATGTTTCATTCTACCTACTTATTTTACCATTTGTCTTCATTTTTAGTTATAAGTGTTATCACATCTATGCAAGTAATGAAAATGAAAACATAGATCAACATAATATACAACTACATCATCCAACATAACACCGTAAGTCATGTACATTGCTTCAAAACAATATCATACATACATATTCAATATCTCAAAAGTACATCGAAATATACATCATGTGTCCAATATCAGGATTCTCCTTCACCCATAGGGAGAGGACAAGCAATGCTTTGTGTGGATGCTGCCTCCCCAACCTTAGCAAGGGATCTAGATAAGGTGCTTTCGTTAGAGTGCGCTCTCAGTGCCTCTCCTTGCGCTAAGGCCAATTGAATCTCTAGCTCACAAATCCGTTAGTCAGTACTACTTCGTCTCTTCATGGTTGCTTGAGCATTGACTAGCCTTCCCTGCTACTCCACCACTTACGCATCCCATGCACTCAATAACTAGTGAACTCTAGAATCATCACGACCTCTAGCTGCAACTGTAGAAGTAGGACTAGCCTTCTCTCTGCATCTTCACAATGCTCGAGACACCTCCCCCACAAGTCCAAAAGATCCTACATGAAGACCTCTCAAAGGTGTGATTGGATTGGGCACTAGCAATATATTTTGTTTGTTGAGCACACTGTCCAAAATGTTGTGATGGGAGTCTTTATCAAAGAGTACAACTCCTCAACAACCATCCCAACAAACACCAACACATTTAAGCATACATTCAATATATCAAATCTTACAATTATTTCTTTCTTGTATATATCTCTAGTCCAAGAAAGGAAATAATTTAACTCTAACTCAACACTTAGCTCCCCTGGATGATTTGGACTATCCACAATGACTATCCCTTCTTCTGGGCCGCCTAGCATGACTTATATAGATGTGTTTAGGTCTTTTAATAAAGTTTTAGATGCTTTTCGTTTGTCTTTTTGAGTGTTTTTTATTTTTTATATTATAAAATAGTGCCAAACCGAATGGAATTAATTGGGGAGGCTTGAAAAATTCGGATTGAACCGGATTCAGTTTAGATCTGACCCAACTTGGTAACTATGATAACTAGGAAAAGGACTCTGTTCATATGTTCCACCAGATAAAAACATGCGTTTAAAGCATTGAAGGTTAGGTTGATCAGTTCCCCTATACTCATACACCTAGATTGAGACAAGGAGTTCCATGTCCTCATGGATGCTTCCAATTATGTTGTTGGGGCCACATTAACACAAGTAGAAACCTCAAGGTTTTGATAACCTAGTGTTCTTTATAGGTAGACTTATGCTCAATGATGAGACAAAAAACATCTAAAACTTTTCAAAAATACCTAAACCGATCTAAACACATCCATAGAAGCTGGATGTTGAGTGCATAAGAAACACAAGTGATAGGATGAGCAAAATATGTCGCATAAAAAAAAAATAACATAGCACAGAAGATAAAACATGAGAAGGGAAGAGGAGAAGTGAGTTCAGTTAATTGCAACATGCTTTCATGCTTTTCTCAGTCACGGGGTCTTAGGGGAAGGATTAGGAGGTGGAAGGAAGACTCAGGAGCTGATGAAAAGGTGATTTGATGGAGGTATGAAGGTGCTGTTCATGGATTTGTAGGTGATAGTCAGAGGATGGCAAGGAGATGTCGAAGGAGGCAGTAAAAGAATGACAAAATTGATGTAAATGATAGGATATCTAAGGTATTAAGAACTTCACATCAATGCTCTCTTATAAATACAACTAGCCTGATCGAATTTGTTTATTCCCGCTCCTAGTAATGCCTTATGAGACATCACTTAGGGGGGTTAATGTGCCAATCGTGCTTATGAAGAAAAAAAGTTAGTAAGAGTGAAAATAAGGCGTATACATATGCCCAAACCGAATAGCATTGTGTGTCACAATAGTGTAACATGAAATGGTCTTCGGGAAAAGAACATGCAACACCAAAATCAAAATGACTGAAATGAAGTAGCAACATGAGTAATACAAATATGAGCTCAACCCAAATGGAATATACTTACCTCATACTTCCCTTTCCACAACAAGGGGCACATAGTGAATCTTGTTAAAGTCACTGGAATGTATACAGAGCTGCTAAGTGAACCCAAATTATACAAGAATGAAAAAGAAACACTAGAAGATAAATTAGTAAAATAAGTAAATAAACTCTATGTGAAGGGGAGCTCATGGGATGGTGATAGGATAGGGCCAGATAGTATATAGGATATAATAAGGTGCTAGTAGGGAAACCGATCAACTAATCTAGTGATCCTGGAGATGAGGTACGAAAGGGTGATATAAAGGTCTAGGTGACATCCAAATACTCTTGTGAGGAAGACTAGGTTAGGCCCGGAGGAACCTAGAAAAATGTCAAGTTGCCAGGTGGGAAACTAGTTAATCGATCTAGTAGGGTTGTAAATAACGAGTCACCAAAATGTAACACTAAGAACCCCTAAGGTAACTAAGAGAGCTCCAAGGAAGAAGATAACAATGATTGAGGGAGAACAACGTGAAAGCCTAGAGATGTAGAAGATACTCAAGTAGGGATGGTTCAAGGGAATGTCTATAAACCCTAATGCCTGTCACAAAGCTAGTATGTCTGAAAAGAGACGGGGAAAAGGATGTAAAGAGGATGGGAGAGACAT
This sequence comes from Taxus chinensis, assembly GCA_019776745.2. NCBI lineage: Eukaryota > Viridiplantae > Streptophyta > Pinopsida > Cupressales > Taxaceae > Taxus > Taxus chinensis. The sequence goes on along the minus strand of CM034152.1, from coordinate 483,632,297 downwards.
ATAATCTAGTTTTGCTTGACAAGGGGATATAATGATATAAGGGAAGGAAAAATGGGCACCACTAAGGCGGAAACAAGTTCTTTACGTGGATCAAGTCACCCCAATCAGATTGGAAAGACTAGGAGTTTTTGACATCAAGGTGTGGAGGAACTTGAGTATGTAGGTATCAGTGAAGGAACATTAGTGGAGTATAAAGATATCCTATGTCAGCTATAAGATGCAATAATAGTAGCTGATGTTTCCTAATTCCTACCTTCCCACGATGTTTTCCTCGTTCCTTAGGACCTCACTCAAGGAGCTATTGGTTTACTACAAGGATTAGGTACTAGTGTGAAATGACAAGGGAACAAAATAAATGATAGAGAGGATATGTACTAACAATAAATTAATGCCACTTGGAATTTTTCATAGTTGCTTGTGCCCAGATTGGCTTTTTATGCTAAACCTTTCTTACATATTGTAGGTCATCATTCAACCCGTCTATCTCCAACATAAGTGGACACATAGCCTGAGGTTTCCGTTGGCCAGTCAAGAGTGTTATACCACCAATTATGCATTGAGACCGACCACCATAGCTTGTGGGTTGATAGAATCTGCCCTCTTTGCCCCCTCTAGGAAGTTGAGATTGATGATCACTTTATTAATAGATGTCCTATTTACTATGAGATTTGAGGGAGATATCATTGTCTGTACAAAGACTAGAGCAATCTTTATCTACTTATTTCAGTAGGTCTTGGTTAGAGTTGCTTGACTCTTTTCCTTCCAAAGGCCGTTATTCTCAGCCGTAGATCCTTATAGGGGATCCCTAGATCTGTCAGGCTGATTAATTCCATATGTCAGGCCTTTGGAGGTGTAAGTGCCTCAAGATACAATTGATTCACATTCATAGGGAGAAAAATCGACAAGACGACATTCCTCTTTCTGTGTTATTAACTTGCCCCAACCGCCTCAATCCCGTTCTAGGCAAAGTGAATCTGCTTCATTTTGGTATCTAGGGCATTCCTCATGAACTTCGCCCATGTCATGGGCAAAAACATACATTACTAGGCTTTTCTCTACTACTAGAGGTTTATTGGCTTTGGATATTGGGAAACACTCTAGGGGAGCACTTGGCTTTCTGTTAAGATGGTCCGGCTTGGCCCCTCAGTGTTGGACATTCCCCAATGGGCATTCTTAATCCTACTTGGACCCTTTCGCAGTGATAGATGGCAATGTTGTTGATTCATTTTGTCTAAGCCTCATTGCATACATGTGACCATGTAGGTCTCCTTAACATGATCTTGTGCTCAATCTTCATCAACTTCATGTTTCTTTGAGAGGTTTTTCCTTTTCTGGGCTGTCCATAATTGTACTATGTCTTACGGCTTGGGGTTCAGCCACTTTAGGTTTACCACTATTTGCTTTGTTAACCATTCTCATTGACAATTGTGTTTAGTTACTTTCTAGAACCTAGTCTTTTTACTGTTGTACTTCTCTTTTTCAATTGGTTGTGCTTTTTGACAATTAACCTATTTTGAATATTTGTGGACATTAATTTCACTCTTTTTTTGTTCTTCTTTCTTTGCTTCTTCTGTGGTTTTTTAATCTTTGTGACTCTGATTGTAGGGAGCTTTCACACTTCATAAGCTCTCTTAACTTGTTCCTTTTCTTGGCAATTTAGTTTTAAAGATGAGATGCACTAAGCGCTTGTCTTCATTTGTATATCTGATGACACCTCCTTTGACCGTTCATTAGTCATTTCCAAATATTGATAAACATTTTATATAATTGTCTTCCATAGTATTTTATTTCTAATTTTGTACTTTTGTTATACTTGATACATGCTCCTTGTAGTGTACAAATCTTTGCATTTATGACGGACTTGTTTCATATTTAATAATTACTCATCTGATGAACAATAACAGGGATCTATTAAATCACTTTTGTGTGCTTTGACATAAAATCTCAATTAAGGAAGATTATTGATTTTTGCTTATGTCATATCTTGGATATTTCAGCTATAGAGTTGCTGTTGTCATGCCAAACTTGGATGAGCTTTTGGTTAACACTCCAGCACATATATTTGCTTCTGTTTGGCTTGATTGGAGAAAGGTTGATCTTTATTATATCCATTACACTGAACTTTTGAGGGTTGCAGCACTTTACAAGTAAGTCATCATTCGTAGCTTTGATGTAATGCTTCATTTTATGCTAATGCTATGCCAAAGTTGATATATGTTTGATCCATATTATCTAGCTAGTGATGTTTTTAAAGGAGAAAATGAATTTATTTATTTACAATTATAAAATTTTATGTACTAATTGGAGTTATGCTGCAAGTTGGATGTATGAACTTTGAAGGAATGGTAGTAAATTAGAGACATCTGTTAATAACTTGAAATTTACAATTGTTGGATGCGACATAAGAATCCTTGCAGTATTTGACTTCGTCAAGCTATGTTTTATAACATTTCACTTTTTCTTGTTCATAAACAACAAATCTGCTTATGGTTTGCCTCTGTGTTTGCATCCTTGTGTACCTTTGGTGGTGCCTTTGCTGCTTTTCTTATCTGACCTGTGCAATTAGCATGATGACTATAAAGGCATTTTGATCAAATATGAAAGCTACAGTCCTGGCTTGTAAATCAGTGCCCAATTTGATTATGAAACTTTAGTATTGATTCAATTGAACATATTTAGTGGCTCCTTTAAATTCCTGCAAGGTTTGGTCATAATGTTACAATATCGATAAATTGCAAGGCCATGTTCTTTAACTATACATTTCCTTCCAAAACACGTGTCATTGTGATATTTATCTTGCTAACAATGTATTAAAATTCAAAACCTCATAATAAATATGATTCTAATTTGTGAACAATATCGATTAAAATTTATAACATTATTCTTGTATGGGAGGTATTTCACTCAAATAGTAATGTGATTAATAGAAGGTGAGTTTGCATATTTATAATTGTTTTGTTTGTCAATTTTGATTGCTATGGTCTCTTGTCTGCATACCGTATTTGTGCTTTTAAGCGTGTCAGTATTTGGCATCAATGTTCTTCATTTTCTAGTAAAGATATTCATATGGGTTCACATGAAAGCCCTTGTCTTGATTAGCTATTTTGAATATGAATGGGGTTTTGAGATATCTTGGATTTAAAGAGAACAATTTTTTTGTTTATCTTCAATCTTTCAGTCATTTACTCTTTGAGCATTTGATTCATACTATTTGAGACAATACATTAGAAACAAACATTGCATTTTGTTTCTTTGAAAATAATCAATTATCTGCAAACTCTCTACGTTGCATACTATCAAATCTGCAAAATCACAAACTTGCTGTTTTACTTCAATTCTTTGCCTGAAATGACAGAATTTTGTTTTAGTGAGCTAGAACTAGTGTATTTTAGTTGCTGGAATGAATACAGTTCTGACCTATCAATGCAAGATGCAACTTATAGTAATTGCAAACAAGAAAGAAAATAGAGACACAAGATGTTTATCCTTGAAAACCCCAGTGGGGAATGGCAATTTCCTAACTTCCCATCTTCTTTGTGGCCAAAGATAAAGGTTACAAGGAGATATAGAACAAGTACAAACTCAACTATCCTGCTCCTAAGCTTCTTCTATTCGTTCCTCAATTGCAGTCGTCCTTATGCAACATTTACACACTATCAACATTCTCTGATCATCGATGCTTTCCTCTGAACCCCAGCTTCCTACTTATCATAGCTAGAATGTCCTCCCATGCATTGGATAATCCCAAAACTTGACTGAATCTGAACGGACATCGTTTTGTGGCTGTTACTGGCTTTTTATTTGTATACGGGTGAAACCTATGGTATAAGAAGACGGGTGGTTGTGAAACCACTGTGTCCAGATACCAGATGTTATGCAACCAGCCCTATTTTTCTTTTTTAGAGCCCTACTAACTTTGAAACCTCTTTATTTGTGTTTGGCTGATGAAGATGACTGTTTCTGGATTCTTATGGATCATACCTCCCTTTCTGAGAGGCTTTTGGTCCCAAAAAAGCTTAGTGTAGGAGGAGATGTGGGAACAATTCTTCCACGTCCTTGGTTTATGATGTTGGCGAGGTAATTGGTCTTCTCGAGCACGGAGAAGGTTTAGGATGGGTTCATTGTCTAAGGTAGGTAAGAGATGATTATATTCGACAGCGATTTCAAGGTCCACATACCTTTTACTATTACGCCGTTGTTGGGAAATAATTAACCAGACATCTATGACATGAGCATTGAGAGCGATTTGTATTGGCTCGGGAGAAGAAGCAGGGAGATTTTGAATGACATGAGCCATGCTGGGAGATATTGAATGACATGAGCCATGCTGGGAGCAGACTGCAGTAATGATAGAATTTGGCAAAACGGCGTTAGGTTTCTTAGGTGGAGGGCTGATGCAGTTTATCAGGGCAGTTTTTTCTGGAATGACATCGAGCTATTTAGGAGCAGGGCCGATGTTGTCAAAATGGTCAGATTGAGGTTTTTGCTTAGAGATAAAGCGTGAGATTTGTTCAGTGATGCAACTGGTGATTTCCAGAGGCGGATTAGCTGGAGGACGATAAGGTAGGGTTTCCTCTACCGTGTCGTCTATAGTGTCGTAATGGGGATTATCAAAGTCATAATGAGTGTTAATCATATTGGCTTCACAATTAAAAGCATGCATGTGAGCCAAACTCTACATCGAGATGTCTTGCTTTAGTATGGGACATGATGTAATCGTCATCATAAGAGGGTGAAATAGTGTAGGGATGATTGTCATTGTGGTCGGAGGATGTAGATGTTTCCTTAGTGGCTATGCCAAGGTTGCTAAAATATCTAGGAGGGAGGTGGATGCTTTTATTTTGGCATTCCAAATTAGTCGCATTCATAAAGATCCTCCTCAAGTGTGTAAGAGGCATTATTAGGGTTACTATGAGTTTCTCTCTCAATCTTAGGTTCAAGAATAGGCGGAAATCGATTGTGCGATAAGAGAGATGGCGGGAGCCAATCTTTAATACATTGGGGTAACATGTATTTTGGATTCATTAGGCACATCATCATTAGAATCTACAAGAGTGATGTTAAGTTCAGGTGTAAAGTCATAGAATTAAGGATGAGTTACATTACACATTGTTGGTGTGGTAGGAATCTAGAAGGGTTTGTTAAGATTAGGGACGGGGATGTCCAATTGGTTAAAATCAACCTCATGTTTGTATTTTTGATTATCATGGTTGAGCTTTATGCATTGGCTCGTGGATGAGTCAATTGCTCTCATGCGATGTGTCCAAGGATGGCCTAATAGAAGAATGTAAGAGAGAGGTCGATGGAGGACCATGACCTTGGTGTGCATGCTTGTTGGTCCCATAGTGATGGGGCACCAAAGGCATCGAAGTGGTCTTGATAGGTTTTATTAAAGCCACAACGGACAATTCATGTCTTTTTAAGATTGTGCTTTATAAATTTGAAGGTCTTGATTAACAAAACGGATGCGACATTGATTCCTGGTTCTTCATCCACAAGAACCTTCCTTATTAGTGTTAGAGTAGGTATTTACCTTAGCTCATGTTCACCTAGGTACTTTATTTACCGTTATTGTATTTATCCTCACCCACTTATGTGTGCGAATATTTCTTTTATCTTATTTAGATATTAGGAGATATTATCTAGTTGTTAGGTATAGTTCTTTCCTTGATCTATGGTATTGACTAGATCCTTGATGTCTAGTTCTCTCATAAATCTATGGTCTTGACTAGTTCTTTGATGACTAGTTATTTCCTTGATTTATGGCTTGATCTACGATCTTGACTGGTTCTTAGATTGTTATTCTTTGCCTATTTAAGCAAGGCCCATTCTCAATGTATTGCATTGAGTTCCATAATAATATATGATATTGTTTCTCATTTGTTTGCAAATGTTTTATGTAAAGTTATTCTGGCGAATTGCTTTCATCTTATTGATCGTGGTATTTGATTAGCATCTATGTTCTTGACTTGGTACGATCTGATTATCGTTCCTTTCAATTAGTGTGTCCTTGTAGAGAACACTAATGAAAAGGAGAGGGTTGTTGGCTTGGATTTTGATTTCATCATTACCCATGTCATTCTTAGGAAACTCTATGGAGAGAAACTTCTCAGGTTAAGGAGTTACAGTGTAGATAGTGTTGATTGCAAAAGTAGTAGGAGGTTGAAGAGAAGGATCTTCTTCAGTGGTTTTTGAGGAATCCTTTAAGGATTGAAGTTGTTTAATAAGGAATCTACGATGTTGAGTAAAAGTGATCACAAGTTCTGATAGGGGAATCTTGCAAGCAATGGTGTTGAGTTCATCAAGAAAATTTCATTGTACCATTATGATAAGATTCATAATGGTACGTTATTTGAGAAGAGCTACAAGTGGTTGGGCATTTGATAGCAATAGGCATTTGATTAGAAGAGGGATGGATCTTTTTCTAAGGTGGTGGAATAGGTGTTGTAGGTTGAGGCTCCAACGGTGGTGGAGCGGGTTAATCATGAGTAGGCTGGTCATTAAAAGTATCCTTAAGCGACATCTTGGCCCGAGATGACTTCTTAGGCTTTTGGACCAGGTCTTTATGTGCGGGATTTTGTCTATTGTTGACTTTAGACATATTGACATATTGGTAATTGACTATATTATGGTTGTAGTGTCCTTCAATGGTGCCCACTAAGTTGTTCATGGGCGCCTTCTCAGGATTACAAACTGTTCTAGTGTTTTGTTGTTGATGATTGCCATGAGCTTGAAGAAGGGATTGATATATTTCATAACATTCTTGAACGATAGCTTTAAGTTTAAAGTTAGGACCTAAGAAGTAAAAGGTGGCTTTATGAAGATCATGACAATTTTCGTGAGAATGCCTTGCATTAGCATGCCGCCAACAAAAGAGGTTAGGGTCATACAAAGTGGGCAGAGACTTAGAAGAATCAATGCGAGTAATTTTAGGAATATGCATGGTTTGTTGTAATTCTTGATAACTCAAAGGTGGATGATGAGTGTTTTAAGTAGTTGGGTTGGATTTGGAAGAAACGAAGCCAGTATGACATATTTGTTCTTTAGGAGGGGCTTGATTTTGAGAAGGATTGATAACATTAGAGATTGATTTAAAAGGATCTTTAAGTGGTTTTTGAGGTGGCTCGAATGCCCTCATAAGGTAGTCTTGCCTCTTAGCTTGTTTGAAGGCATCCTCCAATGTGTTGGGGGAGAAAGACATGGCATTTTATTGGAGAGCGGGATTCAAGACTTGAAGGAATAGTTGAGTGAGATGTTGATTATCGAGAGTATGATTAGATTTGTTTCCCATGATTTTCCATCTCTTTATGAAGTCATGTGTTGACTCATTAGGAGATTGTTTCATGTTGACAAACCTTTGAAAGAGATTTTCGAGAAGTTCAAGTTGTTGAAATTCCTTCATTAAAGGATTAACTAGTCTTCCCAAGTTGGTGATCGAATGTTGATTATACCATTCTAAATCCTTAGTCGTGAAGGTTTTAACAAGTAGCTTGGTAGTTGCATAGGTATTGGTTTGGATCCACTCTTTGTAGAGGTTTCCAAAAGCTTTGAGATGAAGAGCAGGGTTAATTAACCTGTTCTAAGAGATAGATGGTGAAATCCCCCCTAAATCCATCGAAGTGATGTAAGGATTTAGGGGTGTTCATTTTGTGTGATTTGTAGGGCCTTGTTGCGGATTGGAGGTTGGGGTATTGGGTTCCCCAAAGCGTCAAATGGTAAGGTGTAGTAATAGGATTAGTAAGTCCTAAAATGATTTGAGAAGGTTGGGATGCCATTTGCAAGATTGTTTTGCATTTGAGCCATGCTTTTATTAGTTGTTGATTGCATTTGAGCCATTTACCCCAACAATTGAACCATCATGAGGTTGGTGTCAATTGGTGGGATCTAGCTAGAGGAAGGTAGAGGATTTGTAGTAGTATTGATTGGATTTGAAGGTGGGTTCATCAGATTGGAAGGATTAAATTTAGGATTTAAGGGGCTTCTATGACTGGAAGAAGGATCGCTAATAAAATTGTTAAATAAAGTATTAGGAGATTTGATAAGATGATTTGGAATGGTTTTATGGGAGGTTAATTCCATGGGCATTTTGGTTTGAGGTATTTGAATAAGGGAGCCATCCTTGTTAGGAGTGGCTACATCCCGATATCCAAGTTCTTAAAGAGAAGCTTAGGATCTATTCCTTTGATTTTGAACAAATTGCATTCAATGCTTTGTGTTTTTTTTTTGTTGTGAAAAAGTGCACCATGAATGATTGATATCAATGGTGGACATGAGAGGGAGAAAGGAGCACCCATATAGAATCTAAATGGGTTGAGGCGAGCTACAAAAACCCCAAGAGGTGATTACATGATCATCATATGATTATAATGAGATTTTGAGATAAAAATAAATTTTGAAAGGTATGAGATAAGGTAAACAAGAAAAGGACTGAATCAAAGGGTGGAGTAAAATTTACATTGGGTTCCCCAAAGTGTATGCAAGTAAAAAATGGTCTAATAGAATATCCACTTTCTCTTTGGGTAATTTAAGCTAGGATAATAAAGTGGCCATTCTAAAGATGCACACAAGAGGGTTGTTAAAGACGTGGATATAGAAAGACAATAGTCTGCACACTATGAAAGATATATGGTTCCAGAGCCTATATATAGGATAGGGGAGTGGTGTCTAACTAGGTCCCAATTATAGATTGATTATAACAATGTTGTAACAAGATAGAGATACTTAAACTAGAGTTATAAATATGGGTTGTAAGGATTGATAGGTTGTACAGCCCAAAAGGCGGATTGCAAGGTAAGGACCTATGGATAATAATGCAATAGATTAAGAATATGCTACTATATTCTAATCTATGCACGACTAATCAAACAATCAATCAAATTTGGAATAACATAAAGGAAAAGAAAGGTTAGAGATACCTTACCTTTTTGCTGACACCATTGGTGTGTTAACTTCCCCCAGGGTTAGTAACGCCTTATGAGAGTTGATGTGGGCGATTACAAATGAATAGAAGTTGACCTAGAAAAGGCACTTGTTGAAAATTTCAAAGACTCTAAAGGCTGGGCACATCATGGAAACTGCATAGCTCCTATGTCTTGGGAATCCTTAGTACCCAATGCTCCAAGTGTAGACTCCAAAAGGTAAGCAAGACTAACTGCAAAACCTTTAAGACCTTTAAGAGCAGATTTGCGAGTGCAAGCAAACTGAATCAATGATGATGATGTGATGGAAAGAGCACTCAAATGCCGTGTATATATAGGGATCATTACATTAAACATTGAATGCCAAAAAGTTTTTATTTAGATCGGTTGCCCCATAGGCTGCTTTGGTATCGCGGACGTCTATCTATTCTTCTTCTGATCTTCTTCTTCGATGCATGTTGTCAAAAATTGAACGTCAAACAAGATCAACCATGTCGATGTCATCTACTTTAGGTAATGCCATCATCAAGTGGGGTCCTAAAAGGAAGTCTCAAAATGGGAAGACTGATAGAGCTGAAAGGTGATATGACAAATGTATGTGTGTTTTAGGTGGATATGGATGCGATTGCAAGAGGATAACAAGGTGATGTTGTAGGGAGACTGTAAAAGGTGACTGTAAAGGTATAAAAGGTATCCAAGGTGTTTAATCATGGACTGCACATCAAGGCCTTCTCATAAGTACCATTGCCAAACAGCCCTATGTAACTGTTTTTGGTTACCCCTATTCCTGGCAATATCCCTAAGGAGATCACTCCGTGGAAGCCAATACGCGAATAGTGCATGCAAAGGTCAAAAGTTAGTAAGAGTGAAAAATTAGGTGTATACAAAATGACGCTTTCTTTGTTGACTTGTAATCTACATCTATGCACTCAATGTAATTCTTGTGATGGCCTCAAAGCATTGCTGTATGGCAGCCTCAACAGCTGTCCCCTTCATATTGTCTTCTTGTTTGTCGGACAGCACTCTGTTTAACTCTTGCATGTCTTGTTGCATGAAGGAATCATATGTATCCCAACTGAAAGATTTTGTCAGCTCCTTTGTTGCAACACTGTTGTCACTGTGCTGAAGTTTATAGAACAAATCTGTAAAGCCAATGGAATGCTACCAAATGGCATGTCATTTTTAGGTGTAGGCATGTGATACTTAGTAGATGGAATGTTTGAGCCAATAGTAAAGGTTTGAGCATTACACATTTTTGTAAATGATTTTGAACCCAAGATAACTCGGAAAAAGATGTTACTTTGTTGATAAAAGTTTGTGCCTTTATGAAAGCAGGATCTGCATACTACATAGTCCAAGACACATCATCCACAAAATAAATTCTATACACACCAATAAAAGTTTTAAGGAATCAGAATTCTCAGTCCCCATTGTCAAGTGATTGCACAGTATTCACTATGCAAATATCAATCCTTTCTCCCCTGTTGCTGCTCTACAAGTTTTATTACTTCTCAAATTCATGCATAGTGTTGAGTTATTAGATGTGCATGGGAAAAAGCTTAATTCAATACACACAAATAATACTGCCTACGGAACATATTACATCAATTCACAGAATTCAGAGCAGCCCATATGTTCTGACAGATGTGCCACTGTAAAGTATATATGTATCTTTATATACCTCCACACTTCTTCTTTATTTTGGAAACTGAAAACTTTCCAGCAAAGAACTCATAACCACAAACCTCTTACTGGCTTAACAGAGAAACATAGGGAAGGGGAAAAACACCATAACACGGCTGCAATTTATTGAAAACAATGCACATGCAACACAAAATCGAAGGAAAGGCAGGCCAAAATTTGAACTCTAAAACGAACTATTTACAAGGGAAAAGAGGAGAGAAAGTAGAACTACACTTGACCATTTACAGGTTGGGTGAAGTATGAGCCCTTATGGGACAATTTTTGGCAAGATCAGGATAACACTCTCAAGGCGATGAGCAGAAACTGCAACGTTGTTTTCATGGCACCCATAGGGAAAACCTGAGGCACAGGTGGGAAAATAAATATAGATTCAAATGTTTGACCATGAATACGAAGAATACAAATACTACTAGCTTTCATGACATAAGACATGAGATACGCTTTCCTCAGGAATGTAAGGAGTATGTTTCAAATTGACATTTGGGATGCAACAATATGAGACACTTGTCCAAATTCTTTGCTTAGTGGCTGCTCTTTTGGCTTTTCTATTGTGAATGGCTGAACCGACTATTCCTCTTCAACCATGAAAACAACCAAATCTTCTTTAGATGCCTCTGAAGGCAGGCTTGAGATCAAAACTTCAAGATGCTGAAAATTACCGAAATCCTTTTTTTGCTGATTTTGACTTGGCTTTTCTTTTTAAATCCCCTCATGCTTCAGATCAATGTCATCACCAATCTCATCTTCTTTTTGCACTTGCTCCACCTTCTGTAGGTTTTGAAGCGAGCAAATTTCTCATCGCTTGATTTGTAAAGCTCCATTAAAATCTTCAAAAAATGCACTCTCTTGGGATCATCAACAATTTCATGAATCGGATTTTCTTTAAAGCCAAATATAAATAGGAAATTTTCTCTCCTTATCATCACTTGCAAGAATCCAATCTGCCCTTAGTTCAGGCTGCTCTATGATTTTTCTATTGTTTATTTCTTCTCTTCACCACCATCCATGCGAGGGGAGGTGCTTGGAAATATCTGAAAAACAATTGCACATGGTACTTTGATCCTCAGCGGAGTCGCCAAAAATTGTTGGTGAGAATTTTTGTCCCTACAGTTTTTCATAAATTTGCCCAATGGGCAGTGACAGTCTTGGAACATTGGAGATATCACCATTGAAAGGGTGATTTTCTTTTGCTTTTGAGAGGAAGATAGAATGTTTTTTGAGTTTTCAGTACTTTTAACCATAAAGTACTTAAGAGAAGCAAAAATGAGAAAATGGAGAAATGGAACAAAAACAACCTAGTACTAAAAGGAAGCAAAAATGAGAAAATCGAGAAATGGAAGAAATGTGGAAGAAAAAGAAGAAGAATGAGAAGATAGGAAAGCTTATGATTGGGTAAATTCAGAGCACAATCCAAGAAACCCAAGAACAAAATAAAGATTTTTACCTCCTCTTTGCATAAATGAAATAAATGTTTAGTAAATAGAAAATAAATATAAATATTAAAAGCTACAAAGCCTATTAGTACTTCTTACATACATGTGATGCAAAGCCTAGTGTTGAATTCCAACAACACAAAGTTGGCAAAGAAAATAAATGTATAAAAAAGAGGAATTTATTTAATATTCTAAGAACACTTCACTCATACACAACTCAAGACATCAAATATGATAAAAGACAACATATTGCAGTCTCCAACATTGGGAGGAGGAAAAGAAGAACCCGAACCCCTTGTACACGTGTTTCTTGTCTTTTTGTATGCTTCACTTGCACAAGTAGTTACACAACTACTCGTAACTATCACTTACGTACCTAATTTCCACTTAAATGGAACTAACTTCACTTGCCCTAGCATTTTTATTTTACTCTCATTGGTACATTCATATAATGTATTCTAAAAATAATTCATATGATTTTACCTTCAGTTCATTTATCAAATTTTACATCTTTACAACAATAATTCATTCAAAAAAGAATTAATTTACTCTAAACATAACACTTGTACTTAGGGCCCACATTACTAGAGACATCACTAACTTAACTCAAGTGACCCATTCAATGCACGTATAGTATAACATTTAAAAGTGCCTGCATGACTTTGCACATTATCATTTTTACTAATTCATAAATAAATTAATTCAATTCACCTTGTGACTTCAGTCAAAATTTATTAATTCACTAGGAATTAATATTTTTTTCCTTGTGATAGTCTACCCTACCCAGGACTTGCTCATTGTTACTTTGCTTGTTGTTGCCCAATTTTAGATTAACTAAAATTGGGGACAACGCTTATTTCTTCTCTTTCTTGTTCCTTTCTCTTCATGTTGGTAGCTGTGCAACCCAACTTCTCATCTACATCGGAATTGTCCTCTATCTCTACCTCTGATTTCAAAGATGCTGTGGACTTTCTGAAGTCTTCTTTGGGATGTTTTTTTGGGTGCAACTTGATAACACAATGGTTACAATAATTCTTTGGATCCTTACAAATATTCATAGTAACATATGTTTTACCTTTGCACTTACACTTCTTGTAAGGTTGTTTTTGTTCTTTCATGTACTAAGCTGTGGGCTGATTTTTTTTGGGGTCCCACCTTCTCCTTGCTTCATTTCTTCCTCATGTAATATGCTTGTACACAAGCCTCATCAAGGTCCTTTGGTTTACTTGAGATGACCTGTCTCTTTAGGCATGAGCAGAGATTTTCAAGTACTTAGTCAAGTTGTCTTCACCCTCCAAATCCACATTCTTCAACATGGCTTGCATTTGGAACTCTGGTATATTTTGCACGCTTTCATGACTTGCTTGCTTTAAATATTGCCACTTAAATCTTTTGATCAGTTTAATGCCCACTGCCCAAGAGGATAATTTTTTTTTTTTAACGTAGTAGTTCCTTGAATTCATCCCACCTAGCCATAATGGGCTTCTCCTCCTTTTTTGGAGATGCTAGATATCCTTCCAACCAAATTAGAGCACGACCTTCCATTTTGAGATGTGCAAAAGTAATCTTTTGCACATCAGCAACTTTAAGCACACTGAAATATACCTTCATTTGCTTCAACCATTTATCTAGTAGTTCGACATCCACTTGTCCTTCAAAGCTTCTAAGCTTGACCTTAGTTTCAACTTTGAAAAGAACATGTTCTGATTTTATCTTAGCTTTGCCTTTGTCTTTTGGATGTTGCTTGTCATCATGCTTATCCATGGGTTCTTCTTTATGGGGATCCTCTTCTCTTCCTATGCCAAACTTCTTGGCTAGATCATGAACCACCACATGCATGGGCTCTTGGTTCCTAGTTGCGAGCTCTTGTTGTTTGGTGATGGTTTATTGGGACTTCAACACACCATCCATGCTTGTTTCTAGTACGACAACTCTGTGGGCAAGTGCTCCTTCACCTTCTTTAGCCATTTTTCTTTGCTTTGATTCCACACTCTTGTAGATATCTCCAGATCGCAAGGTTGCAATTCTTCTCCCTTTGATTTTGTCATTGTCATACAAACCAGTCAAAAACTTACACAATACCCGTATATATGAATCAACTCTGAGACCAAAATGATCCGTAAACTCTCTTGTTTGCCTACTATGAAATCTACACAATCACAAACTTGCTGATCGACTTCAATTATTTGCTTGAAATGACATAATGTTGTCTTAGTGAGCTAGAATTAGTGTATTTTTGTTGCTTGAATGACTACAATACTGAGCTATGACTGAAACATACAATATACAATAATTGCAAACAATAAAGACAATATAGACACAAGATGTTTTCAGTGTCAGGAAAAACTGGTTGGGAATGACAATTGCTGAGCTTCCCGTTTTCCTTGTGGCCAAAGATAATGGTTACAAAGAGATCTGGGACAAGCACAAACTTAGCTATCCTACTTCTAAGCTTCTCCTCTCTGTTCCTCAATTGCAATCTTCCTTCTACAATCAATTGCACATAATCAATGTTCTTTGTTCACTGATGCCTTCCTTTGAACCCAAGCCTCCTGTTTATCATGTCTGGAGTGTCCTCCCATGCACTGGAGAATCCCAAAATTCAACCAAATCAGAATGGACATCGTTTTGTGGCCATTACTGACCTTTTCTTTGTATTAGGCCTGTGGTTGTGAAACTGCTGCGGCGGTTATGCATCCACCACTCTCAGATACCAGTGGTGATGCAAGTGCCCTGTCAGTTTTCAACCATTGCTCTACATAAAGCAGTGGTTTTCCTTCTGGAGCCTTGTTTTTCCTCCTTCCAGAGCCTTGTTTTTCCTCCTCCTAGAGCCTTGTTTTTTCCTCCTTCCAGAACTCTATGGGCTTTGGAACCTCGTCATTTGTGTTTGGCTAATGAATATGACTGTTTTTGAATCCTTCTGAATCACTGAATATACTATTTTTGCATGTGATCTAAAAATAGATGTTGCTTGTTGATGTATTTATGTTTTTCCATTGATGTATTTGTTTTAGAGTTGACATTGTATTGAACACGATCCTTTACTTGTATTTATACTAGCTGGAAACATCTAAAGAAAGAGTGAGCTACATGGTTTCTTTGTGAAGCCCCGTTCTTTTTTACCAAGGATTCAGTAATGACCTATGAGTTGACTTTAATGTCAGGCTATCAACATTCACTGTTGATATATTTATGGTTTTAAATTTTCCATCATTTTGTATTGTTTAAAGTCATCATTGAAATGGATGATATCTTCTGTATTTTTATGTACTAGTTCGTAATATCCAAAGAATGAGTGAGCAATATGCTTTCTTTGTAAAGCCCTGGTTTTCTCACTAAGGTTTCTGACCTCGGTAATGATCTATGAGTTGACATTACGATCCAAAGAATGAGTGAGCTACATGGTTTTCTTTGTAAAGCCCTGTTTTTCTTACTAAGGTTTCGGTAACTGACCTATAAGTTGACATTAATTTCAGTCTATACACATTTATTGCTGCTTCTATTATGGGTAAATCTGTGACTGCTCAGCCAATCTTTGTAAATTCTAATATTGTAAAAAACTGGCAGAACACCTTTGATTGTTGGAATGTTGTTAGAATCTGAAAGTGAAATGATTCTCTGGAATCTGCAACAGAAAATAGAATCCGAAACTACAGTGTAAGGAAGTGAGTACTTGTGCACCTACAAATCCTGTACAACCCTTGCAAGCTCTCAAAAAATCACCAGATTCAGAGGATTTTATCATATATGCATTTAAAATAATCAACTTTGTAAATTTAAGAAATGTTTTGAAGAGAATATGTCATAATTGGCCATTGGAGACAAATTGTTTATCCTTAATCCACATTTATATCATAAACTTGATACTGTTTGGGCGTGGTTATGGAGCAGTCGACGTGTGGTGCACATAAGCTTAGTTTGGATTAGTTATGGAGTTATGTATAGTTAACTCAATGTGAGTGGGCTATGGATTTTTCCTGCCTTAGTATTTTTAAGCTAAGGCTATTTATAGGAGTTTCATGTCATTTTATGGGCATCGTGTATTGTATTTTGCTATTTCTTGTACACGCTTGGGAGGTTGGCCCTTTGTAGTGGTCCAGTACTACAATATTCATATCTTGCCATCTGCATCATTCATTTATTCTATTTAACAGACTGCAGTAATTCATTTTGGTTCCTAATGTGGTGGGGCTGCTTCCATGTGATATCCTGACAGTGTTTTTGGAATGACAACTTGGGCAAGTGGGGTCTGCTGTTGTTGGATTGTAGCTCAAAATTAGTTTGCAGATTTGGAATTGTTTCATTTCCTTTCTGTTGGAATTTTACATAGATGTGCACACACATTATTTATATGATTGAAATAAGAGGTTCCATCTTGCATCTGTAATATCTTTCTGTTGGAATCTCAGATTGAAGTTACTTCAGTGCCATTTGAAAGAGAAGTCTGAATTGTATTGTGGGATTTACAACACTTGAAAAGTAACCTTCCAAAACTACATATTTTTTCTTGTGGCAGGATTATCTTTTTGTTGGAGGGTCAAATTAAAGTTATCCCTGTGCCAAATGAAAGGAAATTCCAAGATATTTCTAAAAAAGTGGCAGTAATAGAATATTAATCAGTACTGAGGGATATACAAACCCTTGAAGTTGGCCTTCTGGAACAATTATTTTTTGAATGGCAAATAGAGGCCAGTCACTTTACAAACATATTTTCTTTCTTGGATCTTTTATTTAATTGGGTTTTGGAGCAAAAGATCACATCTTTCTTCTCACAAAGTTCAATGCCATGTATTTTTGTAAGCACAGCTCTCCACTTTGATTTGAGTGAAAGACTTGAGTGTGATTTAGTGCAATCCCTAAGTGTGATTTAAGTGAATCATTTAGTAGTTGATTACCAGAAATCATTTTTCTTTAGCCCTTCCATTTACTTGGTTTTGTGTGTAGCTTTTTTTTCCTACCTTGATGGTAGAAATGTGAAATGAGGTAGAGAACCAACCCACGGAGGAAAATGTCAGAAACCAAGAAAGTTCCAAGTGATAGCTACAAACACATAGCACTAGGATAAGTTAACTGACCGATTCCAAAAACATTTTGTTGATTTGTCGAATTCTCCCTTTTTTGAGGAAACCTTTGACTTAGATGACATGAGCAAGGGGTGTTTTGTCCATCGAAGTCACTAGGGATTAGCTTAGCCTCATATGTTGGGTTGTGCTGCACTTAGCATGTTGGATGTGGTACTTTACCCAATTTCAACACATTATGATGTCTCTTTGGCTTTAAACTTTGGGCTTTACTTTGAAAGCCCATTCTCTTTTACCACATGAGCTCATCCCATTCAACCACCAATTCCGACAACACTTGATTTCCCTAATGCATGGTCTATTCAAGGAAATGGAGAAATTGAAGTCATCTATAGCTACACCATCTTCTAGTAGCATGGGAAGGCAATTGAATTCACAGGTGACACTACCGCCCCCATCTTTATCACCATTTCTATATCCCCACCATTGGAAATGATGTCCTGACATGGTTATGAACAAGAGCAGTATTTCTTCCTGCATCAAGGTCTATCCAAGTAAAATGTGGCATTAACTTCTAAACTCTATATGGATTCTAGACCCCTCTAGTGTTATCAATGTATTGCAAAGCGGATGCTTGTTGGATCCTCTTCCTCTCGAGCTAACCTTGTGGGGGACCTTGTTACTCCATGTGACAACATATACAAGTGAGTATTTCTTCAGCCTATTGTTCAAATTCAGACAAACAAGGACAATGATAGAACATCGAAAATTCGGCACTCAAGTGGAGGGTGTTGATGATGATAAGCTCTGTACTTTACGAAGGTGGTCTAAAATAATTCCACTTTATTTGTGGATACAAGGCCTAACTAATATGGCTACAACCATTAAGCTAGCCCTTTGAGTTGGTGCTAGCATGCTTAGATCATGGGTACCTTCGCAAAGTGGGAAGGGATCAATATGTTCTGAATATCTCTCCAACCCCCGGGAATCATGCCAAAATAAATGGAGGAAAGCTGAAAGAAGGGACTGTTTTAGGTGTGCCAATAAATGTTCCAAGGAGAAAAAGCTTTCTCAAACAAGACCATTTAAATTGGAGAACAATGACGAAGTTGAAAAGAATTCTTAATAGAATTCTAAGAAAGATTGAGCCTCCACTAGAGTGTGAAAAAAAGTAGCCAACACTAGAGATTGAAGGCTACCTCAAGAAGAAAAGGGTCACGATCCTAGTGATTTACGTAGCACTCACTGATCACAAACTTTGAAGTGACGATTGCTACAACTACTCTTTTGTTTTACCTACCAGTCAAAAATTTCCAAGGGATGATTGCTAATAGGGGAACTATAGCTTGTGGTGGAAACTCTCCCAACATTTAACTCAACACGGGAGATCACAACTTATCAATTCTCATGTATGCCATTTTTACTAGTGGGGTGTATCTGGTCTTGGGTGTACAATGGCTAAAGACAGTGAGGACCTTTTCTATGAACGGGGAATTGTTCATAAGGTCTTCATAGAAAGAAAGGGATGCCGTCTAAAAGGCCTCAAGTCTCCATCTTCTCAACTGATCGAGTTGCATCAAATGGAGAATCTCCTCAAGAAGAGTTCTGTTGGATTTATTGCCACTATGAATTACATGAAGTCTTACAAGAAGTGGTTGTTCTTTCAGACCTCCAGTTTATTCTAGAAAAAGCATGAGAAGGTCTTCTAAGAGATTTCCAAAGAGTTGCCTCCAACAATGGATCATGAACACACTATTGAGCTTATACTAGGAAATACCCCACCCAACACCAAGCCTTACAGATACACTTATCAGCAAACGAATGAGATTGAGAAAATGGTCTGAGAGGCGTTGGATGCTTCCTCCATTCGGCCTAACAAGAGCTACTTCGTAGCTTATGTGGGATGGTGATAAGAAATGATTCTTCATGGAGGATGTGTCTTAAGGACATGGATCTTAACAAAATATCTTTCAAGGGTAAATTCCCTATTAATGTTATTGATGAACTGCTAGATGAGCTTACGGAGCGGTCTATTTCACATGATAGGATCTCTAATTGAGCTTCAATCAAATTAAAATAAGAGGAAGATATTTATGAGTTCTTAGTCATGTATTTTGCTTTACTGATGCTCCTACCTTTTAAAAGCTATTTTGGAAGTTTGCATCAGTTTTCTTTGATTTCATACTCATCTGTAGTAAATCATGAGAATGACACGTATAACAAGTGGGCACAATGCTCTAGAAGCTTAAGGACAACTTACTTTATGATAAAAAGTCCAAATGTTTTGAAAAGGAGGCGGAGTATTTGGGCCACATTGTCTCACAAGAAGGGGTTAATGTTGATTTGGAAAAGATTAGAGCCATAATAGAGTGGCCTAGAACTAAAAACATATAATGGCCTTAGGGGATTACTTGGTTTTATGGGATTATAGTAAATTTGATGGAACTGTGCATGCATTACACCTCCATTGACGACACTATTGAATAACTCATGTGGAACAATGAGGTCACCTAATTTCTTTGGCGCTTAAAGGAGGCCATGGAATCAATGCTAGTGCTATTGACTCCTGATTCTAATAAAACGTTCATACTAGAATGTGCTGCATTAGGGCACATTATTAGGGATATAGGAAGGAAGACTGCTAGCCTTCAAAAGCAAACAACTAAAAGGTAATGATTTGGTTGTACTCACTTATGAGAAGCAAATAAAATATTTTGCATGCAACCAAGAAATAACGACAATACTTAATTGGAAGGCATTTTAAAGTCAAGGCCGATCATGATGACCTGGAGTACTTTATGAAAAGTTTGTCATCAAAAGAGCAACAAAAAGGGGTGGTTAAGATGCAAGAATTTTATTTTGAAATCATCTACAAAAAGGTGAAGTGTAATTTGTAGTTGATGCAATCTCATTGCAAGTAAATAAAAACAGTCTTTCTATTATCTCTACGGTTCTTACTTGGCAAGAGAGTTCTAACATCAAAAAAAAATTTGCTTCTGTAGGGATGGAAGATTTTGCGCAGAACTTTACTTGGATGAAACATACCCTTTGGTACAAGGACAAGATATTCTCACCCTTTCTCTTCAAGTTGAAACAACAAACCTTCTTGAATCCCATAAATTAATTATAGTTGGGCATTTTAGGTTTCTCAAGATAGATTAGAGGACCATGAAATAATTTTATGACAGCGAATGAAGAGTTATGTTCAGAAGTTGTAGTGGATTGCTATGTATGCCAATTTAAAAAGGGAGGAACTATTATAATGCTTGGGTTGCTTCAAGCCCTACCTATTCCCACTCAAGCGTGGGAAAGAATTCCATGGATCTCATTATGGGTTTACCAAAATCAGAAATCAAATACACCATTTTGGTAGTAGTGGATGGATTCACTGCACACATTTTTGTGGGACCCAAACTATAGTGAAAGCAAGTCATGTAGAAAAGGTGTTCATTAAATATATTTGTAGGCTTCTTGATTTCATTAAGGTGATAGTGAGTCATTGAGATATTTAATTTACAAGCTATTCATGGTAGGGGATTTTTGAACTTAGTGGAACCTCTTTGGCTGCGTGTTCTGCTTATTACCCTTAAACAAATGTGAAACCTAAGATATCGAGGATTGTCTTTGTTGCTTTGCTTCACAAAAACAATCACAATGGATCAAATGACTTCCATAAGCAGGGTTCAGTATCATTGTATCAAATGGCCATAGTCACCATGTCTAGAAACCTGGATTTGTTTGGGAGGGCAATATATTTTTTTTGAAGTTAAAAAAAATACGGTTTGAAATACATATTAGATAAGCTTAATTTTATAAATATGCAAAATAGACAAATACAATGAATTTTTTTAATAACGTGAAGTAAAATATTATATTATTTAAAATATAAGGTTGTTTGTGACAGGTTTTTGGAAAAAAAATACAAAAATTTAAAAGTAATACCCCCCAAAAATAGGTCAGAACTAGACCGAATTTATCTTGGTCGGCTAAAAAATCCTGATCCGGACGATTTCTTGTAGATTCGACTGAATTTCGCAACTATACGCATGGCTACTCAGATGACTCCATTCCATGCTTTGAACGGGTTCCCACCTTTGAGCATCTGATTTCAATTCTATATTTGTCCCAAGCTCCAGGCTATTCATCATCTCCTTTAAAAAAATCAAGAGATGTTATAGATAAAAGCTTTAGATGGCTTGGAATAGGATGTAGCATTTGGAAGATCATTGGGTCTATGCTACACCCTTAGTCTGTTGGTGGTCTTGAGATTTGTGGCTGACTTAAGGCGAGCATAATGTCTGACCTAGTCATATGATGATTCTCTATTCGCATATTGGTAAGAATAGTTGGCTTAAGGAGTCCCCACATCTGTACTTAGGGTTTATATATGAGCTAGTGTATAGTAGTGAATCATTTTGTTCTTATAGTTGGGATTGTGGAGGTTGTCCCCTCAAAGTGGCTCAGTCTTATATTTCAGTATTCTTTTCTTCATTCCACATACATTGTGTATATTTGCTCTATTATGGTCTTATTTGTGAGTAATTGACGTTAATTAGTTCATGTGCATTGTTAAATTGCTATCAATTGGTGCAAATGTGCTTTTGTGCTATAGTAAGTTGACTACAAGTCGTATCACAACTTTGATTTGGGATTTTTTTTGCGATACATTTGGGTAGCAAGGTAAGTGAAAAACAATATTATGGGTAAGTCTGCTTCTTTTTCTTGCATTTTCTACCTTCATAGATCTATTTTTTTCGGTTCAAAATATGGACCATTGTCATATGTATGTGTACGGGTCAATCAAAAACTTTGGATATAGGGGGAATTTAGGGTTTTCGACTACACAAAGCATTTTGGCCTAATACATAGTGGGAGTCGGGTTTCACACCCTTGAGAAATATAGTAGCCGTTGGATTCGACTTGGAGAAGTGATTGCAACAATGTCTTCAACAAAGAATTATGGGGTTTTTCACCCTTGCAAAATATAACCGTCTTTGGATTCATCTTGAAGAGGTGATCACAACAATATCAACCTCCGATAACCCAATTTTTGACTACCAGTCAAGCCACATCATGGTAGGTCCTACCACGAAAAGGACATACAATCGCATTGTAATATCAAAACTAGGGTTTTCCTAATTAAGATAAATACTCAATTTGTAATTATGAATTTAGAATAAAAAATACAGTTAAACAATAGATCCTAAATCATGTATTGTTTGATATATTGGATATTCAAACTCTAGAAAGTCAGATAAATTAAAGTGCAAGTTAGGGTTAAAATAGATTGCATTGTTTGATTGTTTTTGTAAGCTGGTCTCGGGACTGTGATGATGGATATGGGTTGTGTAGGTTGAAATATGGCTCTATGCAAAATCAGGAGATTTGGCTGTGTACGGAGGACAAATTCAGCCGTATTGGATTTTTCCTTTTTGGACAGTTTTGTGTAGTGTAGGCCTTTGCTCAATTATGGTTTTGGCATTGTAATCTTTTGTGTTTTGGGTTCTTGATTATGTATTTAGATTTTGACGATTGTGTTTTTGCAGCAGATTAGGGATTCTTCTTCTTCAAACCTTAGCTCCCTCTCTACTTGAAAGACCTAGAAAGGGTTAGTCCGTAATGGTTGAGCTTCCTCAACCCCCCACATAGTTGAGAGATGCCTACCTTCCCATACTTCAAAGAGGCCTTAGAATGATGTAGTTCTCCCACTTGATGAATGTGTGCAAAATGTCTAATAGCAATCTGTTCGACAATGAAGACCGCATTAGGACCTCCGACATTTGGCAATGATCTTTTGGTGTAGAATGTAGTTTGCAAAAATGACCTAGGGCAGCCGTACAAGAGGTATTCAGACTTGGTAGCTGGCCAATGTGCTTGAGAGAGTGATTTTGCAATTAAGTGCTTTGTTGTGATCTCTTATGTAGCCTAAAGATATAAGAGATCGAGACCATTTAAATGGGTGGGGTGATTGTGCTTTTGTATGTGATTGTTGCGAAAGGTTTTCCTTGCTCAATTGACACTAGGCTGATTGGGTTAACTTGTATGTTTTAAAAAGTGACCATTGAGTGAGTGGATGACAAAACTGTCGACCTTAAGACAAAACTAGAAGTCAGCTTCGTCCTTGAGAGGCTACTGTGTCCTGCGAAGGTGCAAACTCTATTCAGGTAGTTGGAGATAGTGGCCATATGTCCAAAGATGTGCTTTGTATATAGTAAATAGGTTTTTGATGGGTCATAGCTGAGTAACAAGTGTGAATTAGTGGCCAAGGAGTGCTAAACTAAGCTGAATGCGTGTAGGAATAAGTCAATTAAGTGCACAATAGGAAATGGGCTGAGATAAATACCAAATGCCATTGGTGGAGATTCAGGGTACTGCATTTTGCCCCTTTCTTAATCTAGTAATTGAAATTTGCTCGATTAAAATAAATAAACTGTTATTGTAAATGCAAACCTCCTATAATCGCAAGGCATGTGTGAGATTGGAATGTTTGTGTTCCCTTCTCCTTTGTTTTGCCATACATGTGAACCTGTGTGCCACATGCAAAAACGTGTATTAATGTCCAATCAAGATGTTTATAAAAAACCAATAAATAACATAAACTGAAATTAAAATATGAAACGTGTACACCTGTATGCCCCAAGTCAAATGTAAGGGATGAAAATGTCAAAATGTAAGAAACTATAGCAATTGAGCTTGCTATGTGAAGCCAACTTAGCAATTAGGTGTTCTATGTGAAGCCATTTATAGAGATTGAGCCACTATGTGAAGCATTCCTTTGTGTGCATTTGAGCTTGCCACGTAGCCAACTTGTGTACGTTTGAGCCTGCCACAAGGCCAATTTGTTTATGATTGTGATATAAACCATAATGTTGTGTAAATGTCATAATTTGACATGTGTCAAAGCTTTGTAATGTATTTGGAATAACTGTGTGAATGTCATCGTACAATGTCATTTGAAGCACTATATTAGTAATCTGCATGGACTTGTAAGAAAAAAGCCACAATATGCCCCCTTTTGAGATGAGGGATGTTGCAAAGGATCACTTAGCTCAAAAGAGAAAGTGATAGTCATGTAAAATTGTATAAAACAACATCAATGATATAAACCATATCTAGTGTATCAACTAACATGGTAACAATGTATAGAATTTGTAATTTATAAGCATTTTAAGAACAAGTATTGTGTATCATCAAAAGAGTGAAACATGTCATGAGAGTGTAAAGATAAAACATTTAAGCAAGTATATGTATCATAACAGAGTGATAGGAAGAGTAGTATGATAATTTGGCAAGATAGCATAACGATGATAGGATGAGCTAATGGATACGCGAATAATGACCTATGGATATGACATGACACATGACATGACATGACAAGCCCATCATAGAGACATAACTTACAAGACATGACTGACATGACCAGTGTTAATAGTGTTAGTTAGCTCGTGTGCGCAAAAACAAGTTTGCACAAACAATATAAGAAGTAACGACATAATCATGATACTATAAGAAGCAATGCGCCTAGAGCTATTGTGTAAGAATCAGTGTGTAATCAACAATGAAAGAATCATCATGTAACAAACAAAGGTGAAATGTAGCAATGTGTACTAAGCAATAGAACAATAATCATTGTGTAATCGTGAAGTACAACAATCAATGTGATTGGAGCAATGTGTAATAAGCAATGATCTAGATTGTTAAAGTGTAACAACTCAACAGTGCCCATGAGCAATGTGCAATAAGCAATGACAATGAGCTAATGTATCTACAATGAAGTTGCTATAGCCAATGTGTAAGAATTAATGTGACTAGAGCAAACAATAACCGTAGTGTACATCAATCATGAGGCTTAGAGCATAGAATGAGTCAAACGATGTGTGATCAAGTAAGTATGTTAATAATCCATGTGTTCTAAATCACATGTACAATACACAATGTGTATTTAAGGCAATGTATGTCGTAAACAAAGTATGCCATAATGTGTATCTAATGGTAATAACTCAAGCAAGGTAAGCAATATGTCATAGGATGTTCATTCCCGTCAAAAGATATAACAAGTAATGTGTTGTAGGATATTTGTTCCTTTCTAAAGATATAACAAGTAATGTGTCGCAAGAAGTAGGAGGGGTGATAGGCACCTGATGTGAATGAGCATAAAGAAAACAAGCAATGAAAATCATGCATAGAACATCCATAGAATATGAGCAAACAAAACATAGAGCATACAAGTGCACAAAGAAAACACAACATAGAGCATACAAGTGCATACAAACAAACATCATATCATAGAGAATACAAGCACGAATAGAAAATGGACAACACATATCATACAAGTGCACAAAACAATCAAAACAGAGAATATCACAACTCATACAAGTGTCTAAAGTAGTTAAAGACAATATTGTACCGCATAGTAAATCACACAAGTGTACAGAGCAATCAACTTAGTCAATGTTAAACATCAATCAAAGCATGTAATCACACAATGCACAAAACAATCAATTTTCAAAAGCAATTAGGGAATATAACACACAAGTGCATAGAGCTGTCAAATCAGTCAATGTCAAAAAACAATAAGAGCGTGTAACACACAAGTGCACTGAGCAGCCGCAATAATCAATGTCCCAAAATAATCTGCGAGTGCAACACACAAGTGCTTGGAGCAGTCAAAGTAATCAATGGTGTGAACAACAGTGTCAATGTAACCAGTAGTGTTGAGTAGACAAGATAGGAGCCCAGGGCCAATAGTAGTGAACAAGTATAAATAGTGAATGATAAATGCAAGTAAGCATGGAACATGGTTAACTCAATGTTTAGCAGTAAGCAATGTGATCATTGGATAAAACATGATATAACACGTGCAAGTAGTACAACAATGTGGTGCTCGAAATGGACTAGTGTAGAAAGATATGATCGTGATAAACTCAGTCGTGTAGATGCCCTCGGTGTAGGTATGCCCCAAATGTGGTAGGCATCCCTTGGGATAAAAGGTTGTAAGAAGCCGTAAGGTGTTAAATATGTGATCAAAGTAAAGCTCAATATGTAAAATGCTGCCCAATGTAGACATGCCCCCAAGGTTGCTAAGTTGTATGGGCCGTAAAGTGTATAATGGCCATGGGTTCTAACTGTTTTATTCGTTCTATGAAGCGCAAGTGCTAAGGTAACTTAAAGTGCTGAATCCAAATAATCAGAAGGCTCAAATCTATGTAATGACAAAAAATGTCACATGTAGGTCTTGATTTTGTATTTTTTGTAATGTGTTGTTTTTGTATTTTCAAAATACTAGACTCAAACGTAAAATCTAGGTAGAAGCGACACTAATGGCCGTGGGGCTTAAGGAATGGGGGGTTCTGGGTAATTATTGTTCCCTCAACAATAACATTAGACCCATGAAAAATGCCACATTGTTGGGTAACGATGTAGTGGAGAACTAGGAAAGAAAGTGCCAAAGAGTCAATAGTCATGGTAAGAGTATGTGTGTGCAAGGTGTTATGTGGATAATCCTAAGGGGCCAAAGAATGATCGTGTCGAGGATGTAGGTGCGATAAAGTAGTTGTGATCACTAATGTGTAATGATTTCCTGAATCTAGGGGATATTGATGTGCAATATGATACTTAGTACTATCATCCTTAGTGACGTAATGTGATTCTATCCCTGAGCCACAAACAATTGTAGTAATCGTAAGCTCTCGGTGTGAATGAGAGTGTGTTGATGTCATGTGAGGGTCACACCCGCATGGGTGAACCACTGTGTGTTGTTCATGGCTAGATAACACAAAATTTAAGGAGTCAAAGTGTGTTAGTGCTCTGTCACGAGGTATCGTGTGATGGGTCTAGGAACATGATTGAAGCTCAGTGTAGTAGTGTGCAAATGTTGTGCCTCAGTATGTGGCATCATCTGTGGAGTAGGAGCTAAAGCAAGTGTCAGAATAGATCAAATAGGGTACTCATATGGTATACTAGGAATAGTCACCACATTGTTGTTGTGTACGTACTTCAAGTATCTATGCAATGTGGATGGAATAATGCACATGTCACAGATCCAGGGCATTCGAGTAACATATTGACTATTTTGCTGAAGGGACTACAAGGAACTAGGTGGTCATTCTCTTAGGTCCAACTTGTACTTTCAAAACTGTCCCGAAGGGAGTTTTGTTGTCGTCAATAAAAGCCTTAAACTGTCTCTGTGATACCTATGAGGTATTGTGTAGAATAGTTAAGAGATGTAAGAAGTGCCATCGTGGAAACATTGTGGCTAGATCCATTGTCTACCGTTATTCTTTGAATTGGTTGCGAGTCAACGTATGTTTGAATGAATATAGGCCTAAATGTTTTTTCCTCGTTTGGAGGAATCTTTAGGTCCGAATAGGTAATATGTGGTGTAACAGATGGTGTACTTCGTGTGACACCAAGGATATTATCAATTGGATGGGCATCAACTGCATAGGTTGATGGATGAGATATTGTGTGATAAGCCATATGTACTTCATCTGCTTTGTTTGTTTTGGCATGATTAGATAATGGATAAGTGAACAATCTCATGCGTGCATTTGGGATGAGCAACTGTCGTGTTGGTGGGTGGCTCAAGGTCTTGTAGTGATATAGTCTTGTTATTGAGAAGCTCGTGGATCTTTTTGCACAGTTCAAAAGATTTATTCGTAGCGCATCCACAACACTAGTGATGATCATAAGATAAACATTTATCAAACTTAGGTCCTTGTTGCTTTGTCATTTCAATAATAGAAAGTGGAGGTAGTTGTATTATATTACTCTCAATGATTTTTCGTTAGATTGTGCAAGGAGGTTGTGGCAAATAGTTGTATCGCTGTGGAAGAGCTGTTGTAAGAGTTGGTTGTGCGAAATTCATGGGTTCAACTTTCTTGTTATTAGTTGGCTTGCCTTTGTATGAGGGCTTTGCTTGGGATTTGTTGCCACTAGGGTATTGTGTGGTCACATAAGCTAGTATATTGGTTGCCATGAGCTTTTTTTCATATACTTTGACTGTTTGATAGAGGTCTGCAATGGATGTACATTTAAGAAACATAATCGGTACTTGGAGCTTCGAAATAAGACTAGTGGCGAATGCTTCGATCAATTTGTTCTCATTGATGTGCTTAGGTCCTTGTGAAAGCAAAGTCTTATATGGTAGAACATAATTTGCCACCCTTTTGTGGGATTATTGCTTGACTTGAGTTATTCGGGCAAAAAATAAGTGTTGTCCAATATTGATAGAGAAATGAGTAAGAAAATAATCAGCTAGAGCTTGAAATATCCTCATAGAATATGGAGGGAGCGTATAGAATCAATCAATAGCATATTCTTTAAGGCTATGTAGAAAGAACTTGGTAAGGTATCATCATGCATATAGTCCATGGAGGCGCGAAGGTGCTGGTGTGGATCAGTCCTAATAAACTGAGAATTTTGGTGGAGCAAATCTGAGTGGTAGTGGGTAATTAAGAACCTCAAGTGCGACTGAATTATTGAGTAATGCAATGGAGCTTGTGGTGATTTGTGATTAATTTTGCGATAGGAGAGCTATTTGTGCTTCCATTAGTTGAAGGTGTTTGATATAAGACATTAGGAATAAGAGCTTGAGCCATATGCGATGAACTTGTCTTGGCTGTAGAAGCCATGTATTGTGTTGGTAAAGTAGCTTGGGGGACCATGTGTGATGCCCCTATAATCAGAACATTAGGTTTAGGTAAGTGTTGATTAAATGAGTAAGCAATAACACCTAAGGGGGAAGGAGATCCTGTAAAAGGTGGATTTGTATCGCTTAGGAGTTTGACTGGAGTTTCCTCTATCTTAGCCTTATTGAAAATTGCCTTTTGTTTTTGGGCAGCATGTAGCAAATGAGGCACTTGAGTAGGTTTGTCCCTTATGGATTGTTCTAATTTCCTCATTGTGAGCTCTTTCACTAAGCAAGTCTATGGAGGAGGATGCATTAATATTGGCAATTGCAGTAATGTAAATGATCTAAAAGGAAAATAGGGTTTAAGAAATCCTAAGAGAGCTTGAAACCCTTTAGGTGAGGCACAAAACCCTAGATTACGTGTAATTTTAAATAAGTGGACTCACCAAAATTTAATAGCAAAACCAGAGGTTTCCTATTTAAACTAATTACTAATGTGTAATTATGCATTTAGAGTGAGAAATACAGTAAATCTACATATCCTAAATCATGTATTGTTCAATATATTGGATATTTAAATGCTAGAAAGTGCGAGCTAGGGTTATAATAGATTGCAATGATTGACTTTTTTTGTAAGCTGAGTTGGTGAGTGTGATGATGGATATGGGTTGTGCAGGCTGAAATATGATCTATGTAAAAATGGGCGATTTCGTAGTGTATGGAGGACAAATTTGGCCCTGTTGGACGAAGTCGCTCAGGTAGATTTGCCTTGTTGGATGGTTTTGTCTAGTGTAGGCTTTTGTTCAATTCTGTTTTGGCACAATAATCTTTTGTTTTTTGGGTCTTAATTTTGTGTTTAGATTTCATTGATTGCGTGTTTGTAATAGATTAAGGCTTCTTCTTCTAACTCTAGCACATAAAAAACACATCATAGAGCACACAAGTGCACAAAAAAGGAAAAAATCCTCGACAACAAGACAATATTAGTCAGGGTACCCTTATACTTGTAGTGTGCAAAGTGGAGCGTTTCCTGACCGACAGATCATTTTCTTTGTGTGAAGCAACAGTATCCAAAGTGCACATATCACCACCAACCACCATAATAGGATAAAAGAATGAGGTGATCAACTTGGGAGTTGTAGGGAACCTCAACAGGGATATGCGTTGAAGGTTGAAAACTTCTCGAAGAAAAAGTGCCAAGCACCATTGTTCTATTTACTGAAAGCAAGTAGATAAAGAGTTATGCTAGTCTCTACAAAGACAATGGATCTCCCCCAAATCTCATAATAGATGGGGCATCAGAAAAATGAAAAATGCTTCTTAGTCTGTGTCTAAAAACGACAGATTCGGTTGCCATGGGAAATATGATGATCAATCTGAACTGCAACTAGTATGAACACACTCTCATCTAGTTGAGGGGAAACCTAAAGCCGTGTGACCAATGGTACTACAGATACTGAGGGTGACGGATGACATTGATCATCACTTGCATGAAATGTTCCAAAGGAGAGATCCAGGTGACTAGAATGTACTGCCTATAGGTATCCTCCGTAATAACTCTATCGATGATTTCCGCTGAGGGAAGAGGTCAATGAGGGGTGTCCAAGGAGTATCTGAAATGATGTAGTCTATCAATGGAGACAACAATATATTGAACAACTATACCAACAACCTCAACATCTAGTGGGGATCAATGAAGCAATCCTCTTTGGAGAACAAAAGGGAAGTAAGAATACCTCTCACAACCTAAAGCAAAAGCCCCCATTGTTTTGAGTGTGGGAATATAAAAAGTTAACTTGAAGATAGTCTTTAGTTGAAGAGGTTGGGTGGTAAACTCAACTTGGACAATGCACCAAGGAAAAATTCGTTTGCATTGGATCATACACTGGATCATGATAGTGTGGACCCTCTCAATACGAGCCAATAGATCCCAAACTAGGATTCCAAACCTCGCTCCCCTATAGAACCATAGGCTTGACTTGAATCAGAGTGGGGCATCTTTAAAGGTATATTATGGAAGTGGATTTGAAAAGATTAGCATTCCAAGACATAAAGGGAGGCGTATCCCTTGCAAAGGTATGATCAGGAGGTAGGTTTCACTTTAAAAGATGGTCCAAAGATCACACTTAAATAAGTGTAGGCCAATGTCATCTCTAAACATTCCCTTTTGTAGAGGAACATGAATCATGAAAGAGAACCTTTGGAGGTGTTGAATATCATGAACTTAGTTTTACTAAGGTCGATTTCTAGGTGACAAAGCTCACAAAAATGAGAAAGTGCATTGAGTTTTCTTTGTAAACCGTGCAAAATGAGAGAGGAGAAGAACATCGGAAAAAAGAAGTATGGCTATCACCACATCATGTAAAATCCAACCTCCATCAACTTGCATATGTTGTCAAAGACACTCTTCTAGCTCATCAATGTAAATACATGAGGGTGTGCGAGAGGTATCATTTCTTGACCCCAATGGTACTCTTCACGAAGCAAGAAAGACCATGAAAAGTACAAAACTATCCAACAATTGTCACATAGAGCATCCAAGTGGCTGTCATGAACGAATTTAGAATGCCAACATCTTGTTGCTGTTGGAAAAGTAGGGGAGTATGTTAAAGACCTTCCTAAAGTTGACAAATCAACAAAAGACTTTGGAAGATTACTGACGATCTTCCTCAATAATAGCCCAAAGTGTAAAGATGTGGTCAATAGTCTGGTACTCTCTCATAAAGTTGGCTTTCCTGCCCACTCTAAGATTCCCTTTCTTCAAGTGCGCAAAAAGATGCATGATTATCATCATGACATTAGTTTGGAAAGTGTAATGCACTATCATAATAGTCATGTGAATTTGCTAGGGTTGGAGCTATCCTCAAACTTATTGATCAAATAGATTGGGTTGGGACCAAGAACGAGAAAACCCTAAGAAAACAACCTCATTAAAGAGTGTTTCTAGAATCCACACCATACTTGAGGAACTCAGCGTGGAGGTCGTCACAATCTATTGCTTTGTTGGTACACTACTTGCTAATGGCCCTTATGACCAAACTTGCAGGCAAAATAGTAGAGGATTGTGGTGGAGTGGAGATAAGGACAAAGGTTTGGCTAGGGTTGTTTAAATAGAAATGGCATAAGAAACCCAAACATGGGGGTCAATTATTAAAGCAAGGGTTTTCTTGTATATTTCCAGTGCTTTGGGTTTACTCGTTTATTTTCAATTCTTTAGTTAGTCTTTGATCCTATGGTCCTTTTACCCTAACACTTTCTATTGTAATTCGATGTATTCTTGAGCCCCATTGATAATCTTTTGGTCATGCCTAGACATTAATATAGTTTCTATTTCCGTTTTCTCTGGCGTAGAGTGTGCTAAAAGTTGTTAGGGAAATGGTGGAGGGAAGCAAGGAGACCAAGTCACCTAGATGTAAGAAACTCATGTTTTTTTTTTCAGACAAGACACTGATAATCTTTATGGGGGGAGGGTTGGCCGCGGGTAAGGGCAAAACAATGTGTCTGATGGATAAATATACAATCATTGTTGCACTAGTGGTTCATAGGGAAAGATCAGTGGGGCAAGGTGAGCTAGGGCAATGCACAGTGTGGGGACAAGAGTCAAGGGATGCATCCCCAACGACATGATGCATAAACTCATACATGGAGTTTGCGGTGGGAAGAGTAAGGGAATAATATCGTAACATAAATTGCAAAATTCAGGCAACATAGTCAATGGTGCACTTATCATCAAAGTGGATTATGGTGTGGCTAGTGGTAGGTGGCATTGTAGGGAGTAAGAAGTGACTTGGAGCGTGAAAGTCAAGGGAACATGGTTGGCAAGTGGAAGTTGATGGGAAATAATAAAATCTTGGATACAGGAGATTAGGGATCTGTTAGCGAAAACATAGTACGCTGCACTTGATCCTCCTCAACCCCTATTGACCTATCTCAGGGGAAACACATGAATCTACTAGAAGCAGTGAAGCAAGGAATCTTGTTAAGAATGCAGAGATTGAGATATTTTGCAGAATTTGCCCCCCATAGGCTTTGATTGGATTACTCCCATTCACAGATTCTCTTTATAATCCAAATTCCTTTGAATCCATCTCCTAAAGGCATACATTCTCTTGTGCAAGATCATGAATAGTTGTTTGATGGGTCCTTGTAAGGGCATCAAAGTCACCCAAAAGAATAACATTGTGCACATAGGGATAATGGGATATATTTGAATAAAAGGCAAGGCATGGGTCTCCATCAATGTATACAACAAAGGGTGATGAAGTCGCGGGAAGTAGCATATTGCAATGAAAACATCATGGGTAGGAGATGGGGCCTTTTGAACATGCAATTGCTGTATTTGAGATAAAAGTTAGAAGTTAACAATGATACTCTATGTTTGAGGCTGTCATGAATGAGGCAAGCCACATTGTTTAAACCACAAAGACCACCGGTTTTGTGGATGTCACTTTGGTAGGCTAAGACCCAAAAATAACCTGTGACTAGAGGGAGGACCTGGCTAGGGTTCGCATGGATCTAAGCTTATGCCACAAGGTACTCCAAACTTTATCGAAAACCGAACTTTATCCTTGTCAAACAAGAATCAAATTTTATCCATTGCTTTCACATGGGAAATTTTAGACTTGTTTTTACATTAATTTATGAATGTGTGTATATACGTGTATTGATCGAAAACAGAGGACGTAAAGCTCTCTCCACTATGCCCTTTTGACATATTTATGCATGTTTTTAGAAAATAAAAATGATAAAAGAATTATTTTATTGAACTTAAATATGTTTCTTTTTTGAACTTTATCCATTGGCGAATTTGGACCAAGCTATATCCTCGTCGAACATGAACTTCAAACTCGAACGTTGTGACCTAGGGTCTAACTTAGGAAGATGAGATGTCATAATGAAAACACATCCTAGAAGGTACTTGGAGAAGACCACACAACACCTTTACAGTTCCAACAAGCAATGGAGATCCCACTGTCATAGGTTGAGACTCTTGTGTACCATTATTTAGATGGTAAATGACGTGACCACCATAGGAATGGGAAAACACAAATGACAGCCTTGAAACCTAGAATGACTGCCCATTTTTTTCTTTCATAGTTCAAATTGGTCACTTCATAACCTTAATACTTTTATGAAGATAGAATATTAGGGACATAACATGCCCGCCATGGGTAAAGCCACTCTACAACTGTCAAGATCTGCCCATTTTTAAATTTTTTTTTAATCTGAAGGATGTCATATTAAAACAAAAAATGTTTACAGAAAGCTATACAGAGAAATGATGAGTATATACGATGACAATCATAATCTCATCCTAATGGCAACCAAAGTAGAAATCAAATCAGGATGCAACTTAGGGTCCAAGGAATGAGCCTCCTTGATTGACAATGCTCGTTTAACAAGAAGATGGCGACGAGCCTCATCCCTCCACATAGAACAAAAGGCAAATAGGGAGCTGTCCTCTTGAGCGAAAACATTCTTGCATCTAATCTTCCAAAACAAATATGGCAGGGACTACTAGACAATACCATAACCCAATAAACACATAATGAACTTGAGAGCGACAATCACCAATTAAGGCAGAATACCAATGGAGCTTGTGCTAAACCAATGCTGGACAATGCTCTTCAACAAATCTCCAACACTGCTTAGTAAATTGAATCACAAACAAAATGTGCTTCATAGTCTCCGAGCAGTGATAAATGGGGCAAAGATCATTAGTGAATCAATTCTAGGCTAGTTTGGGCTTGGAGGGAATCATTTGATAAATAACTAACCATGCAATACCATTAACTTATAGGAAATCGGAAACGACCAAACATTGTGAAGCCAACAAATCTATCTATCCTTCGAATCCGTGGAGAGTGAATGAGCATTCAGAATTGGTGAGAGAGGGCGCCTTTGGTGTAACTTAACATACATATGACAAGAGCCATATTGAAGAATTGGGCAACCAAAACATCACTTCTATTCTCTCTAGATCGGACCAACCATCCTAATGTTCATTTTGAAAAGCTTTAGTTTAGGAATAAGACTTCTCAACTCCAAGATTGAAGGATGATTAGAAGCAAGAAGACTGTACGCCTGAGCAAGAGTATGCCATTCCTTCCATGAACGAGAAGTAGAATCCCACAAATCACCCGAAACAAAGATGCCCTTTTTGCTTAACCTAAGAGCCCGAAATTGAGGCAGCTCTGTCACACACGAGCCTTGATCCCTCCAACATCAAATTGGGCAAGAAGCAAGATCCCATCCGGCCCTACTACCTTCCCACTTCCATGAAACTAAGTAGGAAACAACTTTCCAAGAAGACTAAATGCTCTTGAAGAGGAGGGAGCCAGACACTTTTGGAGAGGTGAGGTTCCAAAAGAATATCACATAAGCCAAAAGCTCCTTTGACTTTGCAAACATGTTGTGCAAAAGACATCTGATGTTGAAAAAATATCCGCCAAGGTGCAGTGCCCTCAAGAGAATGCGCCACCCACTTAGCTGAGAGAATGCTACCCTGAGTGGAAGCATCAATGAGAGCCAATCCCCTCTCATACTTGGGGACGGTGCAAACATCCAAGGAATAAGAGGAAGACCCCTCTTGTCCAAACTTGGACCACAAATAAGCCCTCAAAATCTGGTCAAGGTGTTGGAATTGAGTCCTATTGGGAAACAAATAAGACACAGTAGATGTGATAAGCTTGAAGAATACAACTCACTATTGTCAACTTGCCAGAAAACGATAATTCGTTGTGGTGCCGAACACGAAGCTTACTCTGGAGCCTCTAGAGGCACCAAATCCCACATGGAGATAGGTGATAAGCTGATGCCAAAGGGGATACCTAAATAATGCACAATAACCCTAGGTCGAATAAACTAACAAGCAATTAACCGACGAGGGAGGATCCAATGAGGGTGGTATCCAATCTGACTAACCAATAGTTGGTTTTGTGATCATTGGCAATACCCGCATCTCGGATCTGGAAGAGCCGAGCTGTTTGAGGTCACAATGGAACCGTCTCCAAGTTGTGGGACCTTGCGCGCTTGAGACGGATCTCCGGAGAAGGTTGGTTCCTCTATCTATTTCTATTGCTACTGCTACTCCTAGTGCTGAAAGGGGAAACTAAGCTAATAAATGCCAAGGGACCAGGGATAGAAGGATAACATGAAAATAAACTACACTAAAAGGTGATATAGCACCAGAAAAAGAGGGATGAACACTATCTGTTCTGAGCGGGAATGAAAAGGGGACGCGTGAAAGGAGGCTAGGCACAAGTAACACAACTGAAAACATGTTTACCAGATCATTCTCATGGAACACAACTAAATAAGGAACTACAAGGGACGTGAAGTGGCACAACAAACACGCAATGCAAAAGAAAAGGAAAGAAGAAGGAATGCAAACATGTTAGGACAGAGAATAGTCACAAAACGATGCTTCTATTACTTCCAGAAATGCACAGAGCTGTTACAATGGTGAAAGAGGCCGATATCCACATGCATGAGCCAGATCTAGAGGTCTGCAACTCAGAATGCAGAAAATATGAAGTCCTTAGCAAAACATGTAAGGATTCAGAGTATCCAACATTAATAATGAGCCCAACTCTTACATTTATAGATGAATTTGTGGAAGGAGAAGATGAGGGAAAACCTAAATTTGAAATACAACCACCAACAAGAAGCATTCAATGCCTGCAAATCCGCCTAAAATCTGTCAAATGCACTTCCCCAGGTCTGTTTGGCATGTTGGAGAAGGAAGGAGGGCGGATCATATCAAATCAGGTGGTTGAAGCAATCAGATCTGTTCATTAATGCCTAGAAAGATGTTTTCCCATTTCTCACCTACTAGTCTGCCAAAATTTGAATTTGAATGTCTAGCATTGTGGCTGATGTCAGTAGCTCTCTGACAATTCCAGGCACGCGCCAATCAGAGCTCTGTAGCAAAATATATGGCTGTCAGAGGATGTCAGAGTCATCTGTGCATGCAAGACACGTGGCATGCACAAATTGGCTGAAAGGATGGCCAACTATGCAAAATGTTTTGTCATTTCTGCCACGTGTCACTCACTGATTTGTTGCAAGGATTTGGCACCCTGTTGGCACGCTTTGACTGGTTACATGTGGCACACTCAAGCATGTCAGAAGATGACCTGGCACAAGAAGGGTGCAAAGGAGGGCAAGGGAAGGGTATGTGGACAGAAGAAAAGGAAGGCATAGAGGAAGGCGCAGAGGAAATGAGGCAAACTGGTGAGTAGAGAACATGGTCAAGGTGCAACCATTACAAGATGATGTGCGGGAACGCATGAGTCCAGGGACTTAGCTGATTGAAGATGTGAAGGCATGTGTGCATAGGTGAAAGGCTGCTAGGAAGAAGGTGAATGCAGAAGATGTGTGCAAGGGAAAGATGGAACAAAGAAGAAAAGGAAAGGAAGGGAAGAAGGGGAAGCACACAAGGGCACGTGAGGAAAAGAAGGGAATGTGCCAAGTGAACTTGAGCACGTGCAACCTTGTAATGAAGAGCTCAGAGTCAGAAGATGTATACAAGTTATCCAAATCACTAGGAGAGTTATTTGGATAACAGTTTTGGTGACTTTCGGGGCCATCTGCCTGCTAGATGAAGGAGATCAGTAGCCTGAAGCATCCATTGGGCATGGAGTCTACTATGTAATCATTTGAAGAACTACCCATGAAGTCACTTGAAGGATCATTTCCTGACTCTATTTTGAATCTTGTAAGATGCTGAAAAAGATCTGCATCCTGGAAGCAAAAGAAGAGCACGCGCATAGGAAGCACACGAAAGAAAGAAATAACTATGTACAAACAAACCATGTGTGCGCAACACACTTAGAGGAATTGAAACTACTCTAATATATACAAAATGATGTAGAAAACTTAATGGAAGGGTTTGAGATAGATCCCATTTACTGGGATTTGCAGTGCATGCCTCCATCAAGATGAGTTAACTCAAAAGAGTTAGCCTCTTTGCATGAACTGATGATGTATGGGCCACTCCAAAGTGCATCAAACTTTGAATGGTGCCCTGGTTTAGCTCTGTCAGCATCCCATTTTAGAACTAAGTCCCCAACTTTGAAAGCTTGGGGCCTAGCCTTTCTGTCAAACCATTTCTTTGTTGCTTGTTGATGTTGTTCTAGCTTGATCATGGCAGAGTTTCTTGATTCTTCAAGATTAACCAGCTCTGCCATTCTGATTTCTCTCTGGTCTGTGCCTTCAAATTCTAGCTACTGGGCAAGTGCCAATGAGTTCAACTCTAGTGTCAAAGGAAGGGTAGCCTCCTTGCCATAGACAAGCTTGTAAGGTGAAGTTCCTATTGCCTTTTTTACTATGATTCTATCTTCCTAGAGTGTGCGCGAGACCTTTGTATGCCACTGTCTTTGGCTGATGTTCATTGTGCACTTCATGATTCTGATCAGGTTCTTGTTTGTTGACTCTGCCAAACCATTTCCTTGAGGGTAATAGTTGGAAGAAGTCTTCAGATAGATGCTCAAATTTAGAGCCCAATCAGTGATTTTAGTACCAAGGAAGGATTTTGCATTATCAGAGATAATGGTTTGAGGGACACCAAACCTTGTGACTATACCTTCGAGAAAGTCAAGGATGACTGACTCAGGTTGATTCCTTGAGCGTGACAGCTTCTGTCCATCTGGTGAAATAGTCTGTAGCTGTCAGCACCCACTTGTGTCCAGTGCTTGAAGGTGGATTGATCATACCTATGAAGTCAAGACCCCATTGTGCAAAAGGTTGATCCACTTGGATTGGTCAGAGGGGAAGCACTGCCAATTTTTTCTTTCCTACAAAGAAAGCGCATTCCTTGCATTTTGTGACCCACTTGTGTGCATCTGCAAACAGGGTAGGCCAGAAGATACCTGCCATTATGATTTTCATTGCTGTAGTTTTGGCAGAAAAGTGTCCACCAGAGAATCCATCATGAAATTCTGCTAACACTTTTTCAGTCTGTGCATTGTTGATACATCTTAACAACACACCATCAAGATTTTTCTTGAAGAGAAGTCCATCAACCAAAACATAAGGGATAGATTGTAACCTCAGATGTCTTCTCTTTGCCTTGTTCAAACCAGGAGGGTATGCACCCTCGAAAAGGAATGTGACCATGTCCTTCATCCAGTCACGTGCACCAGGATCTGTATTCTACTCAAGCTCTGTGCAAAAGACCTTCATCTAGAAATAATGAAGTCTCAGATTCATTTTGTGCATCCTCAGCAATCTTCCTGCAAAGTGCACTACCTCTTACCAGTTTTGTGGCTTTGATAGTCACATCATACTCCATGATTTTGGTCACCCATCGTGCTCTCTTTTCACTGATCTCTGCTCCCATGATGAAGTCTCTAACAGAAGAGTGGGAGACTAACACCTTGATATGATTTTTGGTGAGCATACTTTTGAATTTCTTGAGTGCACACATGATGGTAAAGACCTTCTT
Organism: Taxus chinensis; assembly: GCA_019776745.2. Classification (NCBI taxonomy): domain Eukaryota; kingdom Viridiplantae; phylum Streptophyta; class Pinopsida; order Cupressales; family Taxaceae; genus Taxus; species Taxus chinensis. The sequence continues at coordinate 483,593,142 of CM034152.1, read as the reverse complement.
CTCTGTGTGACTGTATCTTAATTCATAATCCTTCAGTGTCTGGTTGAAGAAAGTGAGTAGTTGTTCCAACCCTTGTTTATTTTCTTGTGTTAGGACAACAACAACACTAGTATTAGCACCATAAGAATAAAGGATGAAATCCTTGGAATACTCTGTGTTGATGATTTTTGGCACATAAGAAATTTCTTGCTTGATTTTGTTGAAGCTTTCTCTTCCTTCTGTTGTCCATCTAAAGGCTATGTCCTTCTTGAGCATCAAGGTGATTGGCCGAACCAGTCCTGCAAAGTTAGGGATAAAACACCTAACAAATTTGATCTTACCAAGGAAGGACTGCAAGGCCTTTTTGTGCACTGGTAGGGAAAGAGCTAGGATGGCTGAAACACACTCAGGATCAATTGTGATGCCATCCTTTGAAACCACATGGCCCAAGAGCTTGCCCTGTGCCACCACAAAATTGCACTTCTTGGGGTTAAGAGACACCCCATACTTTCTGCATCTCTCAAATACTTTCTCTAGGTGCGCCATATGATCCACGCTCTACTTTGAGAAGATTGTTATGTCATCAAGGTAAACCAAGATGAACTCATTGATGTAACCTTTGAAGGCAATATCCATGGCGCGTTGAAATGTTGCGCCTGTGTTTGACAGACCAAAGGGAATTTTCTGATACACATATGTTCCCCACTTGGTTGTAAACACCATTTTGAATTGATCCTCTTCCTTGACCAAGATCTGATTGAAGCCTGAATATCCATCTAACATTGAGAATATTTGTGCGCCAGCCACAGTCTGCAGAATCTGCTCCATTGAAGGCAAAGGATAATGATCCTTTAGAGATGCCTTATTCAAATCTCTGAAATCAACACAGAGTCTGATTTCACCATTCTTCTTGTGCACACTGGAACTAAATTCATGACCCAAGTAGAGTACTTGATGGGAAAAATGATTTTTTCCTCAATGAGTTTAGATAACTCCTTTCTCATGAGGGGCTCTATCTTTGGATTGACTGGTCGTTGCTTCTGTCTGACGGGCTTGATACCAGGATCAAGATCAATGGAGTGTTGAGCAACACTTGGATCAAAACCTTTGAGGTCTTCATACTCCCATGAAAATATATCACTGTATTTTTGACAAAGAGAGATGAAGGCCTACTTTTCATCATGCGCGTAAGCCTTGCTGAGCAGCAACTCCTTTCCACGTGCAATAGTGACTGGGGAGCAGTCTTCTTGCGCAATGCGCATATATTTTTCTTCACCCTTGAACTCATCATCAGGGCTAAACATTTGTTCTAAGGTGACCAACCCTTTAGGAAACTTGTTTGTCTTCAGCTGTATTACTTGGTCACCATAGCTGTCATGCAAGTCAGCTTGCATGCTTGATGAGAACTCAACTTCATTTTGGATGAACTGGATGATCTGTGTGTCACTGTCAAACACTTTCCAGCTGGTATTGTTGTCTGGAATGGATGGCCTAATCACCATCTTAATGTGCTGAGTGTTTCCTTTGACAAAGTCCTCAGCAGGAGAGAACTGTGAACCAAGAGCGGCCATTTGATCAGCTTCCTTGTTCATTTTACGTGGCACCACCTGCAGGTTTAGAGCATCAAAGCTCTCAAGGAGGTCCCAAACTCTGTGTTTATAAGCTTTGAGAAGCTTATTATTTGTTAAGCACTTGTTGGTAACCTGATGGATAACCAACTTTGTATCCCCAAATATTTGTAGCACCTTAATCTTCTTCTTTTCAGCAATCAGTAGACCATGCACCAACGCCTCATATTCTGCCACATTGTTGGAGCATGTAAACTACAGCCTATGCGCAAAGAATAATTTCTCATCCTTAGGGGAAATGAGAACCACTCCTGCTCCCGCGCCATTTCTACTTCTGGAACCATCAAAATATAACTTCCATAGACCAGGTTCAACTTGATCTTTCTTGAGCGCGTGCGGCAGCACAGTTTCTTCTTCAAGAATGTAGTAAGTACCAAGCCCAGTTTCATAAGCTTCCAATTCTTCAGTATATGGATCAAATTTATGGTGCCTCCCCACCCATTCATCAAGTACTAGGTCAGGAATAGAGGGTGGAAGAGGCTGCTCTTCAGGAACTGAAGCTTGTTCTTGGATTAAACAATTGGCTTGGAGAGGGGATGGGACATATGGCTCTACATGATAGGAAAATATAGGCTCAACTTGTATGGTAAACTGGGTACCATACCTTGTCTTGAGTAACATATGAGACCAATCAGAAGACAAGTAACCACCCACTTGGGAAGTGAAATCTCTTGATAGACTTAGGGAAAACAAAGGAGGTAAGTCAATGACTGACACATCTTGAGTAATTGTTAAACTTGGACATGCATGAAGGGTCAACTCAAGATCCTTAATGACTCCTAAGGTAGTGACAGTTGAGCCATCGAGTTGCAGGACTCCTTTAGACAAGGGGCTATACCTAAGACCTAGGACATCAGCTATCTTCTTGGGCATAACAGAGGTACTAGCACCTGAGTCTATCATGCAATTATGGACAAGATGTTTTCCTATGATCAAGGACATATAGAAGGGTGGGGTTTTAATAACCTTACTTACTTCTCCTCGTCTTGGCAAATGTTGATAGAAGCGCGCAACTTCTGTATGGCTGGATCAACGCGTAGGAGTTGCGCCAGAGCTTCATGCAACAGATCCCGCTGAGATGGAATAGTCAGGGCATCCCACATTGTGACATTTATATTTGTCTTCTTCATCTGGTCAACAATGTTGAATGGAAGACCCGTTGACTTGTGCATTTGAGGAACAACATCCCTTTTTGACTGTTCAGGCATGGAAGCAAGAGTTTTAGCTGAAGCAGGAGCTTGACCTACCAAAGGAGGGGTGTGTGCCACTTCAGGAGCCTTGTGCGGGGCCTCTTGTGTAGGGACTTGAGTGCTCTTACTACTAGATGCCTTGGCTGCTTCTTTCTACTTTTGAGGGTTGGTTTGCGTTGCTGGGAGTGTGACCTATGCGCCTGACTCCAACATTCTCTTCTTATATCTTGTGTTGTCCATAACTTGGGCACATGGTCTACTTGTATCATCTGCTGCTTGGTTGATTGCACAAAAGTCCTCAGTGCCAAAGAACATCAAATTTTCCTCTGGAGGAGCTTCTGGTCTTCCTTGGTTTTTTGCTTCAGAGGCACTTGTTGAAGGCTCACAAGCTGAAGCATTCTGGATCATGTAGGCTTGGGCATGCGCAACATTCGCACAGTGATATTGACTGTGAGGCATATTGCAAGGGAAGCACCATTCTGACTCTTGCGCCAAATTGTTCTGAACTGGAACGAGTGCCTGACTTGTACTAGGTACTGGAAGAGAGGGCATGGGAGGAACAACTTGCAAGGGCAGATGCGCGTTAGCATGCCATCTATCATTTTTTTGGTTGGGCGCATATCTTTGGTTTCCATATTGATTCCGCCAAGGCTGATTGTTTTGGCTATGCGCCTGATTAGAATTGCCTCTATAGGCTTGCGCCTGTTGCTTTTCTAATGATATGACTTTGTTTGATAAATTTCTGATCAGAGCCTTTAATTCTTCATCCTCCTTTTGTTGCATTAGGGAGTAGGATGTAGATGCAACTGGTTGCATGCTTTGTTCAGGAATAGGAATAGGGGCCACAAAAGGTTGAGGCGCTTGTGACATTTCTGGGAACAAGGGCATAGGTGGTCTAGGAGCTATCTTTCCCACCTGAATAAGACTATTTTCTGCCCTTACTGCAATACTATAAGTAGCTGGTAAGGTCCTACCTCCCATGGATTGAATCATGACTGAGATATCATTGTTCAACGCCTTTAGATAATACAGAAAAGCATGTTGGGCTGTAGGTCTTACCACAAGAGGGATTATGTCCCAAGTCTTCTGAAATCTGATGTTGAAATCATTCATCTGCTCATTGGGTGCCCTTCTTGTTGTTGTCAGTTGCTCCACCAGAGATAGGTGATCTGACTTATCTTCAAAATAATTGCAAAGAGTTGTTCCCAGCTCATCCCAGGTGGTAATAGATCCAAGTCTCAAGCCTCGGTACCATTGAAGCACTTTACCTTTGAAAGAGGCTGCAAGTAGCCTTACTGCTACATCATCATGTGTGATCAAATAGAGTGAACACACGTTTGCTACATCCTGGATATGCTCCTGAGGGGTGACTTGATTCTCACCAGTAAAGTATGGAATACTTTTGAGCATGCCATTTGGCATGTCATTTTGCATGGCCAGACACCAAGGGACTCCCTCCTGTGAAGTTGGAAAAGTTTCTCAGTGGAGGAGGTGGTTGATGTGCCATCGTAAGGCGCGTAGGTTGTCTGTTTTGAGGAGTTGAATGGGCGCGACATGCTGGAGATAGAGATGCATGCGTGGGCCTTCTAGAACGAACTCTTCTCGGGGATAGCTGGAGGTACTCAAAAGAATCTTCAGCTGTTGCACTTCTTCTTGTATGCACTCTTCTCATGAAAGGTGCTCAGGACTGCTAAAATAGAGATCTAGAAATGTTGGGAGTCACCAGATGTGTTGAAATGAGCCTCCAAAGGCTGAAATACTAAGTCCACACACCAGAACTTAGCAATATGAAATTTAAGCTTTCATTGCTGGTCCCACCGGGCATGCCAGAAACTATTGGTCTTCAAACTTGCACCTGCGTCTCAGATCTGGAAGAGCCGAGTTGTTTGAGATCACAATGGAACCATCTCCAAGTTGTGGGACCTTGTGCGCTTGAGACGGATCTCTGGAGAAGGCCGGTTCCTCTATCTATTTCTACTGCTACTGCTACTCCTAGTGTTGAAAGGGGAAACTAAGCTAATAAATGCCAAGGGACCAGGGATAGAAGGATAACATGAAAATAAACTACACTAAAAAGGTGATAGCACCAGAAAAAGAGGGATGAACACTATCTGTTCTGAGCGGGAATGAAAAGGGAACGCGTGAAAGGAGGCTAGGCATGAGTAGCACAACTGAAAATGCGTTTACCAGATCATTCTCATGGAACACAACTAAATAAGGAACTGCAAGGGACGTGAAGTGGCACAACAAACACGCAATGCAAAAGAAAAGGCAAGAAGAAGGAATGCAAACACGTTAGGACAGAGAATAGTCACAAAACGATGCTTCTATTACTTCCAGAAATGCACAGAGTTGTTACAATGGCGAAAGAGGTAGATATCCACATGCATGAGCCAGATCTAGAGGTCTGCAACTCAAAATGCAGAAAATAAAACGTGCGTAAGGATTCAAAGTATCCAACATTAATAATGAGCCCAACTCTTACATTTATAGATGAATCTGTGGAAGAAGAAGAGAAGGAGGGAAAACCTGAATTTGAAATACAACCACCAACAAGAAGCATTCAATGCCTGCAAATCCGCTCGCAAATCTGTCAAATGCACTTCCCCAGGTCTGTTTGGCGTGTTGGAGAAGGAAGGAGGGTGGATCATATCAAATCGGGTGGTTGAAGCAATCAGATCTACTCATTAATGCCCAGAAATATGTTTTCCCATTTCTCACCTACCAGGTCCACCAAAATTTGAATTTGAATGTCTAGCACTGTGTGTCAGTTTCTGCCACGTGTCACTCACTGATTTATTGCAACGATTTACGGTGCCCTGTTGGCTCGCTTTGACTAGGTTGCGTGTGGCACACTCAAGCATGTCAGAAGATGACCTGGCATAAAAGGGCACAGAAGGAGGGCATGAGGGAAGGGAGTGAGGAAGAAAATAGAGGAAGGCGCAAGAGGAACATGCACGTGGAAATGGAGGCAAACTGGTGAGCAGAGAACGTATTGTTAAGGTGCAACCATTACAAGATGATGGGCGCGACGCATGAGAGCTAGGGACTTAGCTGATTGAAGCACGTGCAAGGCGTGTGCACAAGGTGAAAGGTTGTTGAGAGGAAGGTGAATACGCAAAAGACGCGCGCAAGAGGAAGATGGAACGAAGAGGAAGAAGGAAAGGAAGGGAAGAAGGAAAAGCACGCAAGGGCACGTGAGAAAAATAAGGGATTGTGCCAAGGGAACTTAAGCGCGTGCAATCTTGCAATGAAGAGCTTAGAGCCAGAAGATGTATACAAGTTATCCAAATCACTCGGAGAGTTATTTGGATAACAGATACAAGGGTTGACACATTAGTATTGTTGATGGATACAAAGGTTGACACATTAGTGAAAAGAGCGGACACCATCGCAACACGAGGACCAACATCCAAGCAAATGAACATCTTTGAGATGAAGGATCAGTCATTTTGATCATTCATTCCAATCATAATGATCGTTAAAATCAATCTTTAGAGTTAGGGACTGCTGACCTAGTCTCTCTATCCCAATCTAAAGCTTCAAAAGTAGAAAGTACCATGTCTAGGATGAACCTTCCCTTCTCAAAACCAGTATACTCCGGATGCTGTACATATTTTGATACTAAGAGAATCCTCAAAGCCAAAGCCTATGTGATGATTTTATAAGCAACAATAATAAGTGTAATAGGCTGACATCCACCAATAGAGTCCCTGGGAGCATTTTCAGGTGTCAACCTGATTAACCCTTGATTGAGAGACTCAGAAAGACGCCTAGAAGTGAACACCTCAAAAGTCAAAAAGAAAAAGTCATTACCAATGGTATTGCACATGGCCATGAATAACTCATAAGGTAGACCATCCTTACTAAGGGACTTGCTATTCTACATGTAAGAAAAGGTCTAGATGAAGATCCTCTTTTGAGATGCTCCTATCCAACGTCTCCCTATCCCCATTGCAAACCTTATGGGGAACTACTTTGCTGCCATTTGTCAAAGAATATGGAGCAAAGATGTTTTGGAAGTGGCAGCGAATAAGACGTATGATTTCTGAAGGATCTTCAACCAAGGAGCCATTAGACTGACACAAGCCAAGCACCATTTCCGCAGTCACCTTCCTCTTGAGAAAGGCAAAGTAGAATTTGGAGCTCTGATTACCCTCTTGAATTCATTGAAGGAGGGAGCGAATATGGGTGCCCTTGGCAATATATTCCTCACCATGACGCACAATCGACTCCAACTTTGCGACCAACCCCTAAAAAGACACATTATGTAGACCAATTTCCAGAGCAATGTGAACCAACTCACTGAGCTTCATGCAACTCCCTCTTTTGCTTTTGCACAATCAATCTACCCTAATATCTCATAAATTTGACCATGTGTCAGACAACAACTTCTCACCAAAGGATCCACTTGAAATCTTCTCTTTATTTTGTTCAAACACTATGAAACTCATGCTCAAAAGATTATTTGGATCCTAGGTTAATGGTTGGAACAAACATCTAAAGAAGCATATAGGCATGCTCATTACTGATACCAAGCTTTAAGTAAACACTAGGCTTGACTTATTGAAAAACTTAATACATAGGCCAAAATTTTGCTGCATGAAATTGAGCCCGTCTTCATAAAATGCCTTAGGAAAGCAGGAAACAACGACTGTAGAAAATTCACTCTAGTAAGGTGGGAATAAGCTTGTGAATTTAAAGCCAATAGGATGACGTAATTAGAAGGTCGAATCCAACAGGAAAAACTTGTAGTTCCAAGTTTTCTTGGAGACTAGGCACAACAACCTAATTTTTTTGGAAGATTCCTTTACAGGAGAACTATTATCAGGGAAATCAAACTCATAGCTTCCTTTAAAACGAGAAACATGAAGCTTGAAACTCACAAATATGAAAAACTATTATTGAAGTGTTGGCTATAATCCAACACATTTGTCTTGGTAGCAAATGGGAAGCTAGAGAATGTTTTGGATCATTGCATTAAATGTATGCGTGATCATCCTATATTGAGTAATTGATCTGTTGGGTTAGTGGGTTCAAGAGTAGGGATATGTCTAGATAGATTGAGTTTGAAATCCCTAAATTTATGCTACATTTTTTCTTATTCATATTGAGGACACCATAATCCAACACTCCAATAATAGCTTAAATGCTAGTTGATCGATAACAAGATAAGATTAAACAATAAGTTATTTATTATCAATTGGAGCATACTAGTGGTGATTTGAAACTACAACGTCAAGGGTGGTTATAAGAGGCTATAACACTTTTTAGAAACCATCACATTGCTTAGAATAAAATACCAATAAACTTGGCTATGTGAAAATTGATATTTGGTAATGGCTATCTTGGCACACAAATTCTTGGTTATAATTTAAGGCTACAACACTATTCGGAAACCATCACTTTGCTCAGGCTAAAATCCAGACAAACTTTGCCATGTGAAAACCAATAGCTATTTATGGCTACCTTAGCACACAGTTTTATTTGCTAATAGTTTAAGGAAAATAACTAAAAGACATATTTAGTCGTAGAATTGTTTTTTGCCATCATGTTGGGACACTTAAGCCCATTTTCTCAATTATCTATAACACTACTAGTAATTTTGGCATTATTTAATTTGGAGAAGTGTGATAAAATTGGATGAGAGCTTCACATAAATCGGCAAAAACGGGGCAACCAAGTCCGGTAAGAATTTCCATTGGTGATGGAAATTTGTAGTATTGTTCCTTGAACAATGGCGTGGAACATAGTTCGCATACTCGTACTCGGTCGATACTTCGCAGACCCAAAAAAATTGACTCGACAACTTTAAAAAACATAAATTTAATGCAAATTATAGTTACAAAATGTATCAAATGAGTTTGTAAAACATTGGAGAAGTGTTTTCTATTAGATTTGAATACAAATAGAGCACAAAATCGCATCATCATGCGAATACAACCAGCTGATAAGTTTTATAAATTTATGATCATTATCAATGAAAATTATCATGATAGATTGCATATCTATGCAAGTTACAAATTACAATAATTTACAATTTCCTCTTCCTTGTTCTAGAGAAATATTAGGGAGAGGTTCTAGTGCCTCTACCAGTCCCGACAATCAGTTGTGACTGCTTGCTCCTCCTAGAAGGCTGCGATTGCGGCTCCACCCTAAGAGTAGATGATGGTGGCTCCTTTGTTGCATGTCAACATCATCTCCAAGGATGTCATCCAATCCAATATCTCCTACTTATGCTTCTCCCTCTATATCTTCCTTCTCAAAAGCAACAATCTCTTCCTTTGTGAACATCGGAATTTCCTCTTCTTGCGTAGTCTAGTCATTGTCTAGATCAATCTCATCCTAATCCATAGGCTCATGTGATGTGGTCTCCACCTTTCTTGTTCGAAGCTGAAGATTGTATTGCACAAAAACTAGTTCAGTGGGAATTTTTGAGTCAGCTTGTTGCACTTCTTTGTGTGAATGGCTGAAAAGAAAACTCTAGTTGCCCTCGCATCCGGAAGCACTACAAGGTTGAGATAAAATCACGAGGGCTAATTTTTTAAGACGAGGGTTATTTCCTCCCCATTCTTCTCACTAAGAGCCTACAAACAAGATAATCACAATTTCATAAGTAATTAGTAATTTTAATTTTGTAACTTGTAACTTGTAACATATAAGTAAGTACTCTAATTTTTGTTACTTGGTGGTTGGGTGGTTCTCCCACAGACAAATATGTTGAAGAAAAGAACCTCCCCCTAGCATGCTTGTAGTTCTGCAACTCTAAAATAATGAGGTCCCTCACCTCTAGCTCTGGTGTCATCCTCTCAATGCATGTTGACAAGCCCTCCATAACCTCCACATTAATATTTGTGAAGCCAACGGAGAAGAAAAAATTTGGGGTTAAGGTAGTATTCCGTTGCATGAATGGGTTGGTGGAGTTGATTGTTCCACCTTCAATCAATTATCTCCCAAAAGGGATCAAATCTGGCTATACCCCCTCTAATAGTTTTAGATGGCCTCTTTGGCCCTATCCATAGCCGCGTAAATATATCCCATCAGGTTTTTCTCCCCATCAACCAAGCGCAAAACCCTCTCCGACGGCTCCGACAATTACAATATAAAGTTACAAACTTCCAAATAAAGTAAATAACAATACATTTAAAAATGGAAGTAAAGGAATTGACTTGAAATTTATATTGAACCTTGAAGTTACTTTGATGATCTTTTTTGCTCTCTTTGCAAAGACATCATCAAAAACTATTTTTGCGGTCCTCTCTATTTGCCCTCTTTGAATATTGTGAGTCCAGCCATGATTGAATCGCAAACATATACTTCAATGACGTCAACAAACTAGAAATACTTTGCAACGTTTGGAAGTTAGTTGTAAACCTTGTGACACCTGCTTGCACAAGCTCTTTCCCCTTGGTGTGTTCTCTCATCAAGTTGAGAGCCCAAGGGTGATTATATATGTACTTGGTTATATTTCTTGAATCTTCTACAAATTGTCTCACCCAATAAATTATGTTTGTCCTCCAAAAGAAAGTCAAGGTAATGGGCTGCACAAGGGGTCCGAAAGAGTGATGGATGCCTCTCATGTAGTAGTTTCTCAATCGCCACATATGATGTTGCATTTTTAGTGACAACTTGCACAACATTCTGGATACCCACCTCTAAGAAAACCTCCTCCAACATAAGACTCAAATTTCTTGCATTCTTTACTACGTCAGAGGCATCAATTGACTTCAAAAAAACCATCTCACCATTTGAAGCTGCCAAAAAACTGTTGAGGGGATGTTGTTCCTTCCATCTGTACACCCATTTGAAAGAATGGTGCATCGATATTTTTTCCATTGCTACTTTTGATCTCCCAAGATTGATGTTGCATCTGTAACTACACCCTGAAGCGATTTCCCACCTAAGTTTTTTGGAGAGGGTGCCTTGTACCCTTTCTTTGTAACTGGTAACACCGTCACCAAATACTCCCAGCACGAGCTCTTTGCCACATTGAAGGGAAGATTGTTGTAGTACCAAAAATTTACACATGCCTTATCTGCTTCCTTGTGCACATCCTTGTTCTAGCTTGTACCCTGAAGTGAAGGTTGTGCCCTAAGTATGTTTCTAGGTACAAAAATTTGTATACCTGTTGTCATGAAAATGTTTTGAATAAAAATTTCAAACTTTCAAGCATGACAACTAGACCCAAAGTTGAAATTTTTTCTCTCGAATCTTTCCGAATGCCCTCCCTAGTTAGTCTGCCTACTATATCATGATTTCCCTGTCATTGTAAGTGCTTCCCATGTGTTGAAAAAGCTTGCCCCAATATGTGTGAAATGAGATAGTAATGATCATTCACCTCATGTAGTAAAATTCTTCTAAGGGCTAATTCTTAGGCAGGCTTAGAAAGGCTAAATTTGGCCTTTTTAGGGCTGGTGTGCATTCTTCGGGACAAAGTTGAAGCCCAAAATCATCTGGAAGTGGTGATGGGGAGTCCAGAACATGTTGGAGCTGGTTTAGGGAAGATTTGAAGGTTTAGGGATAGACTAAGCAACATCAGGTTTTTCAGGGGCAAGGAACATGCAGTCCAAACAGGCACCTGGATTTCACCGTATGATTCCGGGAGCTCCGTAAGGAGGTTCTTGGAAGGCTCTTGGGAGTCAAATTCATATAAAATTTCATCAAAAAAGATCTCTTGGAGCTCCAACAACTTTTGTGTCCCTCTTGTCCCCTTTGCCAAGGGGACACAAAATTGTGCCCCACCTCAGCGCCTCCTCCTAGTTTCTCATATGATCAAGTTAAGCTCTCCAGAGGGCTTACCTGACTTCTCTCTCCTCTCCCCATCCTGCAATGTGAAGCTGACACTTGGCATGATCACATGAGGGTGCATTTTCTTGTCCCTCATGTCCCCATTCCCAAGGGGACAAAGGGGACACAAAAATGCGTCTGACTGTAGCCCCCCGCATGGTTTTTCATATGACCCAGTTCAAGCCTCCGTGTGCTAAAACTAGCCTTTCCTCGGCTCCTTCACCGAATCCCGTGTTGACAAGTGTCAAGCCCACATGAGGGTGCATTTTCTTGTCCCCATTGTCCCCTTTTCGAAGGGGACAAGGGGGACACAAATTTGCACTCCATGCCAAAGAAGAGAAACCCTAATTTTTAAAAACAAGAGCTGCTTCTATTGCCATGAGGAGAAAACACTGTCGGGAGAAGTAACTCATAGAAGCTTATTTTCACCTGATTTCTTCACACAGTTTGAGGTGGAAGCCATTGATGATATGAAACCTCTCATTACCCGCAAACATAGCCATCATGCTGTTAAAATCTTTCTAGAGCATCTGTGATTGTAAGAAAGGAGCTTTTCTCGCTGCTAGTGAACTAGGAAACTAATCATACCAAGGGTTTGAGCTCAGTTCTCTTCTCTAAAGCATCTGCGTGATAACTGAAGCTCAATGACTCCATTAATGATTGTCATGACAGCTTTAGGTCTGAAACCCTTGCCCTAAAAAATTGCTTTTTCGATTTTCAAGAGTTGCAGCGGGCGGAACACTGTGAAATTTGGAGCATGAGATCGTAACGAGAAGCCAAATTCAAAAATAATGTTTCCGACGCAAACCGAGGCTAGAATGACTACTTACTAAAAATAGCGTATGCCATGCCCATCCACATGTTAAAAATAGTAAGTCCTTCAAATTACATGTTCTGATCATTCAACTCATTTGGAAATAATGTAAAACAACATACAGGGTAAAGCTGACAATGTTCCCGAAAAAGCAAAAAAACAAAAAAGTAAAAACCAACTGCTAAAAATAGAAAATTCCTAAAAGGATAAATCACCGTTAAGGAATTGAATTAAGTATGCTAGAGGATTGAGAAGTTCAAATTTGAGCGAAACAGGTGAAATATCCCAAAATAACAGGTCCTGGTTCCACTTGCTAAAATTAGGAAGTCTCCATTTTGGATGTAGAAAGTTGCAGTTAGCTCCAATTTCACTCATCTTGCTGCTTTTTGACATCTTCACATGGTTGTAAGGCGGTTGCATAGCTCAAACAAGGAAATTCATCCTTCACCAAGGTCTTGAAGCATTATCTTGGTCAAATTTGTGTCCGGAAGCAAGACAAAACATAGCAGGGCACAACAGGTGAAATCTAGAGACGTTGTGCAGTTGGTAAAGATTTGAAAAGAGTCAAGATCTCAGTTGATATTCAAGCTAAGCGGGTCATGATAACTCATCAATTAGGTTAGAGCCATCCACATCTCTCCTGTGAGTTGGTTGATTTGAGCTCGATGAGCTGAGTTAAGCTCGGTGAGTTGTGAGTGTTGGTTGGGTGAGTCGAGGGAAGTTGGTTGAAGTGAGCTAGATAAGCCTAGTGAGCTGAATGAGTTCAATGAGCTAAGTGAGCCAAGGTGAGTTGAGCTAAGTGAGCCAAGGTGAGTTGGTTGAGGTAAAACACTACAAGTAAGATCTATCAAGCATGGGTTTTCAAAAGTGAAGGTAATGAACAAAGAGCACAAAATGATTCCATATTCCAGGAGAGCTCGTAAGCAAGCGAAGTCCATTAAAGGTCTCACAGAACCTTTCAAGTCAAGCAAGAGTGATTCATTGCAGCCTTCATTTCTTCAAGGGCATCCATGTATGTCTTCCCCAATGGCGGAGCTGCCCCACGATGAACAAGAAGTGATATTACATCAAGTCCCTAAAATTGCTCTGGTGACAGACATCATATCCACTCCTAAAGAGCCATTCCCATGGATTCAAGAAATGCTCGAAAGTGAGCCAAGAACAACGCAAAAAACTATCATGCCCGATCTTGGAGCTATGTCAAGAACTTTGAAGTCCTAGCAAAAGAAGAAGGCCCAAACAACTTCCTGCTTCTTTAGTGGCACCTCAGGTAACCGGTATGTGGAAGTTGCTAGGCCTAGGAATGAAAAGCCTATTGAGGAGATGACTCCATCAAACTATGAGTTGATCTGCATCTCATTAGGTCAAGCTTCGCACGAGGGTGTTTCTCATATGTTCAAGGAATCCTCTTCCCAGCTCCTCGTTCGGAATGAAGAATACAAGCAAACAATTGTGCAATTGGAGGAACATGTAAAAGCTCTCAATGCTTACATTCAACCCTTCTTGGAACCTGATTCAACATCTTCTTTTCCAGTAGAAGACATTCCTCCGACCAACAGTGTTGATTTTGAGGTGATCAAGAGAGCACAAGGTTACATGATGCAAGGGGAGGCCAACGAGAAGTGGATTGAGAAAATCATCGAGCAAGGCAAGGAATTGTTTCTAGAGGTCATCTCTATCATCAAGTACATTTTCGCAACTTTGTTAGAAGTAAAGAAAACAAAAGAGGAGATTGTAAAAGAGGTAATTCACTTGGATGAGGCATTCCTACTGGTGTCTGAGATGAGCTCCTTCGACTCTCACACTCTCTTGAGCAGAAATGAGCTGTTTGCATTAGCTAACGAGAACTTATCTCAAGTTTGGATCCGCATCATGGATGCGAGATATGAAATGCTCAAAGATGCCATCTCTGAATAGGACTCTCGTGGACAACATGCTTTCAAGATCTTGAATGAGGTCTACAATTGTGTTCAGAAACTTGAGTTCACTCCACTCACTGAGAATTCATCATCGGAAGAACTCGTTGTTTCCTTCTAGGAGTTGGTCAAGAAAGAGGCAGACAACTCCCTTTCCTTCAGTGAAGATAACTTAAAGTCCTTGGACAACATCAAAATCTCCATTTTGGAAATTGCAAAGGATCATGAAAGATGACTTAGCCAATGCAACAAGATCAGTGATGTTCTCGGGGCATGGATCAAGGTGTTGGGCTGCGTTTGTATTCCAGAGGCAGATAAGTTGACAACTGCAATGACCCAGTTTAGCAAGGATTTCAAGGAACAAGAGCCCCGTTTTGGAGACTCTTCCTCAGGGATCATGAATCAACAAGTTCTTCATCAGATATGTCAACTCCTTCCTCCTTTTTTTTCCCTCGTCTTCTCTCACCCTTTCTAATTCTTCCTTGTACGCAATCATGATAATTTGTCTCATTCACCTACCTAAGTGACTTTCTAAAGTTGAATTGTAAAAGTCCCTTTGATTTATAAAAAGGGAACTTATTTCTCATCACAAGTTGAATGAGAACATGAAGAGTCATGTGGGGAGTAGATGAAAGGTCAATTCATAATGCTATAAATTGGGATGGCTTCTCCATTCCAAAGGATCCTGAAATATTGAAAGTTTAGTTCTAGGTAGCAATTGTGGATTGTGGTTTGGATGTTGAGCTTTGTATTACCAACACAAGAAATAAAAGCCACATTTCTTCCATTTCCCTTTCTCATGTTTTCTTCTTTTCTCTCTCTATTTTGCACTTTGCAAGCATAGTGATCAAGAAGGAACTTTGCATCCTTGATAGATGAATCTGAGGAACTGTGTCTTTAATTTGTTAGTCTCACTAATGGCTTACATTTTTGCTTTCCTTTGATTGAATGTTGAATTACTCCGGTTATTGGGTGTGAACTCTGGTATTGCCGACTCACAACAATAAACCTCACTTTCCTATTGTCTCTCCTTCACCCCTCATCGCTGCAAATTCTTCCCCTGTGCCCTGTGTAAGCACTTTACCACGGGTTCAATGAAGTGTTCCTGTGTGATCCCCAACCTTTTTGGCCACCCCACAACATTAAGATAGGATTAGATAGCTTACATTCAATAATAATAGCCTCCCCATACATAGGAGGGGCGTAGCCCCGTCAGCATTGGTGGAAACACCTAATTTGTTATACAACAAATTATTTCACTAAGAATCCCTTTGCCTGAGCTCGATAAATCGGATGTGCCTCTTCGTATCTGTGGACCGCGAGTAGAGTCCACAATCGTTGTTGCATCGGCATTTGATTCCCCTTCCATTTAAGGTCCAATGGCTGCTATTATGATTGCTTGCACCCTTTCCCTCTCTAGTTTCTTCTTGTCCAGCTCTGCCTTCATCTCTCATTTGCCTCTTCCGTAATACTGGGACATACTATGATGTTGTGGCAAACAATAGATGCAAGATGATACTTTAAGTGATTGATGCCTCCAAAATACTTTTTCTCGCAAAATTTGCAAACTACAAACCCCGAAACCACTCCACGTACAACATACTTCCAAGCAACATAACATGCATTAGCGAGAATGGTTCCTGTGAGTGATTTTGAGCCTGATGCTGACCCAAATTCCATTGTATGCTAAGTTTTAATTTGTAGCACCATGCACATTTGAAAAATTAAAAAACATTAGAATATTGTAAATTTAATTTTAACAAAAACATTAAAAAACCAGTTAAAAAATAACATTAAAACCCTATGTAACTGTAATTGCAAATTTGTATTTGTAAACCCTACAAACAAGAATAAATTCCCCAAAAATTAAAAAAAAATCTAAAACAATACATTCCAACAATTTTGTTCATTAACGATGATAATCAAGCATAAATAACAATTAAAATAATTTGGAATCATATGGAATGCATTCAAACTTACAAATTATATTTGGATACAATATATAAACCATAGTTCAAAAAATCGTTATCGACAATTAATCGGTAGGCCAACTTTTGACTCAAAAATTGGGAATCGGCAATTTCTCGACAATTATTAATTGACAACTTTATCGCTACTTTAAAAAACATTTAAATTCAAAAAATAAACATAAATTAAATGTAAAACATTGTTAAATGACACGAAAAGTGTATCTATAGAATGCCACAGGCCCATAAGTATATTTTCTATTAAGTTGTGACCAAAAAAGAATACAAACTCAAAGTACAAATTTTGCAAACTACAATGCTCATAGAGTCATGTGACTTTTGTGTCTAAAATAAGTCTGTTATGGCTGCGTTGCGGAAGTGGAAGGTAAAGATTCTTCCTCTACAACAACAACATCGTCATGTGCAAACATATCATTTGGATTCTCACCAACTCCTTGTGCCCCTGATGTTATTGCTTCTTCAGTCTCCCTCTCCAAATCTCCTATCTCCTCCGTAGTAGACATAGGCTCTAAATCATCAACAATCCAGTCATATGGATCGATGTCAGCCAAGTCAATTGCATTATAACTTTGTGCCCCCTCCACTTGTCTCACACAAAGATGAAGATTGCATCGCACAAAGATAAGGTCATTAAGGCATTGTGTTGTCAACTTGTTGTGCTTCTTTGTGTGAACAACTTCAGACATGCTCCAATTACATTCACATCCAGAAGCACTACATGACTGACACAAAATGCGGATTACTAGCTTTTGAAGATTTAGTGTTTTTACACCATAAACTTCCCACCACAAATATGCAAATAAGACATTTATAATTTTGTAAGTTAACTAGGCTTGAATAAATGAAATAATTTTAGACTTCTAATATCTAGTTCTACACATAACGAGACTAAATACAAATGACTCAATTTGTTTTTACCTGGCTGAGTAGTGTTTCTTCTTTTCACACATAGAGCCGAAGAAAAAAAGCCTCCCCTCTGGAGTCTTGTAAATCTGTAGCTCATCAACAATTGCATCTCTAATATCTTTATAAGATACCATTTTCTCTATGAATGTATTAAGGCCATCCATAACCTCCTTATCAACCGTAAATGATGGGGAATAGAAAATCTTTGGATTTAGGTAGTACACTGCTGCATGTATACGTCGATGGAGTGTCTTGTTCCATCTCCGATCAATTATGCGCCAAATGGGTTCATATTTTCGCTGATTTTGCCCATAATATTTAGCTATAGCTTTCTTGGCCACGTCAATATAACTTGGCCAGCCCTTGAAATATATTCACATGTTTTGACATTAAGATGACTTA
The DNA here is from genome assembly GCA_019776745.2 of Taxus chinensis. Classification (NCBI taxonomy): domain Eukaryota; kingdom Viridiplantae; phylum Streptophyta; class Pinopsida; order Cupressales; family Taxaceae; genus Taxus; species Taxus chinensis. The sequence goes on along the minus strand of CM034152.1, from coordinate 483,575,532 downwards.
CGCAAAGCACTACCGCTAGCATTTAACATTTAGTTTACCCACTTGACTTCTCTGATACATCTTGATTTCTGCTGCAGTACACAAAACAGCCCTGCAGAGCAACGAACACTTTAGTTGACAAATAATTCAACATGACAAGATGCAATAATACATCCCGCCCAAGTGACAAGTACAAACAGTGAACTCTAGCAAAACTGTTGAAAACATGAAAGTTTGAAACGCAAATGCCAACCCTGTTAATGGTTTTTGAAACTTGCTCGTCCTAGTCAAAACCCTAGTGAAACAGGGATGTTGAACTCGCGCAATAGAAAACGACCTCAAACACATGAAAATGGGCATGTACTTTCCTATTTTGACTTTTAAAAATTGCACATGGTTTTCCACGATTTTATGGACGATTTTTCACAAATTTCCATGATTTTAATCGCCATAAACCGCTAAAAGAAAAATCGCGAGTTTTGAAAAGATAAATTGTTTTTGTTATTGTCTTGTGATAAATCACGATTTCTGTATTAGAGATCTAAACAATATAAAAAGAATTTACATTCTTGAAAAAAAAACGTACCTCTAAATGAAAAATTTCAAATTTGCTCTTTGAATTCGTTATAAAATCTCTTCGACTCATGCAAAGGATGCTCAATAGCTGTGTGGTTACAAGTGAGGGAGTGTGAAGCATTGTATGATTATATTTAATAATAAATTAAATATAACTATAAACCTATAAACTTTAGTTTATAGTTAAAAAATAAAATTAAAAATATATTTGTATTTATTAAATATAAACTTAAGTTTATATTAATTGATTTTAATCAATCAAGGATGAAAGGGTGTAGTTTGGGAGGTCACACCTGATCACCCTAATTTAGAAAGGGCACACAGGGCCCGATAAATAAGTGTGAAAAAAATGAGATGAAGTGAGGCGAAGGAGAAGAACAAGTTACTGGATTGTAATTTCTCATTAATAGGAAATTCTATTGTTTGGTGGGTTTTTTACCTCTTATGAGGTTTTTCCACGCTAAATTCTTGTCTCGTGTATTTACTTGAATTTATTTTATATGGTTTAATTCATAGTTTAAATTAACTTGGTTAATGATTTTACACGATTCTCTAATATGGTATCAGAGTGGGTTGAATTAACTTGGTAAATTTTCTTGAATCTAGTTAAATAATAGAATTCATTCAAAATTGGCTAGGTGGTTGGGTAGTTAAAACCTATGGGTTATAAATATGGGTCCCTCTCCAATATTTTTACACACAACTTTCTCTCCACTCGCAAGGAATATATTTTCTTCAAATATTTCATTGGAAGCGGGCCCATAAGTGGTTAGAGAGTTATGGTCAGTAAATTTTTATATATACTTGACATAGTAAAAACAAATACACACACACATATGTGTGTGTGTGTGTGTGTGTGTTTGTATAGTCTTCTGCATCAACCCTAATATTTTTTATCTTCTAAACAACCTGGTATTCCATGAGTTGGAAATAGAAAACCTCCACAACGTTTTGGAATATAGAAGATAGTTGAAGGATAGGTGTGGAGGTTTGGACATTCTGGTAAAATATATAGCACAAATCAAATAGAATAGAAGTGAATATTTTTATTTACTTCGTTGATAATATATTTTAGAGGAGATTCATTTAAGCTATATGATAAATGTACAGAGGTGATCATGCCACGTATTTGCTTGTTGCTTGGTAGTCAAATTTACAGGCTATTATAGATCATTTAAATTTCGTTGCTTTATTTGGTGTCTCACGAAGTGCAAAAGTGTCAGTGTTAGTTTTAGAGTTAGATTACTTTATCCATGGGAATATTACAATTGCCATGATGTTGGGGAGATTAGACACTTTTATGGTAAGGGTTAGATCTCCTTCCCACCATAAGAGTCGGGATAGTTTCAAGGATTAAAAAAAGAGAAATATAACTTTACTGTAAATCGGTGTGAGGCAAATATAATTTTACAATACAAAGTGCAATGCAATTACAAGATCAAAGCTTGTATATATAGGATTAACCTATAAAGCAAAAATGAAACTCTTATTTTCTTCAGATTATATCATTTTATATTCTAGAAGTTGGAGGAGAGGCTTATTGGTGACCCAAGACGATTAAATTTTGAGGCTTATGTTGCATAAGATATTCTAGGCTAAAAGTGACTTCTAAGTGGGTGTGTAGGATACACAACATATTTATGCAGGGTTTAGATGCTACATGGCGATTTTACAGGGCGTTTTAGGAATGTAAATCATCTTGACTTGGATATACCTTGTCTAATCTCTCACCCATTTTGACCTCCATTGTTCGACTCCTTAATACAACATGGCTAAACCTTAAAAGTTAAAACGACAGGAGACCAATGTATGACTCGACAAGATGGATCATTGGACACTCTGCTATGGACTTTCAAACATCTTTGTGGTGGATTCAACGTCTTAACTCGCCTCATAGCCAACACGGTGCTTGATATGTTCTTTTTTTGTTTAAATTGTTTTCATGCAATCTGCTGTTAAAGACGCCTAAGATAGAGGATGAGAGTAAGATATGGTTATTATGTTGACAAATACGACTCCTCCATCATGTCTGAAAAAAATTTAGGTGTTAAATATTTTGAAGACTACAATTTTCTTGCCCTGGTTGAAGTTTTTCTTACACTCATTTTACCAACATAAGTTTCAGACGTTTTTTTTTTGTGACCATTTTTTTACAACAAGATTACAAAAATCCTTGAAGTTTTAGAGATTTAGTTATGGTTTGAGATTTGCACACTAATATAATGACAAAATCTACAATAGAACCCTACACTAGCTGATCTAATTCATAAGGTAAGTCTTGACAAGGGAAGTAAAACATTCACATTTGCTTTGTGTACTGTGGTCGTCTCTCGCATTGAAAAATTAGTGGCAAAGTTAAACAATCCTCAACTATGTGATCTCGTGCTTGAGGAAACCCGTGTTTTATTTATGACTTCCCCATATATCTACAATTTATCTGAGGAAAATGTGAAGGAAAAGATAGAATTTGTAATACGAATATCTTTTTTTTTATTTCGTGGCTAAGAACCCACGCAGGTTTGAAAAACGTTATAAAGCCTAGGTTCTTATTTTTGCAAGATATGAAGTCTTTAAAAATTCACTTTTTGTTTCATTCTCATATCAAAACACCTGCAACATATAGCAAATAATGCACTTAAAAAAAATCCAAAGCCCGCCATGGAAATATTGTTCCTACTCCACCATACAAGAAGTAGAAGAGGAAATAGATCAGAGAAAGCTCCTGGTCCTGCGAACTTCAACCCCATACAATAGGGAGAATAGTGGTAAAGGTGAATCGGCAATTGTTAGATGCATTTGGTGAAACAATGTCCAGCCCTTGTGTTTTTGTTTTTTACCTAATGCCTTACACAATAAATGTTTGTTCAAGAAACCCAAATTATTTTTTAAAGAATATATTCACTAGTTGGATGGCCATCGCAATATATTTGGAGGCATTGTTATCATCTAATAAATGATTAAAATTGATAGAGCAAGTTTCATTTCGATCATATCACTGAGAGTCATTGGTGTAGATAAGCCTTCAAAAGAGAATTTATGATTATTGTGTCCACAATTCAATAAAATTGACGGATACCTAATATTCTAATAAATAGAAGCTAGTCGATAATTTTTTTAATAAATAATCATTCTATGTTTTTAGAATCTCCGTGTAACAAAGATTATTTGGGTGATTATAATTTTTTTAAGAAAAAAATAGCATCTAAAAAATATCTTGTTATTGACCAAAGGGAAATTGGATTTATTTTGATAATGAAATTATGAAGTTGTTTAAAAAATCAACTAGTCACCTTACTTGTACCTTAAGGCAGGAGGCAAATTAAAGCATGCCAAGAAGGAGAAGCCCTCAAATCTTTTATGCCACCTTGGATTATTGTTCGAAAATGACAAGGAGAATTTATTTTGCATTTAAACATTCTTGTTTTAAATTGATTTCTTAAATTCATCTTAACCTTTTTTTTGGTTTGTATAATAAGGTTTGAATATACATTTTCATAAAACTCTAGGTTTTATCTTGAATTTTGTTTTGAAAGTGTTTTTCAAAATGAGCTCTAAGCACTTTAGCATGGATAAGTTAGAGATGTTAAATGACACTAATTGCAACATGTGGAAGATTCGATTGAAAGAAAAATTTATGGTGCGAAAACTATGGGCGATAGTGAATGGCACAAAAAAGGCGCCCATAGGTAGACAAGAAACAACAGATAACGTTTCTACATTTCAACAGAAAGTGCAAGAAGCATTGTCCATCATTTTGTGGAGTGTGCAGGATGATATTCAGCTGCACATAGGAAACCAGGAAAGTCCTGGTGAATCCCGGAAATTGCTCGAATCGATGCATGAAGGTATGCAACTTTGTAAAATCATAAAACTGATTTTTGAGCTAATGACAACTCCCATGAAGGGGATGAAAAAGTGGTTAATTTTGTTGCTGAAATTAAAAATATTAAATCGTAACTCGATGGATGTAACTGTGATTCAATTCAAGACAAATTGTTATACTTTATTATTCAAATGAACATCCATGAAAGGTTTAAGAACTTCATCTCAATTCTAAACTCTAAATATGAAAGTGAACAAGATATTCCTGACTTATCTGCACTCAATGCTCTCCTAATTCAAGAAGAGAAAGTAATGACAAACTTTGATTTGAAGGAGGATGCCACTTAGGCACTTCTCGCCCAAAAGCCTAAAAATAACTTCTCTACGTTTACCAAGAATCAGAAGTTATAATCAAATTTTAGGACCAAAACTTCTTATTATTTTAGGATCAAATAACTTCCATTTATTTTATCCTTGGTATGTATAGTTTTTCAGGACCAAAACTTTATAGTTGTTTTTCAATCACATATGTTGCTAATTTACTTAAAAAGTTTAATATGGTTGATTGTAAACCTATTGAAGTTGTTTGTAAACTTGATCCTAAACTTGATATTGCATATGCAGTAGGTATTTCTTCCAGATTCATGCAGAAACTATATCAAGATCATTGGAAGTTAACAAAAAGAATATTAAGATATATTAAAGGAATAATTAATTTTGGTTTACATTACCCTTCTGATAATGTTTGTTTATATGAATATTGTGATTATGACCATGTTGGTGATGTAATAGATAGATCAAGGTTATAAACAAACAACTTCAATAGCTTTACAATCAACCATATTAAACTTTGTAATATGGTTTACATGACTTTTTTTGTTGCTTCCATTACTAAGACAAAAAACGTTTGTTCAACCCCTGGAAATGTTCGTACATGATTATATTTAATAATAAATGAAATATAACTATTTTTATTTATTAAATATAAACTTAAATTTATATTAATTGATTTTAATCAATCAATTAAGGATGAAAGGATGTATTTCAGGAGTTCACACCGATCACCCTAATTTAAAAAGGGCACATGGGGCCCGGTAAATAAGTGTGAAAAAATAAGATGAAGTGAGGTGAAGGAAAAGAACAAGTTACTGGACTGTAATTTCTCGTTTATGGAAAATTCTATTTTTTTGTGGGTTTTTTTACCTCTTATGATGTTTTCCCACGTTAAATTTTTGTCTCGTGTATTTACTTGCATTTATTTTATTTGGTTTAATTCATAGTTTAAATTAATTTGGTTAATGATTTTACGGTTTACCTGATCCTCCAATAGCATTGATAAGACAAAAACAATGTTTTTTCAATGCAAATTTGCATTTTGCATCGTCCTGTATCCCAGCTGCATGCGGCGAGTCCCCAGGGAAAACTCATTGAGTTTTGGCAAGTACTCACTGTGAGTTTTCCTAGAAAACGTGGCAGGACTCGGCGGCGAGTATTTGCCCAGGGGAAAATCTGGTGAGTATTTGCCATGCGAACTATGGTGTGGAAGATCAAGATAGCCCAGCATAAAAGAGGATTCCATGATACTCCATCGAAACTTTTTAACATTCACGCGGAAGTAAAAATCTCACATCAGAAGAAAATCTGAACTCAGAGCAAACTGGCAAAATCTAAACATGATTGCCTCAAGATTTTCAAGTTTAGAATACTGTATAGTATCCATCTTTTCCTTAGGATCATTCACGGAAAACTGGAATGAGTAGTAATCACATGGAGCTAAATCGGTTCTCACTCTTGTTTGATTTTTCATCAAATGGAAACTCTGTTCTTGCAGGAGCTGTTGGATCAATATACGAGCGTTGGGTAAATATTAAATGCAGTTTCCAGTTTGGATTGGGAGTAGCTACCAACAACGTAGATGAACATGGTTTTTCCCAGGAACAGTTGAATATGATTTTAATGGAAGTGTGTTATTTTTATTTTTACGGCCATTTCTTCAAGTGTCTGCTTCAGTTAACTTGGGATTTTCTTCCAATTTACTAATATTTTCTTAAATCACACGCAGAAGTGTTTGGATAAGCTTTACTGAAATGGATTACAAGGTTCTATTGATTATTATTTCATCATATACAAGGCTTGCTTGTATAATCAGCAGTTAAATCTGGGCTTTGGTTTCATTTGTTTGCAGATATGGAGGAGTTTATCTTGATTCGGACATCGTTGTCCTCAAGGCACTTGATTCACTAAAAAATACTATAGGCATAGAATCTCCTTTAAATAGGGAGTTTACTCTTAATGGGGCTGTGATGGCATTTGAAAAGTGCAGGTTTGGATTTTCCTTCTTGTCCCAGATTTCCAATCTTGTCTTTGTTTAAAAGTGCTTAGTATTCAAGCAATTATATGTATCCAGATTCCAAACTGATAAATTTTTATTCTCAGAAAGAAAACTGTCCCTTCTAATTTTTAAAGGTAGATTTGCACTTATATGGTTGATGAATGAATTTGGTCCAAATTAATATTATTGGGTACAATTAAAACCATTAAATATGTGATGCAGTATTCTGGATTATAGATATCCTATTCTATCAAACAAAATTATCAGGAACCTAAGGTCACAACATACAACCTGAGACCAGTTTATTTTGTGAATGCTTGTCTTTTATCTAGGTCGACTTTTCGTTGCTTTGATGGGCTGTTCGGCTGCCAACCTAATAACCAATCATCATTAGGAAGTATTATTTTGAAAGTAAAGAATGATGTCTAAATATCATGTGAATTAGCTCTGAACTGAATGAATGGTACAATCTCTCTTCCATTGTTACACCTGCAAACAACTCGGACACATATCTTAGCTTCTGCAACTGCTGCTGATCTAATAGTAGAATATATACCTCTCTGTGGGGATGCCATAGCCTCTCCCACTGCTCTTTCTCTGGGATCTTGCAAAGCTACTGTTGCAAAAGACCAAGACAATGTATCTAAAGATTAGATTTGAAATTTTTGCATCAGCATATGCAAACATCACTCACTGAACTAAATTTTCAATCAAGAATGACCAATGAATGTTTTCAGAAAATGGGGAATCTACTCAAACTGTGTTTCACATTGGAAAATATGGAGAGGCGCCTCTGGTTCCTCAAGGAAAGACCTCTGATCTGCAGATTTTTGGGTGCTAGCTCAGGCCAATCTTTGAAATAGTGGATTCATGGAAATTGAAAAACTACTGTCTGTGGATGTTTTCATGATGCCAAAAGGGTAAATTATGACGTTTTTCGCAGCAAGAGATGAGAAAAATCCTGTACTCCCAGGAGGACCCTGGTTCAATAACAAATGAGGCTTAATTATGAAGTCATGGGTCCCGGATTTCAACCCAACAAATGATTTACCTAGCAATGTTCCAGTGTTGGTTTGGTTGCCATTACTGCCAAGTGAATTTTGGGGCGAGTATTCTGTGAAAATGATTGGTGGTTCGAGCGGGAAACATGGTAAAATCTTTGAGGAGTATATTGCAGCCTCAGGGATTACAGAATCTGGGCTAATCTTGATCTGGAAAAGCTTCTGCCAGATGGATTTTTTCTTGAATTAGGTGGGATTTAATGGGAATTGCCAATTCACTACAAAAATATACCATTATGCTCTAGGTTGTGCCATGCTCTTGGAAATCTTGCATGAGTCTGTCCCACCTATACCGTTGAACCTCAAAACATAGAGTCTTAATGAAACGAATTTAAAGTAGAATTGGAAAAAGAAAAGCTCCGGAATGGGACCAAAATTAAGAACATCAAATTAATGATACAGCATAAGAAAGTACACCAAAATCAGAAGTGATATAATGGCAGGCCAAGCAGGTCTATGTATGGAAAGAAAAACTCCATAAAAAAGAGAGAAGCAGCTTGCTGCTAACGAATCTATTTGAGGCCCTTAAAAGCGAAGGACGAAACTAGATAATGGGGTTGTGATAGAGACACAGTAATAACTGACTCATAGGCAACAGAAGAGGCCATTCAGTAGGAAGGGATCAAGGTAAAGAGCAGTGCTCTCCAGCTAGAGGGGAATATAGCAGGGGATGTAATTGAGAAAAATTTAATTTCTTTATGTCATGTTGTCATTGCAGGAAAGGGGGCATCTAATACCGAGCAGAATTGAGGAAAACTGAAACCTTCATATGAGTGTGATTTTTATCTACTATTTATAATCAAAGGACCTGGAAAGAAAAGGTGTTCTAATCCTCTGGACTCAAACTCGATTGTTTTCTCTTTGGAGAAAGACTAGCACATTTCGGGAGATCAACAAATGAATACCTACAGCAGAGTTTCGACACAGCTGCAGGCCTTGGAGGAGAGCTCCAACCCTGGTCATGAATGAAAATCATGGTATGAAAATCTAGAGGATCTAATCTTCCACTTCTTCAAGAAATCAGATGGTCGGATCCAAATTATCCAAAAGTTATACTAAACAAATGAGGGTATGTTACGCACAATTCAGCCAAACATGCCGGGGATGTCGCCATTTTAAGGTCATAATCCAGGCATGCTCTCAAATCATCCACTTCTAATGAATAGGGGCTCTGCTGAATTTTTGTCTTACAAATTATACAGATTTCACAGTGATATCCATACACATCCCTCCTTTTGGAAAACTAAAGAAGAAAATTTAGAATTATCCCTTAGGTTGAACTCACGAAAACTGATTTGCTGATTTGGAGTGGATTATAATGTGTGATCTGCTAAGCAAATGAGAAAAAGGAAGGACCCCTATCTATGGTTTCTCAATCCATACCTATAACACATTTGTTGAAGAGAATGGGTTAGTGCATGTCTGTACACATGGCATAACAGTTGACAAGGAATCAACCATATTTCTGAGAAATTAGACCAGCTAACTGACCAAAAAGGACGATGTTTAAATTTAAAAGCATTTGGCTGATACATCCCAAGGACCTAAATTTAAGGAATGTTGTATACAACAACGGTGGAAGTGGGGAGATGCAATTCATGGCCATGCAATGTTCGAATTTGCAGGTAAACTGAGGCCACTGAGGGAAAATTAATAAAAATGGAATCCTCAAGAGTTTGGGAATATTTTTAAATAGAAGTCTGAAATCAAACATAATCTTGAACAACTCTAACGTCTTGTTCAGTATGATAGATTTACAGTAGTGGTGGCACTTGGAGAATACGCTCTTATTGAGAAAGAAATTATATTAATGTCTGTGAATGACCAAAAGTAGGTCAATGGGACTTGAGAAAAAATCGAATTACAATAAAAAATGCTAGGGTAAAAGACCCTAGAATCAAAGACCAACTAAACAAAAGCACTGAAAATAAACAAGGAGGGGTAAACCAAAAGCAGGAAAGCCCCAACCATGCGGTCAAGGAATCGATATAAATAGCCATGTGGTTAAGATACCAATACAAATAACCTTGTGGCTGAAGCAAGAATCTCCTAATAGCATGGGCTGAAGAAAGTTGGAAGGAAACTCTCAAGCAAAGTCAATATGGTTCAGCATATTCAATGTCCATATGTAAGAGTACATGGTTCTCATTCTGAGATTTTAACCACAGTGATGGATTATTTCAAGGACGTGTACCAGGAACCTCCAGTATGCCGAGTAAAAGTACAGCAACATATTATGGAGAACACTCCTGTTTTCATCTTTGATTCAAACGACAAAAATTTTCTACAACCAATATGCATCCAGGAGCTCAGGGAACTGGTATTCTCCTTTTCAAGAGATAAAACCCCAGGCCTAGATGGTCGTAGGTAGAAGAATCAAGCACCTATAAGTAAATGTAATGTTGTTTGAATACAACTACTCTTGCTTTGAATCCAGATAAATGATAATGCCACCAAATTTTGATGGCTTCAGCCCGATCTACCTCTATTAGATGATCTACAAGGTCAACTCCAAAATAAATGCAAAACGGATACTATAGGTTCTCCACACAATCATCTCAATAGTCGATTCTACTTTTGTGGAGGGGTGGCAAATCAGGGACATTATTGCTTTGCAGGAGCCTTTTTTTTCCTCTACTTCAAAAATATCCATGTATTTGTTTTTAATTGAATTGGACACATTGAAGGATTTCAGCAGGTGTAATTGGATGAATATTTTTGAAACACTCAAGGCGTTAGGATTTGCAAAAGAACTAATTGAGTGGATTTTATGTTGCCTTACTATGTCATCATGATTGGTTAATATTAATGGTGAAATGAGGTATGCTTTTTATACTTCTAGAGAATTCCGTCCACCAGCTCATCTCCATGAATCATGCTTTTGGGCTTCAAGGTGCCCATGGTGGAGAACGATTTTATATTGTCCAATTTTCTGATGAAGCACTACTTCTTTTGACTGTGCTCTTGAAGCAAATATGGGGTCTCAAGAAAATATTGACTATTGTCCAAAGATGCTACGAGCCAACGAATCAACAATGAAAAGTCTAGCACATTTTCCCATGAAACCTTTGAAAGGAGGCATCAATAGGTGTTGAGAAAAATATATTTCACTGATAAAAATATTGCAACAGTTTCATTCAAAATTTTAATCAGAAAAATCTTGTAACTGCTTAATTCTAAATATCAACGAGGAAAATCTCGCAATTGGTTATCTGGGATTTCCCCTGCATCATCTCATACTGTGGTCAGCAGTTTTGTGGACATAAATCAGATCTAAAATCAACTATTGGAGGAACACATGGCTCACTATGGCAAGGAGAGTTCGTATGCAATTAAAGAATGGTTTAATACAATATCCTCTTTCTCTTTGGGTCATCAAGACTAGGATAATAGAGTGGCCATTCTAAAGATGCACAAAATAGGGTTTTAGGTTGCCAAAGACGTGGATCTAGAAAGGCGATAGTCCGCACTCTATGAAACATATAATGTTGCAAAACCTAGTTCTACGATAGGGGAGTGACGTCTAACTATGTCCCAATAATAGATTGATGTAACTAGTTTGTAACAAGAGAAGGGTGCTTATGCTAAAGCTGTAAATAAGGATTGATAGATTGTATAGCCGAAAGGGGTGGATTGTGAGGTAAAGACTGATAAATAATAATGCAATAGATTAAGAATACGTACCCTACTCTAACCTATACTTGACCAATCAAATCTGAAATAGCATAAAGAAAATGAGAGGTTAGAGATACTCACCTCTATGCAGACTCCGTTGACATATTAACTTCTCCCTAGGGTTAGCAACACCTTACGAGAGAGTTGATGCAGGGGATCACAAACAAATAGAAAAAGACCTAGAAAAGATACTTGTTGAAGAATCCAAACGCTGATAGGTCACGAAAAGTGCAACTCCTATGCTTGGGAATCCAAAGTACCCAAAGCTCCAAGGGTAGACTCTAAAAGATAAGCAAGACTATCTTCAAGACATTCAAGACCTTTAGAGAAGATTTGCGAGCGCAAGCATTCCGAATGAGTGATAATGATGTGATGGAAAGAACTCAATTGTGGCATATATATAATGGTCATGAATAAATATTACAATTTCTGTTACTTGATGACATTGACTGTGGTCGATGGAGTCATCAAGGGGTCCTAAAAGAAAGTCTCAGGTGATGGAGGAAGACTTGGGAGCTGCTGAAAGGTGATATGGAAAAGGTATATGTGTGTTGTAAGTAGATATAGAGGTGACTGTAAAAGGATAGTAAGGTGATGTCATAGGGAGATTATAAAGGTATAAAAAGTATCTAAGGTGTTATAGCATGGACTGCACATCAAGGTCCTCTCATAAGTACCATTGCCAACAAACCCAATGTAACTGTTTTCGATTACCCCTATTCTCGACAATATCTCTGAGGACATCACTTTGGGCAAACCAATGCGCTAATAGTGCTTGCGAAGGGAAAAAGTTAGTAAGAGTGAAAAATTAGGTGTATACATTTGCCCCAACCGAAGATCACCGCTTGTCATAAAAAGTGTACATGAGATGGTCTTCGGAAAAAGAAAATGCAACATTGAAATCAAAATCATTGAAGTGAATGAGTAGTAAAAGAGTGATAAAAACATGAACTCAAATAAAACATACATACTTGCATATTACCTTCTTATGAGTATGTTTACATTGTGAATCATTTGAGTGTAGAAAAATTTACCAAGTGAACCCAAGTAATACACAACTAAAAAGAAACACTAGAAGATAGGTTAGATAAATAAGCAATAAACCTTAAGCTAAGGGGGAGCACATGGAAGGGTGATAGGATGACGTCGGATAAGTAGGTAGTCAAGTAAGTAGGTCGTAAGATGAATAAAGGTGATACAAAAATGATATAAGGAGAATCAATGGGAGCTATTCTTGTTTTGCAAGCCTGAAGGTAAGAAAAATAAGGGAAATGATGATATACAGTATGAACATGAACCATGAAGGTAAGGGTTGAGGGCCATAAAAATAGGCTTGTGTTGATTATGTTAGATGATTGCAGTTATATATGTATGATTGTAGATTTACTTATGTTTTACCTATGTTTTCATTTCTATATTTGCACAAATGGGATGACATCTTTTGCTAATAAAATGAAAATGCACACAATAAAATAAGTGATAAAATGGATGTCTAATGAAAAAGATAGGAAAATCTGTAAACCAAAAGATGTGCTAATAGGTAGGGAATATGGTATCCAATAAAATCTAAGGAAGTGACCAATTAAATCAAATGATACACTGGAGGATTTTAAGATATCTTATAAAATCTAAGAAAGAAATCAAATAAATTACAAGGCAAGGTAATGATTATAAGAAACCTAATAAAATATAAAAAAGTAATCAAAGAAATTAAAAGATGTGCAAGTAAGGTTGTAATTATATTAAATGAAATCTAAGATATGGACAAAAAAAACATAAGACATGAGAAAGAAAGGTGATAGTGAATATTAAATGTAATCGAAGTAAAGGATAAAGAAAACATAAGACATGATAAAAAGAAAACATCAAAATGAATGGGATCACAATCAATGCTTGTGAGGAAGACTTGAATAGGATCACAATCATACTCACAACTCTACGATAAGGCTGCCAAGATCAAAAAATAGGTAGTAATATGAAGTAAGGTAGTAGGATATGAAAAAGGTATAAACTCATCGTTAGTCACCGACAATATCCATTAAGAGGAATAAAGGGAGTGGTCATGAAAGAGGAGAGAGTAAGGTGCCATGATGTCGATACAAGATCCTTAGTGGTGAAGAGACTCTAATCAAAAGAATACGAGTAAGGGTTTTCATCATCTAGGTTAGAAGGAACCTGAGTAGACGGGTTTCGCCTAGGCTAAGTAACAAAGTATAAAGATATATCCCAAGTCAGCTATGATTATATATGATAGTAAATAATGTATCCTACCTTCCCACCACATTTTTCCTGTTCCTCAAGACCTCCCTTAAGAGCTATAGGCCTACTAGGAGGATTATGTATTGACATGAAAACGCAAGGACACTGAATGATATATATGAGACCTCCTACCCTAATAAAAAGACCTACCACACTCTAAAGGACCTCAAGCTCTGTAACGAGGCCAACTTTGGTGTTTGCGCTTTCAACTAGGATGGGAGATGTGCCAAACAATTATATTATGTCTCTTTGTTTGTGATTGACTTTTATTGCTTGTAATAATTACCTTTTGCTTGACTTTTCTTTGATAATATGGCTTTTGTTTTTTCTTTTGGCTTTTATTGTTCCTTCTCTATACAGATTCAAAGCCTGATCTAATGGGTATGAAAGACGATTAACAGCTTACACCTAATCGCTACCAAGGAGAACCTAGAAACCATGAGCCCTAAGAAAAGCGTGGGATCTCATCTCCAACCTAAGTGTGCCTCAAGTGTGAGAACAAGTGAGGTAAGTGAAATTGCAAAGGTGTGAGAGTGATACAATGATGGATAAAGCTGATAGATGATCATAATGAGATACAAAGGGGTGCTTCATATGAGATTAACGCTAAAATAGACGAACTAAGAAGTATAGGATCTGCAGATCGCTAGAGATGGCAAGAGATATGTGTAAACGTATGCTAGGTCCAACACAAACATAAAATGGGATAATATCCAAGTGAACCATAAGATTGTAGAATGTATAAACAACATACCAAAAGATCAAGTAGGAAACAAATGACAGAAATAAACCCAAAGAATGTGCAAGGAGTTTGTAAATCATGATTTATAAAAATCATACATAGATAAACATTACTAAAATATCAAGAAAGATGCAAGTAGTAAAAATAAATCCAAAAGATGTTGCAAGGAGTTTGTAAATCATGGTTAACAACATGCCAAAAGATCAAGTAAGAAACAAATGATAGAAATAAACCCAAAGGATGTCGCAAGGAGTTTGTAAACCATGAAATGTATAAGATGATTCATGGATAAACAATACTAAAAGATCAAGAAAGACGCAAGTAGTAAAAGTATATCCAAAAGATATCGCAAGGAGTCTCTAAATCATGGATAAACAACATGCCAAAAGATCAAAGAAGATGCAAATGGCAAAAGTAAATCCAAAGGATGTTGCAAGGAGACTGCAAATCATAGAATTAGGATGTAAAGGTGTAGCCAACACATGTGAACTAACTGGCCTATGTAATAAGTAGATAATATAGGATTTTAAGGGGTAGCTAAGAATGTTAGACTAACTGGTCTGTTCCAAAGTATGAATTTTTAAGGGGTAGCCAAAACATTGGGCTAATTGACCCGTGCTAAATTAGAGATTTTAATTGAGTAGTGTAAGTGGTAAATGCAGGAAAATAAAAGATAGTAAATGCGATAAGAGGAGCATGTAAGTAGGTATGACATGTGATATAAGGAACTTTTTAATTTTTAATTTAAAAAAAATAATATTTTGATTGAAAAGATGTAAGGAAATTACTTAGACAAATCAAAATCATAGCAGCAATATAGCACTGTAGAACACAAAAAATAGAGAGATAAGATCAAAAGATGCAAGTATAGACGACTTAGGCACTTCGAAGGGACAATCTCCACACCTTACAAAAGACTCAAGTGCTCAATATCATGGTCAACCATTAGTTTCTACCTCCAATATATATTGTGCTTATGCTATGTAAACCACCTAGGCCGATCTACTAAGCATTCAAAATCATAAATAAGTGAGATATGACATGTTAAGAGATAATGTCAACCACAAGTCGGTCATACATATCCCGATATATGACATAGGATTAAGGGCATAGCATGCCCCTTCCCTTCGAAGCAACATTGTTCCCAATGTTGGCAATCTTTGAATGTCAATGTTGTAATGCATCATCTTCCCATGTTGCATCTTCATTGTCTAAATTCTTGCACTTGATCAAATGGTCGGTAATGGTAATGACCGTTGTCCTCAACCTCTTAGTCCGTGTCAACCTCATCAAGCTCAGGTAACAATGACTGAGATGACACCGAGACTAGATGTATTTTGGTTGACAGAGGGAGCTCTAGTTTGTGTGCCACACTACCAATTTTCCACAACACTTGATAAAGGCTATAGTATTTAGGTGAAAGCTTGCTATCCTTCTTCTGTAGTTTCAAGGACAATTTCTTATATGGTTGCAATCACACAAAAATAAAGTTTCCAATTTCAAAGTGTCATTCACTATAGTGTTGATCAACTTGTTATTTCTTGCGGTTTTGTGCCATTGCCAAATTCTTTGTAAGGCTAGAGAGTACCTCCTGTTAGTGTTGAACGTGCTTTTCAATTGCTCTCACTTTAGGCTAGACCCTCAAGGTGGAGGTGAGGGATGGTGGATGGTACCAATACAATGCAAAAAAAAGAGACATTTTGGATGAGGTATGAAATGAAGTGTTATACCACCACTCTGCAAGTGGCAGCTATTGAACCCATCTCTCCTATTTATCTAAAGCAATGCATCGAAGATACCCCTCCAAACCTTTGTTTACTACCTCAGTATACCCATCGGATGAGGGATGATATGATGAACTATGAGTCAATTGAGTACCCAAACATGAGAACAAATTAGTCCAACAATTTCTAGTAAATATAGGGTCATGATCATTGACTATAATATTGGGTGTACCATGTAGCTTCTGAACTATATCCCTAATAAATATTGCAATTGTACTTGTTGCAAAATGATGTGACAAGGCACAAAAATGGGCATATTTAGCGAGTCTAGCCAAAACCACCATGATCACACTTTTCCCTTCCTATTTTGGCAATGCTGTGATAAAATGCATGGAAACCTCCTCCCACTACTGACTAGGAATAGATAGAAGTTGCAGAAGATCCAAGGTCTTAATAGTGTCTCTGTTGTTATGCCATTACACCAAGAATTCTGCCCCAAATTTTTGGATACCCCCTTTCAAACCTTCCTTGAATAAATCCTGCTTGATTCTATGATAAGTTTTCAAGAACCCTGAATGGCCACACACTAGAGAAGCATGAAGCTCAGAAAGATCCTTACTTTTAAGGGTAGGGTTCTTGGATAAGTACAACCTATCCTTGTACCAAAATGTCTCTCTTCATTACAATTTTTTTTGACATGCTTGAATCTTGTTGGATATTCAGAATGAGAGTGTGGGTTATTATGTCATTCTGCCACTTTATCTTGCCTGATCGACCCAATCTGCTTGCAATACGGACGTGGCATATGAAATTTTTCTGTGGACTCATCCCTACTCGACAATGCATCAACCACCACATTTTCCTTTCCTTTATTATAAATGATCTTAAAGTCATTACCCAACATCTTTGTGACCCATTTTTGTTGTTCTTTAGATTATAGTCGTTGCTTCAAGAAGTATTTCAGACTATCATAATCTGTCTTCACCTTCAAGTGACAACCTATGAGATATGGTCACCATTGTTTGACCACATGAAGTATAGCTATCATTTCCTTCTCATAAGTTGGTTTTGATAGGTTCTTGCCTTCGAGTTGACACCTCTCAAATGTAATAGGATGTCCCTCTTACATGAGTATTGCACCTATGCCACACCTTGAAGCATAAAATGTAACAATGAAGGTTTTGGAGAAATATGGGGTAGTAATGATGGTGTTTCTTCAATAAAGTTGTGAGTGGTGCTGCAATTCTTCACAAATTTGCGATAGTATCCCGTAAGCCCTAAGAAGCCCTTTAGGTTTTTGAGGGTTTTTGGTATCTTGCAATCCACCATGGCCCTGATCTTGCAAGGATCTACTTTTACACCTTCATGGGAAACAATATGACCTAAGTAGTCTACCTCCTTGACTCCAAAAGCACACTTGGAGGGCTTGCCATAAAGGTGTTATTCAAGAGTGTCCAAAACCTGATTTATGTGATGTAGGTGTTCCTCCCATGTCTTGCTGTAAATTAAGATATATCATCAAAGAACACCAGGACAAACTTTCGTATAAATGGCTGAAATATAGAATTCATTTAACTTTGGAATGAAGATGGCGCATTTGTAAGACCAAAAGGCATCGCCAAAAATCGATAGTGGCAGTCACGTGTCTTAAATGCCATTTTTTGAATATCCTCATCTTGAATTCTGATTTGATGATACCCCGATTGAAGATCTAATTATGTAAACTTATTTTTTGAATATCCTCATCTTGAATAGGAAACTTATCTTTTATAGTGTATTTGTTGAACTCCTTGTAGTTTGGACACACGAGCCACGTTTCATCCCTCTTTCATACCATCGCTGTTGGAGAAGAGTAAGCACTTTGACTATGGCGAATAATACCTACTTCTAGCATCTCTTGTAGTGTTTTTTCAATCTCACTCTTTTGTAGATATGAGTATTGATAAGGTCGAATGTTGGGCGGTTGGCTGCCTGGTACTAGCTGAATGATATGATCATGATCTCTTTTGGTAGGCAACCCCTTCAACATATTCCCAGAAAAATTGAGTGCTCATTAATATCACTTGCAGATTTGATGGTATGGGCCATTTTGATTGTTGAGCTTCCATTGAAAACAGTTGCACCACAAACCCATCTGCACCCTTCTCAAGCGTCTTCAACATTCAATGAGAGCTCACCAATTGTGGAGCTTTTGCCCACATTCCGCATAGCTTGAAAGTCTTCTCCTTAAAAAGAAAAGAGTGCTCATGAATAATCACTTGCATATTTGATGGTATAAGGCCCTTCTGATTGTTGAGCTTCCATTGAATATAATTGTGCCACAAACCCGTTTGCACCCTTCTTAAGCATCTTCAACATTTGATGAGAGCTCACCAAGTGTGGAGCTTTTGCCCATATCCCGCACAACTCAAAAGTCTTCCCCTTAAAATGAAATCGTATGAGCAAATCTTTGAAGTTCATCTCAATAAGTCCCAATGTAGTAAGCCATTGGACCCCCAACGCAATGTTTAATCCCCCTGTGGAAATGATATACATGGGGCTATTTAGCAGGTAATCTCCCATTGATAGTTTATATTATGGCACTTTCTTGAACAACTAATTGTACCTCCACTTGGAACCCACCTGAAACTATGTGGTTGGGTAAACAAAGCAATTTAAGCGCAAGGCCAACTTATGATTGATGAAGTTTTGAATACTTCTATAATCTAGAGTCAATTAATACTGTCACCCTTTGTTTCTTCACGAACCCGATGACCTTGAGGGTTTGTGGGTGCTAATGACTCAAATTGCATGGAAAAAGATTGTTGAGATTCTTCAATATCTATCTCAGACACCTCTTCTTCACTGGATGCCTCATCATCATCTTCTTCCTTATTGGACCTTCAATGGAGAACAATTTCTTCTCAACACATTTATGCCCTTTGCTTCATTGGCTATCACAACTGAAACATAGCCCTTTTGCTCGTTTCTCTTCACTTTGTTGAGGAGTCAATTAGGTAGATTGAGGGAATGATTGTGTTGGAAGTATGCACTCCTTGTTATTAGTGAGAGCCCTCCATTTGATCAGATCTCTTTCCTCCACCTGACGAGCAACTACTATGAATTCTAATACATAACCTATATTAAACAGACAAATATCAAGTTGGATGCTATCCTTGAGACCACTAAAGAAAAGATCATATAGGCGACCTTGTGAGATGCCATCCAGACATAAGAACAAGTTTTTGATTTCCAGAATGTAATCCTTAATTGTCCCCATTTTTCGTAGGTTTGCTATTTGAAAAAATTAGTTTTTTATAAACTATTTTTGTAGTGCATTTGGAGCTCATCTGTGAACATTGACCAAGTAATATTAAGACCCTTATTTTTGTTCTGCTCATGCATCCATCTATACCAAATAAACCATTATGGTTCCAGATAAAAGGATACCATTACCACCTTTTATCGACTTAGAACTCGATGCACATCAAAAAAATTCTCCATTTGGTTGATCCAGGTGATCGGATTGTTCCCATCAAATTTATGCACGTCCATCTTTGAGAGTAGGTTCCGCAGCCTAGAATTAATGCTAGCCTCAAAGGAATGCAACACGACATTTGAATCATGATTGGGATTCCATTAGATCCACCTTGAGCTAGTTGAGAGGATAACAACTCAATGTTTTTCGACATCTTGGCCATATCTCCTTTCATCACCTCCACATTTCCTTGCATGTTATCACGCATCATGTCCACATCTCCTTTTATGTTGTTGCACATAGTCTTCCAATTCAAATGCATGGTTTGTACACTCTCCACTAGGGGTCCTATTTTGTCATTCACCAAAAAAGACAGCATCAAAAGTTCCACCCCATTCAAACTTCGATTCGATCTCCTCTTTGTTAGGAGTTTTCCCTGGAGTGCTTGATCCTATACCTTGGCCTCTAGTTGATCTACTTGCCATGGCGATTAGGGTTTAGGTTTTCGGGATTATGTCGGTTGGATAGACAAAAACACAAAGAACCCCCTTCCCCCCCCCCCCCCCCCCCCCCCCCCCCAAAAAAAAAAAAAAAAAAAAAAAAGAAAAAAATTGGAGAGCTTTCTGAAAATGTAAATACGTTAGAGAAATCCCACAATTTGTGGCTCGTGGAGCGAATTTGTGAAAAACCCTAAATTAGCAATAATTTGTGTAGAAAAGATTAGAATAAGCTTAAATTTAGATGGCAACCTCCTCTAATTATGTAGCCACTCTAGTAAAAAAATTATAGAAAAATTCACAAGGGTCTGTGAGATATAGGGGACTCAAAAATAGGGTTTTGGCCCAAATTGAAGATCGAATAACACTTGTAAGGACATTACTTAAGACACATCAGAATAATTGCAGCAATATAACACCAAAATGTACGAGTATACATGACTTAGCCACTTTGAGGGGACAACCTCCACACCTTACAACAAGACTCAAGAACTCAATATCATGACCAACTACTAGTTACTACCTCCTATATATACCCTACTTATGCTATGTAAACCACCTAGGATGACCTACTAAGCAATGAAAACATAAATAAATGAGATATGATATGGTAAGAGATTATGTTAGCCACAAGTCCGCCATACATATCTTGATATATGACATAGGATTAAGGGCATAACATGGAAGGTATCATGCATATCTAAATGCACTAGGAGAACATACCCTTAGTGTGGTATGCTCTCGAAAAGGAGTTGTGATACTTTGAAGATTTCTTGGGGCTGGATTTGTTTGAATTCGTTGATTAGAAGGTTTTTTATTGAAATACAAGGTGTTAGAATATGGAAAGCATTGTAAGATGCACTCAAGCTAGAGGTTGAGTGAAGATAATCATCGTGAGTTGCCCCAAAGGTAAAATTAAAGGGTGGGTGGGCATTGTGAGATGCCCTAAAATGTGATGCAAGAGGATGATGGGAATTGGGAGATGCCCCAAAATGTGATAAAAGGGGAGGTAATGGCCCATGATTGAGCTTGAGATCCACACATTTCATATTAGCATAATGATTTAATGAGTGAGCCTGGTGGAAATCAGAGGGTTTAAAGTTGAGGATGATGTAGAGTCAGCGACAACAGATTTCTGATTGGCATTGACTATGATAGAAAAATCAGGGTGGTTGATGTAGTTTGCTGAAATATAATCTAATATAACAGCATTGGCCATGATATGATCAGGGTGGCAAATGTAGTTAGACTGAGCAGATGCTTTCTGAATTTCATTGTGCTTTTCAGTAGAATCGCAGATGTAGTAAAAATTGTTTGAGTTTATGGATTGAGAGAAGAAATGGAAAAGTTGTTTAAGCACCCAATTGGTGGTTTACAGTAAAGGGTGGGCGGGAGGTTGAAAAATGAGAGATCAGAGATGCCACAAGTTGTAACTTAAATACCCTCCTTACGCTACAATCCCAAGCAAGGGGCAAGCTAAATTTTTTGAGCAGGTGCATGAGAGAAAAAATAGTATGTTTTAGTATAATAGGGTCTCATGAATTTTATTTTTTCTTTGTAGAGACAATAAAAATCTTTAGACACTAGCAAAAAGGGACGATATCCATGAAGTTGACCCAAATAAACTATTATAGGGAGTAATTGATATTAGGGACCCTTATTACGCAAATGCCAACTCTCAGGTAAACTCCCTAAAATTTTTAAGGCTGGAGTGAATCCTCTCGTCAAAATAGACCCATTGCTCAAATGAGAGTATAATGAAACTTTGTTAGTAATTCATTATGAACGGCAATAATAATAGTTGCCAACTAATTCGAAAAAGCCTACGTTTATTAAATAAATAAGAACACTAACTCTTTCTTCCAAGTGATCATTCTACCCCAAGGGGTTAGGGGTTGCTTTCCCTACCAATTGAGGATCTTCCTTGTCACCGAAAGGTGAAGGAGGATGATCCACAACATTCACAATGGACCCCAATGTCGAGTGCAACAGAGTGTGTCCGTGATGGTGCTGGCACAAAATTACTTGCCAGCCAGCCACCTATGTTCCTAATCCCCCTGCAGCTCGGTTACGAACTCAACAAAATATTTTATTCCTCCAAAAAAAGAGGGAAAAAAAAAAAAACCTCAATATGAGACCAATCTCTTAAGTCAGCTTTGGACCACTAGAGCATAGATTAAATCCAACTGACGGATAGAACAAAAGAAATATATTTCCGTACAGCCACCGTTGAACACAGAGTCAGACATCGATCTTTGTAACTTCGCCATGATTGCAATTTTAAATCTCACAGATGTATGTTTGATTGAGTATAACCACCGACGCACCAACCCTGGGTTAGAATATGACCATATGATACGTGAATAAAACGAACAATGGATTAAACTAATGGTCAGGTAAAGACGTTTTCCATTTGTTATCAACGCGATGCACAAGAATACTGGGCTTTATTTTGCTTTAAGCTTTTTAACCTCATCTGCAATATTGCAAACCCTGCAAATTTTATATTGAATCATGGGCTGATCTTCTCTCATTCACAAATTAGCTCTTATCAAGGTATACTGCAGACTCATAACTACATGTCGTACATTTTCTCGATCT
Organism: Taxus chinensis; assembly: GCA_019776745.2. Lineage (NCBI taxonomy): Eukaryota > Viridiplantae > Streptophyta > Pinopsida > Cupressales > Taxaceae > Taxus > Taxus chinensis. The sequence goes on along the minus strand of CM034152.1, from coordinate 483,552,807 downwards.
ACGTCTCGGAAGTCTACGCCGAGCAATAGTGGGAGACACTCGTGTAATTGATCCTCGTAACCCGAGCACACAACATTGGGCTGCATGGTTACACCTTACAATCCGTACCCATGCAGCCCGATTTGCGGGTGAATGTATCGCCACATGTCCTCATCCAGGTTTGTTCGTCTACAGAAGCGTTTCCTCTCATCGTCTGAAACATTGAATTTTGAAAGTTGGAGTAATCTTATCAAGCGACTAGAAATTGTACCATGTTACGCTAGGCAATTTTATTTGTTATAATATTATATGATCTATAGATAAATATGGTCACCCTCTCTAACTATCTGTCCATTTCGGGTTTCTGCTGTATGAAGAACTGCTCCCAATATTTTTGGGACTATAAAGACTAATCTAGGGCTGCATCAAATACTTGGTCAATGCTGGGACTAAAAACCCGTGCGGCAATTTGTTAAGGTCCGTAGTAAAAATCCAGAGTGGATTACCTTTTGGAACTGCTTGTTTGGAAACGATTGACAGAGGGCTTCAGTTTTGAGATCCGTGTAAATCAACGGCGAGGTGGTTTTCTATAGCGTTGGAATAAACGAGCTTTGCGAAGCGGTGGCTGGATCAGCATCGCAATGCTATCAGGCCCTACCCTAAATGGTTTTGCTATTCTTTAACTTTTCCCGCAATTTTCTGATTAATACTACCATATATCTATATATAAACTGTGAATCCGGGCCTCTCTACCTCTCTGTGAATGCACTATATGAAATCTTCCCAATATATATGAAGACTAATTGTGCACAAATACTGGATGGTTAATGAAGGACTAGAGTAAACCCGGGAACTCGTCTGTAAAATTCTGTTTGTTTTTGGCATGTTCCCTTTGCTCTTCGAATTCAAAATTTTTAACCTAAGCCTGCAGTGTGTTGACTGGATTGTTCTCCCGGTGTAAGTGGATTTGCGGGTCCTTTGTAGGGGGCTACAGCTAACATTATTTTGCTGGAAACGGTCCCATGTACCATCTGGATTTAAACTCTATAAAAAATATCTATATCTCTGTTGTTTAGGAAGAAGCTTTTCAGAGGTATGAGGCAGTGAGGGCTGAAGATTCAGTGGTTGCTCCTGTTTTTTAAAAACATTCTAATTTATTTTTAAAAATTATTTGTTTCTTGCAATTCTGTATTAACTTGTTAAATATCATACAAAAAAATTAAAAAATTGACCAATGAGCTATTACCAAATGCAGTCCAAAAGTCCTAAAATAGAGGAAGTGGGTGTGCGGAAATTCCACCCCCTCTTCATTCCCTGCTGAAACTGCGCTGTAGAAAATTTCAGCGCTCTGTTTTTCTGGGAAAAGATTCTTAATGTTCCTGATGCAGCTGTCTTCAACTTTCACGGGAATCATCTCGATGCTGTGAAGCATGGAAACGCCTGGGACCCTCCTGTTTCAGGTCTGAAATGCTTCCGAAACGGAAACGTGGTACGAAACGCTGGGGAAACTTTCTAAATGTTTTAAAAAACCTTACAAAATGTTTAAAAAAACCCTAAGAAATCCTAAAACGTATCCCAGAAATGGCGGCAGTACGAGTTTTTTCACTCCGGTTTTGAGCAGTCGAGTGCAAGTGTGAATAGCTGAGTTTGTGAGTCGTGAGTTGCAGTGGACGGCGACCATCATCTGATACGACCTGCGAGTTACGACTTGGTGGAGAGCTGGAGAGCTGGAGCCATCATTAGCGACTTGCGACCTGGTGGAGATTTGGAGCTATCCCTAGCGCTGCCGACAACCACAGCCAGCCCGTGAAATATATTTATAAATGGGTCTATTAGGTTAGATAGGCTTAGCTTAAAATTTAAAACTTGTAATTTATAATTGATTTAGGGTTTAGTTATATTTGTTTATAAACTTTCTATTTATTTATTTCTATTTCGTATTAGTATTATAATTTATAAACTTGCTATTTGTTTATATTATTTAAATGTCATGTAATTTAAGTCTTAGTTCTATGTACATTAAAAAAAGTAAATATTTTGAGTGCTTTATCAATTATTTCTTATGGTCTATAATTATAAAATGAGTTATATATATATATATATATATATATATTGTACGGACGTTTCCCATAACGTTTCGTATCCAAGGTTTTTTGAAAATTGCTGTTTCCGCGTTTCGTTTCTGTTTCCGTTTCCGTGCAACATAGTCTCGATGTGAACTCAGAGTTGTAGCCCGGACCGCTACCTATGATTTTGACAGGTTATTTAAGACTTCAAAATTCCACTAAATTTTGGACTCTAATATAATTTTAATTTTAATTTATAACAAAACAAATAGTACCGGTTATGGATAGGCACTCGATTTGTTTGCATGTTGGCTATTGCGAGTCTTGTTTTATCTTTAATGTAATTTATCTTGTTTTTTCTAATGAAAATGATAATTATGGCAGCCTGCTAAGTGTAATATTGCTGGATGTGTATGGTTATGATGACGATATGTGATGTCTCATGGAGGAGAATACATGACAACATAAAAAATATATGAGAGTCCGTGATCAGTTGCCTCGAAGGTCTGTCTAAATTGAAATGAAAAGTATGGCATCTCTATGAATCATTATTTCCCTTTTCTCAGCCCACAGCTTAATCTTAGATTTGGTTTGTAGGTTACTTGGAAATCTGCAATCAATTACAGTATTTTTCGAGTAACTATCTAACCTAATGGATCTTGATACATTATTAGCCTAAAAACCTAACAGTATTAACTTAATTTTAATAAATTTAAAAGAAGCCATAAAGAATCAAATTATTGTTTAGAAAGGAAAAGAAGAAAATGATCATCTATCACAAATGTAAAACTTAACTTTTAAAAAACCCTAATTGGTGTATCCTTTGCAGCTAAGGGTGTAATTGCTAGTTGTAATGTAATAGACATGCATGTTTGCATCAGCGTCGAGAAGGTATTCCTCATCGAAGTAGTTTCTATCAAGTATATTCACTGATTTTCTATGTTCTTATATTTGTTTTTGCTGCAGTCTGCATGATGTTGAGCTCTGCATATATTGATGCTAAGACAATCCCTTCGGCACCGAATTTATAATACAATGGACACCTTCATGAATAAAATTCATACAGCTAATTGTTGTTTCTTGGTTAGCACCTAAGATTGGTTTGCTTTTAATAACTAAACTTGGTCTATCTTTAAATTTGGATTAAAACTGTCAGTATTTTGGATAACATAGATAGTGTCCATGCTCATGTTTCTTACATCTACATTCTGCTTCATGAAAATTTCTACTGGTATGCTTGAATAAGATGGAAACAATCATCTATATTGTAACAAAATGGCCATAGTTTGGTTGGGAACATGTCCAATGCATGCCATTTTAACTTTATTAAATGGATGTCAAAACTGTATTCCTGGAGTCAGAAAAGTGGAAATGTTTTAAGCCTGAGACCATTATAATGAGTAACAGGCTGACAGAAAGTCTGAACATTCTCATCCTACTTCCTTGACGAACTATTAAAAGGGCTAAGAATTGCTTTAGACTTAAACCTGTGTTATATTTTGGTGCAAGCAATTAGCACTCATTCTCGATGGAAAGCTTGCTTCATCAGGTCCATCAAGAAAATTTTCAGAATGGTACAATGATCAATCACAAAGTAAACCTCCTTACATAGTAGACCACATCATAGGGAAAAGGAGCTGTTTCCATTTCAAATGTTGTTGGTTGCTTGTATGACAAAAGTTACCTTCATTTGATAAAAAGCGAGCATGTAAAAATGCATTTATTTCTTGTTATTATCGAGTAGGCTATACTCTTGATTAATTATGACATTTCGTTATTTATCCTGTAAATTGATGCAATATTTAATGGCCAATTTTGTAGCCCGTTTCTACTGGAGTGCCTTTCAGAATTCACTGCAACATACGACGATACTTTACTTAGGTGGAATGGTGCGGAGCTTTTGACCAGGGTAGCAAAAAGATCTATTGAACAAAGTGGTGGAACATGGGTGTCTAAGGCTTTCAAAATACAATCCCACTGGGCCTTCTTTCCATTAAGCTTCCACAATATCTCAAGGTATGATTATTATTCTTTTTTGTTTGCTATATACTATTCTTCTCATGGTTCTAGTATTTCAAAACCATATTGAAAACATAGTGGATATTCATATAAAAATAAATATTGGTCTTGCATATGATGCCTTTCTTTCGTGAATATTCACTATTTGCTATAAAAAGCTACACTACAAGTGGATACCAATCGTATAATTATAAATACATACCATAACATGGCATAGAATAAAATAAAGAATAATGATTTTATGGCTTAAGGCAGTGCACATTATAATTGCTCGGTAAAGGGAGGAACTGTCACATCAGCACCGCTACCCATACGTTCATCTTGCTATTTACAAAAGACCCAATTGTTAGTTCAAACACAAATGTCGAATCAACCGTTTCATAACTAATGATTCATTAATACACTACCTAAAGCCTTCAAGATTAATTACAACATAACAAAGTTGGCTGCCAAAAACATTGCTTTTATTACTTTTAATGGTCTACATTTAAACCTCCACCCCCTCCCCCGCTTTAAAATGAGTTGGAGTCCCTTTTGACAACAACAATTCTAAGATCAAGAAGAGTGAAGTGGAGGGTAAGAGGAAGATATCTCTTGTGGTACTGTGTCTTCAACTGAGTGTGATTTGGAAGAGGCTGCTTTATGTATCTTCAGCAGCTGCAACTTCGTGTGAAGTGCATAGATCTCCTAAGTGGTTTTACTCCACTTTATAGGATGTGCGTGAGGATGAAATGCCTCAATCAGATGCACGGCCTTGGAGGATTGGTCAGAAAGTTGATGATTCAAAGCATGTTCATTTTGCTCTCTTTTTTGATTTTTTCAACATACTTGAGCCATAGAGATACTCTGATGCAAAAGGCACACTTGAGTGGGAAACTGCCATGCAAATAGAGCATGATTCCTTGACGAAGAAGAATACGTGGACATTAGTGGAGTTACCTCTAGGGAAACAATCCATTTGTTGCAAATGGGTATACAAGGTCAAGTGTAACATTAATGGTACTTTGGATAAGTACAAAGCTCGTCTTGTTGCGAAAGGCTCCTCACAACACGAGGGGATAGATTATGAGAAGTCTTTTGTTCCCACTGCAAAGATGGTCACTTTTCGGTTTCTTTTCTCTATTGCAGCTTAGTGCGTATTGAAGGTCTTACAAATGGATTTAAAGAGCACCTTCTCGAACGAAGATTTGGAGGAAGAAGTCTATAGGGCACAACCTAAAGGTTTTTAGGTGTGTGGTCGTGAACATTGGGTATGGAAGCTGATTAAGTCCTTGTATAGACATAAACATGCTCCCCGAGCTTGGTATATTAAAATAGATCAACATCTATAGGCTTCTGGATTTAGTAAGAGCATTTTTTATTGGAATTGGTATGTCAAAAGCGATGCTGATGACATTGTGATTCTTATTGTTTATCTTGATGATCTTGCCATCACAAAGAGTGGGGCCACTGTTATTCAAAGAGTAAAATCAGATTTATTTGCTGCTTTTGACATGATTGATTTAGGCCTCCTACACTATTGCCTTGGAGTAGAAATCTAGCAACATGGCCTTATGATTTTCATAGCTCAGGTCAAGCATGTTACGATCTTCTGCAAAAGTTTCAAATATCTGATTGTAATTGTTCTTATACACTTATAGAAGTCCGACTGACATTATCTTCTCACGATGATTCATCACCGGTCGATGAATCACTCTACAAACAGTTGGTAGGCAGCTTGATATACCTTACATCCACATGATCAGACTTTTGTTTTGTTGTTAGCTACCTATCTTGGTTTTTGTCTAAACTGAAGCTCATTCACCATGCAACAATGAAATGAGTTATGAGATATGTCAAAGGTACTCTTGACTTTGACATTCTATATTAGCAAGTCACCGATTTCAGTTTGATCCGTTATACAAACTCTAATTGGGGAGGATTAGTGGATACTCAGAGGTCTACCATTGAGTACATCTTTTCTTTTGGTTCAAGAGTTGTTTTATGTTAGTGTAAGCTTCAACCCATCATAGCTTAAGCTTCCATTGAAGCATAATACAAGGGTGCTGTTAGTGCCAGTTGTGAAGTAGTTTGGCTATATCGGATTCCACTTTCTATTGTTTGTGACAATCAAGGTGTCTTGAAGATGGTAAAGAATCCGGTATATCATGTTTGTGCCAAGCATGTTGAGATTCATTGTCACTATATTCGACAGTTGTTTGATCCCGGTGATCTCTTCATTTGTGTCCTAAGGAGAATCCTATAAATCTAATGACTAAATCTCTTGGTCCTATCTTGTTTTTAAAAATTTGGGACAAACTTAGAGTTGTTTCCAATTTAGTCATTAAGGGGGTATTGAATATATTTATATATACACATGGTAGTTGATAGTTCTCTAATTGATCTTGATTGTTTCAACTACATTGTAACTACTTACAACATGATAAAATGACAGACACAAACTCTAAAGTGTCCATTCCAATTTCTCTTCATTCTTTCTCTGTTCACATCTTCTAATAGTCTATATGAAAAGTTTATGATCAATGTGAAGAAATGCAACTTTGTGCGCAAGGAGTTGGTATACTTGGGGTTTTGTGATATCCCAAAAAGGCTTGAAAATGGACCCAGAGAAAGTGGGTGCAATAGTTGAGTGGTTGTCGCCCAAGAGTATGACTGAGCCACAAAGTTTTTATTGTCTTGGAAGTTTGTATAGGAACTTCATTAAAAACTTTAGGGGAATTTGCGCAAAAATCACAAAAGTGATGTGAGGAGATCGTTGAGATTTTGTTTGGACCAAGGAAGTCAAATGCGGCTTTCAAGAGTTGAAGCACAAAATTCGAAGCGACTAGCGTGCTGTCAGATTTCAACAAATTCTTCCAAGTGAATTGTGATACGAGTGGCACAACTATTGGCGCAATGTTGAGTCAGGAGGGTAGACTTGTAGCTTACTTTAGTGAGAGGATGAGGGTCTATGGACAAGAGTTTTATGTGATTTTGCAAGTGCTTAAGAAGTGGAGACATTGTTTGTTGTTGAAGGAATTTGTGTTATGCACTAGTCATCACGTGTTGTAGTTTATCAACTGTCAAGGGAAGTTAAATTAGAAACACATGAAATGGGTTGAGTTCCTATAGAGCTACTCATTTGTGTTTAAGCAGTCGAAGTGAGAAGTCAACACAAGATTGCTGCATGTTCTTTGAGTCGAAGGATTCTCTTGATCGACACGAAATGAGAGTTGAAGTCATAGGTTATGAAACCATAAAAGAGATGTATGTAGAAGATGGAGATTTTATAGGATTCTTAGAAACCATGCATGCAGAGCCAACGAGTGTCGAGAGGACATTGGATGGTTAAGAGAACTTTGTGTAAGATGGGTTATTATTGAAAGGAGCATAGTTATGCATACCAAGAGGATCTAAGTGCGTGAGAAATTAATAAAGGCAGAATCATAGATGGATACTTAGCAAGTCACTTTGCATGTGAAAATGAGACTTTGGGGCAATTAATGGAGGAATGTTAGTTATGACTGATGAATGAACATAAATAGTGCACAAGATATGTGCAAGAAATGTAAAATTTTCTAGTTGGAGTGAAGGAATGTAAATCAGATACGCAGGCTAATACCAACCAATATGTCAATACTAGAGAAGCTATGGAGATTATATCAATCATGAATTTCATATTAGGATTGCCAAGAATGCAAAAAAGGAATTACTTCGTGTTTTCTAGTAGTTCAATAGATTCTCGAAATATGGCACATCTTATAGACGTGTGGGAAGACATAACAATACAAACAAACATCACCATAATTGTTTTTCAAGAGAGGCAATGAGGTTATATAGATTAACCACACAACATTGTGTCAGATAGGGTTAGCATGTTCTTAGATTATTTTGATGTGAGCCTTATGGTAAGAAAGTTGGGAATGAAGGCTTGAATTTCAATTGTACGTATTACTTGAAAAATTGATGGATAAACGTGAGGTTGTGAATAGAGGTAACAATAATTTTCGAATGATGCTTAATTCGAGACAAACTGAAGACAAAGGGACTTGTTAGTAGACGCAAGCATGGGATTGCACGTTCAACAATTTGGTGAATAGAAGGTAATGGTAAGACACCTTTTCCAAATCATGTATGGAAGCAGTCCGCAAGAGAGTCTTAAAGCTCAAGAGAAATCAAAGAGGAATGCAAGGAAAAAGTGTTGAAGCTAAAGACTATGCTGAATTTACGTGTGAGATTCATGAGGATGTTTGCAAGAAATTGGAGCAAAGTAGCTTTGCATACAAGGAGCAGTATGCGATAATAGACATAAACGAAATAAGGAATTTGAGTTGGAAGATTTAGTGTCTGAGTACATTACGCACAAGGAGCAATTTTTACGAGGAACATATAACAAGCTTGAAATGGAAGAAGATAGGACCATGTAAGGTGTTGTGTAAGTTTTCAAACAAAATGTCATATGAGATTGAGTTACCTAAAAAGGATTGGATATATCACCCATATTCAATGTGGCAGACTTGTATGAATATCATGAGGAGCAAAGTGATGATTAGAGTGAAGGAAAGTCAGAAGGGCAAGTACTTGATTGAAGAGAAGTGCCAGAGAAAGAAAAGGAAGAAATAAAGGCCATTTTTGACTCTAGAAGATGGTGAAGGAAGGATATGATCGCATGTGCGGAAAAGAATCCTCAAGGAATGGTTTGGTACAAAATAAGTGGAAGAATGCACACAAAAAAGGATGTATCATGGTTGGATTTTGTAGAGATTGGTCGTTATGGCCATACTCCCGAAGATTTTAACTTGTGAGCTGAAGCTCACAATTCTTCTTACCTTAGGAGTTTGATGTAAGAGCATCCCAAGTGAATGTGCAATCTTGCATCAACCTAAAAGAAGCCAATCTTTCAAGAAGGTTCAACTCTCAGAGTGCACAAGAATGTGTGCGTAGGAAGCTGGATGTCTTTTGTGGTTAACACTTGGCATGCATAGAGCTATTTGTGCAAGAATCTAAAGCATATTTTCTCGGATTTGCATGAATTTTGTGCTAAAGGCACATTGTGCACTCTAAGAAGCTATTTGTAGACAAAGGGTTGATTAGCGCACAAACACAAGAGCCTAGAAATATTTGATAGATTTTACGCAAGGTCGATGTGCAACAAAACCAACAAAATTAGTAAGTCAAAGATGACCAAGGATTGATTTTCACGTATGCCGTGTGCAGAAGGAACAAGAGGCTGCAGAAGAGCTAAATTGGACAAGGATTTAATGTCTATCTTGATGAGTGTGCAAGTATTAAAGGGTTGCGCAGGAGTAGTGCACAAGCTCAAGAAGCTTCAATGAAATATGAACTCTAGAGATCTTGGATTGACTGCAAAGATTTTGGAACCGTCTTAGACTATATGATTGTTGGAGACACATGTTAGATTGCTATTAGATGCATGGATTCAAATCGACATGTAGCAATCTTGGAAGCCTTGATAGAGGCATGTTGAACAAGCATTCAAAGCACTCAAAAAACCTTGATCGATCTTAGAGCTGAACCTAATTTTTTTTTAAAGCGTGTTTAGGTAAGAGAGAGCACCAAATAGTCTAGAGGGAAGAGATCACGATCTGCAAAGCGTACTGCAAAGAAGAGAATCTAGATAGGAAAGATTAAAATGAATCATCCAGATTTGAGAGAGAGAGGAGAGGAAGTAGAATTCTAAGAGTTTCCACCATTGTAGAGTGAAGAGCTGCTTATTGTAGCTCCATGTTTATGCTAGTCTGGGAACATTGTAATCCTTTGCTATTTTAATATAAGATTTCTGTTGTATTTGTGTGCTTTGTGTGTGTTTTTATAGCTGGTAAGTTAGGGGCTTTCCTTAACTGGAAACCTCATCCTTGAGACTATGTCATGCTCCATCAAATGGAATTTGGTCCCATTTTATTGAAGGACCCTCCTTGTACCCTTGATCTCTTTGAGAAAGATGACGAAGCGTGGTATGAATGTAGACCAAGTTCTCTGTCTAGTTAGTTCCTTTTTAATGACTGAATGAGACTACAAGTACTCTAATTTCTTCCACAAGATGATTCGACTAGCAACTTGTGAGAGTAATCTTATTGCAAATGATTACAATTCAGGGGCTTCATTGCCATGGTTTCATCATCACTATATTGGGTCCTCTGCATGCATATCATACACGGCCTCAACCATAGAGAATTGACTGTGCCCACTTGTAAACTTGTTCCATTGAGACCTGATGGTAGAAGCCTCCTCTCCTTGGCCATAAAGTTTCTTCACTGTAGCACAAAATTCCTTCATTACATCTCTATCCCATCAAATTCATATCACCACATTCATATCACCTCTTCATCAGATTCAATTGTCCCTCATTAGCTTCACGTCCCTTCTCCTCCATTTCTTTCATTGCTTGCCTATTGTTAATTGCATGAACCATCTCCTTATAATAAGGTGAGTGTGCAACCTTCAATGGTATTCCACTTGCATGGATGAAATGTGCAATTGTTGCAATGCATGCTGCATTCACTACATCTTGACAACGCACATTAAATGTTCCCAATGGGGTTTGAAATACCAATGTTTGGTCTTTTACGAGAAGACCGTGCAACCTGTTTGAGACATGTCTAGAATACACATTTAGCTTTGATTTTACTTCCTCAGTTTCTCTTCTAGGCTAATATCACAACTATTCATGAAGCATGAGAGCTTAAATTAGGCTCTCTGCCTTTAGCCCTTTCTTGTTCCCTATAGCTCCATACTGCTCGTTTTGATTTGAGCAAACCTCAACCCCTTTTCCCTTTGTGTGGAAAAAATGAGCCCTCACCCTATTCAAAGTTCCTTGAAAGGACTTCCCACAATGTTTGTAGGTGATAAATGTTGTTCCAACACTCCCTTTGCCCACCAAAACTTGATCTCAATATATCCACAGTAGGAACCATAGTTACGTAAGACTCCGGGACGTCGGGACAGGGTTTCTGGGACAACTTTTTTTTTGAAAATTTTGGGATGGCGGGGGGGGGCGGCTAATAAAAAATATATATAATTTATTAATTTTACAAATATAACATGAATAATTTAGTAAACTAAGACTTAAAATTGAAAGTTTGAAGATTGAAAGCATTAATGATTAATCCAATTATTCATCACATAAGCCAAGGCCCAAAATGCTACAACTATATATATTATATTCAATGTTCAAAACTTCAACATGATAATGAAAGACTAAATACTATATAGTAAATAGTAAAGCTGAAAATTAAAAACAAGTCTTAGTCTTACTCTTCAATAATCAACATGAGAAAAGGACAACTACACCCACATTACATATGCTATGAAATATTATGTCATGTCTCGTAACCAAAATGACATTACATAACCAAAATGACAAGTGACAAGTATAACTCAAAAATCGCTATCAGAGCCCTTCGAAGGAACAGTTGTGAACCCCTCCTCCTCACTAGAAGTCTCTGTATCAACGCCATCTGCATCTGCAAAGGAGATATCAACTAGTCCTTGCTGCTCCTGATCTTCATCAATCAACCTTGCATCCTCAAGATCCACATCCCACCACAATGTTGGGCTCTCCTTGTACATAGGTGTTTTGCGATCCATGAGACGCAAGGCACTATGTACAACAAGTTTCCTTGCTCTCTTAGAGGTAAGTTTGTTCCTCTTAAGAGAGTGGATCCACCCATATGTTGACCATTTCCTCTTGGAAGGAGAGGAAATAGAAACTTGAGAAAGAAGACGAATAACAAGTGTACGTAGCAATCCTGTATGTCCAAACAATTGCCACCAACTAACTGGACTATCCTGTGCCAATGTGGTCCTGTCTATCTTTGATGATTTTTTGTAGCCATCCATATAAGCAAACTTGAGCCAATCAGTTCTAACTTGTGAAGCATCCTCTGCATTATACATTTTTTTGAGGGCTTTCAAGAAATCCTTCCTCACCTCCTCATCATCTATTGGGAGAACTCTTCCAGGCCTCTCAAAATACCACTTTGGATTTAGTGCATATGCAACCATGTGTAAAGGAGTGTTCAACTTTTCCCATCTCTGCTTAATGATAGGCTGAATATGGTGATGGTAGAAATCCAAGGTGGGGTCCCTTTCCCGAACAACAACCTTCATCTGAGCAAGCATACTATCAATACATTCATATATCTTACCAAGGCCAGGGCTCTCAGAATCCCCATATTTTATCACACTGAAAACTGGAGATATTATGGATGTGATATATCTCACATCTATCCAAAATGTTTCATTCACCACAATTGCTTCCACCTTCTTCCCCTGCTCTGTCATTGACCCATCCCACCTAGACCACTCTAATGTCATGACCATACACTGTAATGATTCCTACAACTCAGCCATCCTATCCAGCAAAATAAAATATGATGCAAAATGTGTGTCCAATGGCTTGAGGAATTCCTTCCTCGAAAAGCTACGGAAGAGTGTCAATGATGTATGGTGGTTACAGATGAACATCTGCACATCTCTAGCATCAGCCACTAGGTTTTTGACACAATCAATTTTTCCAATATCTTTTAGTGCATTGTTCATGACATGCACACAATATGGGGTCCAATATATATGTCGGTAATGAGCCTCGACAAGCTTACCTGTTGCCCTGCACACATAAGCTGCATTTGTAATATCCTACACAATGTTTGTAGGGCCAACCTCCTCAATAACATCTTGGAAAATGGTGAATTGGAACTTTGCATCCTTCTTCCCCGAACAATCAATTGCCCTCAAAAAGTAAGGACCCTCTCTGCATGAAACAATAATAGTTATGAGTGGGTGGTGTTTGATATCTGTCCACCCATCCACGATGATGTTGTAACCGTGAGAGAACCATGTGCACCTCATTTCCTCCATCAGTAAATTAACCTTGGAATAGTTCCTATCCAAGATTGTGGTTCTCAACTTCGTGTATCCTGGGGGCACATGACTCACACCTGCTTTGGCTACCTTAGCCAAAGCCTCCTTGAAATAAGGAGAGTGAGCAACATGAAATGGTATTCCTGTAGCAAAAAAGAATTTTCCAATGGCATCATCAACCTCTTCTCTACCCTTTGTATCATACATTTCAACAACTGGATTGGAGGCCACAACCTTTCTCTCCCCCCTACTACTACCAAAAGCATCCAATTCAGACACCTCATAAGATGCACCTGTAACACTACCAACATTAATTCTTACGGAACTAGAAGGGGTGCCAGTGCCACTAACATGACGGCCACGATCTTCTTGAACCTTTTCCACCATATCTCCATTATACAACCTCACCATTTCTGACCTCTCTTCAAGTGATAGCTGTCCACACATGCCTACACCTTTCCCTACAATGTGCAATACATGTGCATTCAACCTAGTAATGTTGCCTGACCAAGATAATGAGCATATGTTGCATTTCCATATTTTAGTGCCCCCTGAAATGCTTGATCTAGGACCCTGCATAATTTGACCAAATTGTTTCAAAGGTTTTTTCTTATCAGAAGCCCAGCCCCCTAACATACTTTTTCAACATTTCGGAGGGGCAACTGAACCTGTCTGCACTCCCTTGTGAACTAGTAGCAGTATTAGGTGTTTCTGATTGTGTTCCTTCTCCTTGCACACCCATTTCAACCTCATATTCAGCTTGATAATTACTATCGAAACTCATTTTGAAGCTGCAATAATTAAAATACAAAACAATATAACTATACAATACAATAAAACAATGAATACAATTTTAAAAAAACAGTGATGAATACATTTAAAAAAAAACAGCGATGAATACATTTAAAAAAAAAATAGTGATGAATATAGTTTTTAAAAAAAGCAATAAAAATGCCCTGCCTTTATGCTTTATCTCATTCCATCACTTGCTAATCCAAATAGGAAAAATAATACAAGCAAATGCAATGCCTTCACTTTCAACTTTGCATTTGGAAATTAAAAAAATAAAACAAAGAATGGTAGTAAATTAGTAATGTATGTACATACCTCTTGCTCTTGATCTTCCTCCTTGCTCTTGCTCTTTGCACCTTGCTCCTTGCTCTTGCCCTCTGCACCTTGCTCCTTGCTCTTGCCTTTTTTTTTACTCTTGCTCTTTCCTTCTCTTTTTTTGTTCTTGCTTGATGTGATTAGAATGAGTGTGAAATGCTCTTTTTATAAGTTTTTTTGTTGCTTTTAGGGTTAGGTCATGTTGTATTTAATTAGAAAGCATTAAAAGTTAAAAAAAATATTAAAAAAATAAAAATGATAAAGTACAAGCTGTTTTAGCTTTTGTTTGGTGTGAAAGTCATTGGGGACGTCGTGACGTCCCCTACGTCCTGGGGATGTCACGAGGTCCCCAACGAAGTCCCTAAAACTTGTTTGCACCCGGGACGTCCTGGGTGCATTCCTTGTTTTTAGGGAACATCCTTGGGATGCCCCCCTTATTTTTTGGAAAATGGGGACGACAAGCAAACGTTCCGTCCCCGTCCCCAAGTCGCCGAGACGTCCCGGACATTCGGGACGTGATGTAAACCTCTAGGATGCGTCCCCGAGTAACACTGGTAGGAACAAGGCATCATTCCTTACTGACATTCTAACAAAAATAGGGGAGAAAATGAAAAATTCAAAAAATATAATTGGATAAATTTGAGACTAGTTTTAGACTTTGGTCTTTGGATTGCTAGTAAATGAAAAAAATAAATAAAGGAGATTAATATATAAAATAGAAAAGTAATAATTAAAATGTTAATTATTATCTTAATTTTTAAAATTTATCAACAATAACACTTTTGTAAATAAAAAATAAAAAATAAATCTAAAAAAGTAAAAAATAAAAAATAAAAAAATATTATTAAATAATAAAAAATAAAAACTGAATAGTTCAAATTATATACTATGTTCAAATTAAATTCAGAAAATTAAGTAATAAAAAATTAAAATTAAAAACTAAACAAACTCGAAGTTACTATATTTTATTTATTTTTTAAATAAAAAATTAAATATGGCGCTTGCTATTCCAAGCATGCATTTCATTATTGAAATGCGTCCTTACAATGACAATGTTGTTCAAAAGGACATTTTCATTGTCAATGATAGTCAAATGCTCTTTTGAATGGAATCGCCTATTTGAATCATATATTTTAGGTTTAAAAAAACAAAGATATACAAAATAAAATCACCAATGGTAAACCTAGCAGAATTTCCAGCGACCTATGCAAGCATTGTGCACAATTTCTAGCGACTTTGACCTTTGCATGTTGACTTTCGACAACCTCAACCTTGACCTTTACCAATTGATTTCTAGTGACCAAGTCAACCCTTTCAAGTGCGACTTTCGTTCAACTCAACCTCTTCAAGTGCAACTCTCTGTGCAATTCTTTTTTTGCGCAATTGCTATGTGATATTATGCAGCCAATATGCATTGCAAACATGCATTAGCGTCCCTAGGAGATGTTGAATGCCTTGAATGAACATTTCCTTGCATGAGGGACGTTTTCGTGCCCCTCTTGTACCAGAGACACATTCACATCTCTAAGATGCATCTGTGGTAGCAAGAGACGTTTCTCCTTGCAATTATTGCAAGAAATAAGGGTTTGAAAGTGCTATTTGGTCGTCAATGAGAGATATCTAATCCAATGTTTGTAAGGAGGCCTCTAAGCCAAAGCAAGAGCTATAAAGTACCGAACTATAATATAAAATGTAAAGACATGCTATACAATCCTATCTAGGACATGATACAAAGAACAATCATCAACCAAAGAAAGGAAAAATATTATGGTTAGAGAACTTAACTGTAAGAGACATGTTGACCCGTTAATCTTCACTTTCGCGTGTAGCACCTTTTAGTGATTTTTGTGATTGAAGTTCAAGAAAGATAGGAAGAAAACTTAAGCTGGCCAAAATTGGGAATTCCAAAGATTAAGGTAGACCTTGCTGGCTTAACTCCTAATTTTGATATCTTCAAAGACCCAATGCTCCAAGTTGTTTTCCTCAATGTAAGCTCGAGTAAACCCTAAGATCTTTTAACCTTCTAAACAAGATTTGTGAACAAAAGTAGATTGTTTGATTATAATGTCGAGAATTGACAAGTGACAATCCTATGTATGGACTTACACCTTGGAGTGATAACTCAGTTTTAGGTGAAATCATCTTTGCAAAAACGTCATCAATGGGGCTGATGATGTTGGGTGTATGCAAATTGGAAGGAAATGGAGGAGAAGGGACATTAAGCTGATGAGGGACAATGGAATTTGATGAAGAGGTGATATGAGCGTGGTATAAGGTAAGGGAACAGACCACAGCGATCTCTCATGATGTGGTACAATTTGGTCCAACCCCAATCGTGGTGTACTCTTAAGGACGTACACTTAGGGAGAATAATGCACTAGCGAGACTGGCAAAAAGAATTCGTTAGAAAGCACAAATAAGGAATACACGTATGCTCCACCCAAAGTTCATCACGTGCCACAATAGTGCGATATGGGATGGTGCTTTGGGAGATGAACATAGTATACAAAATCAAAGGAAATGCAGTAATATCTTGAGAAGTTGAACATAAAAAAATATACCTACAAGGACTTACTTTTCTGCGAAAGTGAAATGCATGCCTAATCCTTTGTCCTCACCGTGGTTGGTGCAAAAGCTTCTCATGTTAACCCTAATGATATAGCTACAAAGAAAACTGCAATGAAAACGTAAGTAAATTAGTCTAAAATGTAAGTATAAACAATGTCAAAGCATTCAAGGGGGAAGGTGCTAGGATGGGTCCAAAATTCAAATAGCTTATAAAGATATGCTAAATTATGTCCGGAAGGCCCAAAGAGGCATGAAGAGGTACCATGTCAGGTCCAGATAGCCTTTAAAGAGAGGCTAAACTAGGTCCAAGAGACCAAGAGAGGTATAAGGTGCATAGATAGAAATAAATTGGTCGAAGAGGCCTGCAAATTAGGAGATTATGCATCAAGTCAGGTCTGGATATCCTATAATGAGAGGCTAAATTAGGTCCATGACAACAAGAGAGGTATAAGGTTCATAGACCAGAAAGCAAATTAGTCTAGCAGGCCTGAGAAAGAGAAAACTAAGAGGGTAAACAGGATTAGATTAGCTTTGGAGCCTTGCTAGATTAGGTCCGGGTGACCTAAGAAAGGTATAAGGTGCATAGACATTCATATAAAACAGTCTTAGCAGGCCTAGAAAAGTGGAAAAGTAGGGTAAAGCTCAGAATCACAATTATATCTAAGAGGAATTTGAGAAAGAAAATGCAGTTAATACTTAGTTAGGCATGGTTCAAAGGGAACATCTGGTTGATTCCCCAGGTTTTATCGTTTGGACCCTAAAGCATGTCGCAATGCTAGCACCTCTAAAAGAGATGGAGAAAAAGATATTAAGGAAGGGGGACGACTTAGAAACAAGTATGTCTGTCAAGGGAAGACAATAAATGTAGGGAAATAAGGGTGCCAACAAGGCAAAAACATTTTCTTTATTGGAGATGACACTAATCGATTTGGCAAGACTAGAATCCTTCAACATCAAATGGTTTAGGAATCTTGTTTTGCAAGGCTTGGCTTGGGAAAACTTGTGAATGTGAGATGTTGGAAGATGGAATGCATCATAAGATGCCCTCAAGTTTGAGGCAAATTGAAAATATGCATTGTTAGATGCCCCAACGTTTTAGGTGTTAGAGGGTGGGAATTGTAAGATGTCCTTGAGATTGGACTAAAGCAAGGGTGGGCATCATAGGTGCCCCAAAATGTGAGGTAAGGTGATAGTGGGCATTGTAAGACACCCCAAAGTTTGAATTAAGGCAAGGGCGGGCATCGAAGGATGCCCTAAAGTATGAACTAAAATAAGAGTGGGCATCATAAGATGCCCCATAATGTGTTATACGGTGACTAGTATGTCTAATGTTTGCAACAATGGGATTTAAGGTAATGTGTAGGGTAGGGTTGCATAGGGAGTCTTAAATTTTTTCTGGATGTTGTCAGCCTGACACGTATCATTGAAATTTTCTGTTCTGTTTTGAACATCATTGGCTACACTATTCCAATGGCATTGAACTTTATCAGCACGTCTAATGACTCAGGGTTTTCTAACGCCATCAGCCAAGCCGATGATGTTGGATTTCTTTGTTTTTCCTGCTAGGATTTCAGAAATTGATCTTTGTGAATAGCATTTGTCATAATCTGAAATGTGCTGAATGATTCATCACATGTTTTCCAAGAGAGGGTTGGCCGGAGGTTAATAAGGTGTAACTTCAATTTTTAGTATCACTAGTATCAAACTGAAAATTGATATGATCATATTGGGATGGATCTCAGAAATTGATCTTTGTAAATAGCATTTGTCATAATCTGGAATGTGCTGAATGATTCATCCTATGTCTTCCAAGAGAGGGAGGGCGGGCGGGAGGTTTATAAGGTGTAACTTCAATTTTTAGTATTGTTAGTATCAAACTGAAAATTGATATGATCATATTGGGATGGATCTTGGTCATAGGTGGCCTTGTTGGCATTGTAAGGAGGATCTTCCTCATTGTCTTCGTCAAATATGGGAAGATCTTGTGGATTTTTGTCAGGTATGGGAAGTTCTTGTGGATTTTCGTCCATGTGACATTGGATGGTTAGTGGAGGTTGAGGTTGGGAAAAATTACACCACAAGGTGTTTTCCTCATTTGCGTGCATGGAAGGGATGAATGAGCAATTCATATAGAATCGATATGGGTTGGAACTCACTAAAAAACCCATAAGGGGTGACATGATTAGAGATATATAAGCATATAAGCTAAGAAGAAAAACGTGAAAATGACCAAACTAGCTGTGGGGTAGAATTCACATAGGGTTCACCAAAATGTACTGATGTTGAAGATGATGTGATGAGATATAAAAGGAGGTGGAAGATAACCCAACCAATAGTGGGGTAATACTCATGTCGGGTTCAATAGACTGTATGTAAGCCAAGGATGATCTATAGGGGATAATATAAATTAGGATAAAGTGGAAGACCATTCTATACTTAGAGTTAACACACACACAAAATGCCAGACCACAAAGCGGTTTGGGGCTATAGATAAGGTTAAGGTGCATAAGAGGTTGTAAAGGAGCTATAAGGGAAATTTACACTCAATCAGTAAAGATGTAGGGTGTGGGAGCTTACTAGAGTGTAGATCCAAGGAGGTGCCTCTAGGCAAAAGCAAGGACTAAGGCTAAGAAAGTGCCATTTGATAGTCAATAAGAGTTATCTAATCTAATGGTTGTAAGGAGTCCTCTAGGCCAAAGCAAGTGCTATAAAGTAGATAACTATAATGCAAAAGCTAAGGACATACTACACTATCCTATCTAGTACATGATACAAAGAACAACAAGCAACTAAAGAAAGTAAAGGGATTTGGGTTATAGAGATGCTTACCTCCGAGAGACTTGTTGTCACATTACTCTCCCTCTTGGCTTGTAGCACCTTGTGAAAACCGTGTGGGTGAAGATCAAGAACATGAAGAAGACCTTAGTGGACCAAAGTTGGGGGCTCTAAAGACTAAGATAGACCTTGCTGACTCAACTTCTATTCTTGATATCTTCAAAAACCCAATGCTCTGAGTTGTCTTCCTCAGTGTAAGCTCCACTAAACCCTAAGACCTCTTAACTTTCTAAGGCAAATTTGCGAGCACAAGAAAAGTGGATTGTTTGATTATATTGTTGAAAATTTATAAGTGGCAACCCTATTTATAGTGACTTATGCACTAGAATTATCTCATTTTCAGTTGACGTTATCAACTAAGCTGACGATGTTGGCTGAAACAGGTTCTACTCAAACATCATTTGCAGGGATGATAACATTAACTGTATGCAAAATGGAACGCAATGGAGGAAGGGACAAGAAGCTAAGGATTGACAATAGAAGGTGAAAAGGTGATATGAAGGTGGTATAAGGTAATGAAATGCCACAACGATCTCTCGTGAGGTGCTAAAATCCAACTCAACCATAATCAACGTGTAGTCCTTAGGGCATACACTTAGGGAGATTAATGAAAGATCCCAAACCCCTTTTGCCTGAATATATCTATATATATATATATATATATATATATATATATATATTTTATAGAATGCTTAGGCTTGGTACCGAACTGATAATATCAAGCGAAACCATGGAACAACACTCTCATACTGCATAAACAAATTAAAGAATACAAACCCTGCAAACCGGGTGAATATAGGAAAGGCGCCTAGGGTTTAAACAGGCAGATTTCTTCATAAATAATTCAGCAGTGAATTTAATAATGATTTATGTTGACAAATATCCACAACAAAACAATCATAAATCTGCAAAAGGATTGATAATAAAAGAATGTCCAAAACCCAGCCGTAAATGATTCAAACCAAATCGATTTGATATATAAATGATATTGGAAGCTACAATAATAATCTAGCATGAAGAATACCTCAGATACTACATAAAACAACTGTAGAATAAGTCACCCCACTCTAGAAGATGACTGAATGCCCATTGCTGCAATTTTATTTCTCTTTCTGAACTGCTGAAATGATAAATAACCTGTGAATACAATGAAGTTCCCTGAATAGGAACTCCTCTCACTGCTCCTGGGGTTTCCGTCCACAAGAGGAATAATCCAGAGGGTTTCCGTCCTTGGATTTTGTCTGCAAAGCTTCAGAGCTAACTGCCGGGAAGAAAAATAATAATAATCTGCATAGTGCCGGCACAAGTCGCACTTTTCCCTTATAGCCAAAAAACCCTTCCAAAATGCAAGTCGCACTTTTTCCAAAGGAGTATAATTTATTTTTAATTAATTTTCCCCATCTCCAAAGCAAGTCGCATTTTTTGGCTTATTTAATTACTTCCCAAAGCAAGTCGCACTTTTTGCCTAGGAAAGCACATTAAATAATTTATTAATTAATTTCCATGTACTTTCCTAAGTCGAAGTCACTTATTAAGTCTATTAATTCATTATATGTGCTTTTAGTGATAATTTATTTTATTTTAAGCACGATATAATAAAACTAATAAACCGAAGTCACCCTTGAAATCACCCCTTGGCCGTCGGGTAGACAAAAAGGGCCAAAGGTCTTCGATCAAACTATTCGAGAACGAGGGACATTACAGTCCTCCCTTCCCGAAATTGCTTGTCCCCAAGCAACTGCAAAGCTAGATGCTGTAATATAGACTCACCCTCCCATGTAGCATCCTCTATTGGCAACTCTTTCCACCTCACCAGGAACTCCTGAATAACTCTATTCCTCAATCTCCTCTCTCAGCTATCCAAGATCTCCTCTGGCACTAAATCCAACCTCCCTTCCTCATCCAAAGGTGGTAACTCTGTAGAAGAAACAATGTGCTGCCCCAAAGCCTTTTTCAAGCAAGATACATGAAAGACATTGTGTATCTTACTCTCAGAAGGTAATTCCAGCTCATATGCCACTTCACCAACTCTCCTCAACACCCTGTATGGTCCATAGAATCGAGGCTTGAGCTTTTCAGCTCCACTCTTCTTGAGAGTACTCTGTCTGTAAGGCTGAAGACGTAGAAATACCATGTCTCCTACCTCAAATGCTCTCTACCCTGTGCCTATCTGCATACATCTTTTGTTGATTCTGGGCCCGTTGAATATTATCCTTAAGTACCTTAAGGATGTCCTGACTATCCTGTAAACTCTCCTAAGCCTTGGGAGCTCTATTGTCCCCAAACGCCAAATCAACAAAAGA
Source organism: Taxus chinensis (assembly GCA_019776745.2). NCBI lineage: Eukaryota > Viridiplantae > Streptophyta > Pinopsida > Cupressales > Taxaceae > Taxus > Taxus chinensis. Next base: position 483,531,068 of record CM034152.1, on the reverse strand, counting down.
TCTCGCATCATATCCATACAATGCTCGGAATGGAGTCATACCAATAGACATATGGTAAGTGGTGTTATAGCAATACTCACATAAATACAACAACTTTACCCATGCCTTTTGCTGTCCTGCAACATAGTTACGTAGATAACCCTCTATCCACTTGTTCACAATCTCTGTTTGCCCATCAATCTGAGGGTGATAACTAGTGCTCGGAGTCAACTCAGTGTGAACCAAATGGAAAAGTTCCTACCAAAATATGCTCAAAAACCTGCTATCCCGATCACTAACGATGTTCTTCAGAAGTCCATGCAACCTGAATACCTGACGGAAGAACAAATCAGCCACATGAGGTGCCTTAAAGCTGGTAGGGACGGCAAAAAAGTGTGCATATTTTGTCAACCAATCAACTACCGCATAAATGTGATCATTCCCTTGCACCATGGGAAGACCTGTAATGAAATCCATCGAAATACTCTCCCACTTCTGCTCTGGAATCGGCAATGGCTGTAATAAACCTGCTGGGAAAGTATGTTCTAACTTGTTCTGCTGACAAGTCATACACTCGCAGAGATGGCGCAAGACATCATCCTTGACACCCTTCCAAGAGAATCTATCTCTAATTTTCCTGTATGTTTTAAAGTACCCAGGATGTCCTGCAAGTGGTGCATCATGGAAAGCGTGCATAATCTTCTCGTTAAGCTCAGATTCAGGAACTAGGTAAATTCTACCCTTATACAAAATCAAATCAGCTATTACCTTATATCGGTCATCCTGAATTTTTCCATCCATAATGTCACATGCCCAAGTATTTTTGGAATACTCAACTAACAGTTGAGATTTCCAATCTGCTGAAATCTCGCTCAAAGAACATAGGGCAGCGAGATGGGGCTTTCTGGAAAGTGCATCAGCCACTACATTCTTTGTCCCCTTGACATACTCTATGTCAAAATCATATGCTTGGATTCTGCTAACCCATTTTTGTTGTCTCTCATTGAGCTCCTTCTATTCTAGGAAATATTTCAAGCTGTTGTGGTCGGTTCTCACCACAAATTTCCCGCCCACTAAATATTGTTTGAACTTTGCCAAAGCATGCATAATGGCAAGCATCTCCTTATCATAGGTGGAATACAATCTCTCATTATCTCTCAACTTCCAACTCTCGTAGGCAATAGGATGGCGATCCTGCATAAGAACTGCACCAATCCCCAATCCCGAAGCATCACATTCCAAAATGAAGGGTCGTGAGAAATCTGGAAGAGCCAAAACTGGACAGGTGCTCATAGTTACCTTGAGCCTCTCAAATATTACCTGTGCCTCATCTGTCCATCTGAATGCCCCCTTCCGTGTAAGATCTGTCAATGGAGCTACCAACTGAGAATAGCCCTTCACGAACCTCCTGTAATAACCACATAACCCCAAGAATCCACGCAAATAAGAGATATTCCTGGGTGGTGGCCAATCCTGCATTGCCTGTATCTTCTCCTGATGAACCTTGACCCCATTGGCCCCAATGACGTGCCCAAGATACAATATCTCAGTAAGTCCAAATTCGCACTTGGACATCTTAGCAAATAAAGACTGAGTCTCCATTATACTAAGTACCTCATCAAGATGCCTCAAATGCTCATCCCATGTCATGCTATATATCAAAATATCATCAAAGAAGACCAACACAAACTTCCTCAACTGGTTGTTGAAGAGATGGTTCATACATGACTGAAACGTAGCAGGTGCATTGGTGAGTCCAAATGGCATCACCAAGAACTCATAGTGCCCGTAGTGACACCTGAAGGTTGTCTTGTGAATGTCCTCATCCCGAACGTGAATCTGATGGTATCCTGATCGAAGATCAATCTTCGAAAAATAGATAGCTCCATGCAACTCATCTAAAAGCTCATCTATGCGAGGAATAGGATACTTGTTCTTTATGGTTTTCTTGTTTAGTGCACGGTAGTCAATGCACATCCTCATGGTCCCATCCTTCTTCTTCACCAAAACAACTGAAGAAGCAAAGGGACTAGAACTAGGACGGATGTGTCCCATCTCCAAGAGCTCTCTAATGGCCTTTTCTATCTCATCCTTATATGTCTTAGGATGGCGATAAGGCATAGTCATCACAGGTTTAGCACCCTCCTCAAGCTCTATAACATGCTCAAACCCTCTATCTGGTGGTCTACCTAGAGGAATGTCACCAAACACTAGGTCGTGCTTATCCAGTATGGACTGGATATCTATATGAAAGGGCTGCTCACTATCTGAAGAAGGTTTGGATGAAATGAAACATTGGGCTGCCCATGCAACCTCTCCATGCCTGACTATAGATTCCATCCTGCGTGCTGAAACAACTCTAGGCCCACCATCAGAAAGAGCCCGAAGCACAATCTTCTTCCTATCCACCATGAACTCCAATTCCATCCTCCGGAAGTCCTGAACATATCTGCCAAGGGACTGCAACCACTGAATACCCAAAACTGTATCAATCTCACCAAGTCCAATAACATAGAAGTCATCGGTCAATGTGTAGTCCCCCATCTAAATACTAAGCCGCGGAATCCTCTTAGTGCAACTAATAGCAAACCCATCTGCTACTCGTACACTAAACCCCTCAAAATCCTCAACCTGTAATCCTCGCTTCGCAGCCAACCCCTCATCAATGAAGTTGTGTGTAGCTCCACTGTCAACCAAACAAACAATCCATTGTCCCTTAAGCACTCCCTTCAGCCAAAAGGGATGGTACCTAGGAACTCCTGAGAGTGTAGCAATAGTGACATCGGATGAATCAAATGCCTCACTCTCCCCAAGCTCTACTTGGGGTTGCTCTCCCTGTGCATCATGGCCTGTCCGTCCTCATCCTCTGCCTCTGTATCCAGCGAGTGGTCCTTATCCTCATCTGAAATCACCTCAATGAGATGCACCTTGCCTTTACCAAGGCAACGATGTCTAGGCTCCCAATGATCTTTGCAATGAAAGCAAAGCTTCTTCCTCCTCAACTCATTACGAGATTCCTGATCCACCTTAGGAGGTGGTGCACTCTTCTGCTGAATGGTAGAGTGCTGAAATGGCCTGGAGCTCATGGGAAACTTCTTATTGGGCTGATAAGAAGTGGGTTGGTAAGAAGTGGGGGATGTGTCCAAGTCCAATGCCATCTGGATGGCATCATGCAATGTCCTAGGCTTAAGAGCCTTGACCAATCCTCTCATCCTGTCATGAAGGCCCTCTATGAATAGCATCACTACCCTCTTCTCAGGCATCTCTGGAACCATGACTGCTATACGTTGAAATTCGTTGAAGTATGAATGAACGTGTCCATTCTATCAGACTTGTGCCAAGTCCCTGTAATAAAGCTCCACATCCTTGCGATCAAATCACGCAATCAACCTCTCGCTGAAGTCCCTGTATGATCGCAGAAGTCCGTGATTCTGTGTAACTAATCCATGGTGCCACCAATCATAAGCCACCCCCTCAAGGTGCAAAGTAGCGAACTGTATAGCCTCCTGTTCCCTCATTGGTTTGAGGGTAAGATAGGTGTCAAGCTTGTGAATCCAAGCCCTGGCACTGATCTTTTCGCTACCATCAAAAGTGGAGAGGGTTACCTTATTGGTAACCTACTGCAATTCCTTGTTCTACTGCGCTCTAGGCCTCCTGTCCTGTCCAACCCTCAAGCTATCTCTCCTCTGAGCACAATACTATGGGAGGGGAAAGATGTCCCTCACATGTTGTGGCAAACTCCTCCACTCATCACTGACTGCCATAATAGTATCCAGAAAAGCTACTTCTTCCGGCCACACCTCAATCTCTGGTGGGTCATCTCTAGGCAGGAAGTTAGGCTACATAGGCCTATCTGCAGTCCGCGTAGTCCTCCTCTCATCTGTATGGGTGTGCCTCCTCTCACGACGTGGCGATCCCCTAACACTTCCAATTTTCGAAGGTCATCTGCTGTGATCCCTGTAACCACTAGCAACTGATACAGATCTATCCCTTCTGTCCATGCCTTGTCCCTTTGTGGGCCTATCCAATGCCAACCTGTCCAAGGTAGAGCCCATGCGCTCCATAGTCTATAACAACTGCCTCTGAGTGGCTGCGATATCCATAATGAAGTCTCTATCTAGGTCTACATGCTCATCCCGAGGAGGACTCTCCTGTCTATCACCCATAAAATCCATTTGTCACCTCCTACAATACCAGCTTCGAGTCGTGCCTGCCTGCGGGTGTAGTATCTGTGTGAAACCGACCTCTCTATGCTGCATTCAAAGATGATTTTTTTTACTCTCTACTTCCTTCCCACACAGGCTGGGAGGATACACTGCTCTGATACCACTGAAAGATCCCAAACCCCTTTTTGCCTGAATACTTTTTTTTATAGATTGCTCAGGCTTGGAACTGAACTGATAATATCAAGCGAAACCATGGAACAACATTCTCATACTGCATAAACAAATTAAATAATGCAAACCCTGCAAACCAGGTGAATATAGAAAAGGCGCCTAGGGTTTAAACAGACAGATTTCTTCATAAATAATTCAGCAGTGAATTTAATAATGATTTATGTTGACAAATATTCACAGCAAAACAATCATAAATATGCGAAAGGATTGATAACAAAATATTGTCCAAAACCCAGCCGTAAATGATTCAAACCAAATCAATTTGATATATAAATGATACTGGAAGCTACAATAATAATCTAGCATGAAGAATACCTTAGATACTGCATAAAACAACTATAGAATAGTCGCCCCACTCTAGAAGATGTCTGAACGCCCATTGCTGCAATTTTATTTCTCTTTATGAACTTCTGAAATGATAAATAACTTGTGAATACAATGAAGTTCCCTGAGTAGGAACTCCTCTCACTGCTCCTGGGGTTTCCATCCACAAGAGGAATAATCTAGAGGGTTTTTGTCCTTGGATTTTGTCTGCAAAGCTTCAGAGCTAACTGTCGGGAAGAAAAATAATAATAATCTGCATAGTGTTGGCACAAGTCGCACTTTTCCCTTATAGCCAAAAAACCCTTCCAAAATGCAAGTCACACTTTTTCCAAAGGAGTATAATTTATTTTTAATTAATTTTCCCCATCTCCAAAGCAAGTCGCATTTTTTGGCTTATTTAATTACTTCCCAAAGCAAGTCACACTTTTTGCCTAGGAAAGCACATTAAATAATTTATTAATTAATTTCCATGTACTTTCCTAAGTCGAAGTCACTTATTAAGTCTATTAATTCATTATATGTGCTTTTAGTGATAATTTATTTTATTTTAAGCATGATATAATAAAATTAATAAACCGAAGTCACCCTTGAAATCACCCTTTGGCTGTCGAGTAGACAAAAAGGGCCAAAGGTCTTCGATCAAACTATTCGAGACCAAGCTTCCTATAACTATACCTCATATAAGTGGGCATATAAAGAAAGAGTAAGAATGATGAAGCAAGAAAGATTCTTGCTTTGATTCCAATGATTTGGATTGTAGGGTTGATTCGGGGGACAACAAGCAAAAAGGAGGGTTCAATGTGTTATTGAGAAGACATGTTTTGTAGTGCTTCTTATGAGCAGTAATTAAAGTACCATGACGAAGAGAGAAAATGAACACATAAAACAAGGAAACTATAAAAGAACATATTAGAAATGTACTGACAAATTATATAATTCATAAAGATAGTAAGAATGATGAAGCAAGAAGTTTTCTTGCTTTGATACCAATGATTTGGAGTCCGAGGTTGATTCGGGGGGCAACAAGCAAAAAGGAGGGTTCAATGTGTTTGAGAAGACATGTTTTGTAGTGCTTCCTATGAACAGTAATTAGAGTACCGTGACAAAGAAATAAAATGAACACCCTAGACAAGGAAACTATAAAAGAACATATTAGAACTGTATTGACAGATAATATAATTCATAAATTTGCAGATTTTGTACGAAATATGATGGGTTGGATGTATTACAACCAATGTTTTAAAAACCAGATGAACTGGAACTAGAACCGACCAGTTCGAAGAGAAATGCCATAAACTAGTAGAAAAACCGGCTCGGGGGACCAGCTTGGTACGGAACCGATCCAAACCAGCCGGTTCCTCTTTGAACCGGTCATGAAAAGTAAAAACGGTGGCAGGCATGAAAAACACATGCTTTTTCATAAAATCTAGCTTTCCAGCAGAGTTTGATTCCGATGACTTGGGGTGGATGGCTTTGGACGATGAACCACTAGTAGCACTAGACATGGCAGGCACTAACCGTGCTACTACAGCTGCTGCAGATGTCCCCAAAGAGTCCGACAATTCTAAGCCAGAGGAGCATGATGACATTGATGAGGACAAGGATCCCATTCTCAGCAGTTGTGATGAGTGTGATGATTGATGATTGATATCAGACATGTAGTAGCTTGCTGTTTTTTGGACTCTAGAGGCCATTTAGAGCCTCATTGTTTATGTATTTTGTTTCAGATATGTATTGCTCTTGGTGCCATTTTGCTATATTTACCTTTACATGGTATATACACGAGCAAACTTTGCATTTTTGTCTCGTATTGTTTGGAATCTCTAAAATATATTGTTCTCATTTAATTTTTAATATTTTATGCTCTTTTTAGTTAACCGGTTCATAAATTTTAAACTGGGCCAAGTCCGATTTCAAGTCCGATTCCGAATATTAATACATTGACGACAACCAAAAATAGAAACTAATCCAAAAACTAGAAGCCTAGGAGAAGAATCCCTAATGAAGTAGCTATGTTATGCATGCGCAAACACACACGTTCACGCACAAGTGTACAAGACGTTGAGACCAGGGGTGAAGAACTGCATTAACTATAGCAAACAAAGAATCCTAATGCATCTGCGTCTGTAGTCAAGGCTTGGACAGTTGTAAGAAGAGTAACTATTTGTCTGTTGTTGGTTGATCTTCTATGCTTTGGTGTTTTCTGGTGTTATCTCAGCACAAGCATCCAAGTTGGTTTTGGTGTTGTCGCCACACAACAATACTGCAATTTGCTGAGACGCAATGAACCTGAGGGTGGACGGTGCACTACATTTGATGAAACCATAAGATTTTGCACCATGATCAAACTCGTAGATCCTCCATTTTTTTGATATTGGAAAAGGACTGGTTTTTCTGGCAGGGGCCCTACCCTGTTACAAAAGAAGGGGTCTAAAACCTAGATGTAGACAATTAAAGAAAGAGCGTGACATCAAAAAATGGATAGAAAACAAAACAGTCCAAGAGCAACACCAAAACAACAAAAAAACAATACAAAAACACAGTCCACCAGTGGTCTAGAGCTTAAGAATACTAGAGGCCACCTTGGCTTTCTCCATTGCTTGAAGCATCTCCTGCATTATTTTGTCTTTCTGCTCTCCACTTTTCCCACTTACTTGATTGAAATATTAGGGTCATGTCCCTAAATCTGCCCAGAAAACTAGCGAGTCCTCCTGTTTGAAGGATGTTCCAGAGTTCTTTATTGGCTTTCCATTTTGGGTTGGGCTTTGGTTCCAGCCTAGTTGAAACATATTTGATAGTTTCTTGACCAAACTTCAGATTTCACCTTTTCTCTTCAAAGTCTGTATAGAAGCTCATGTCACAATTTCTTATTCCGGAATCCACACCTTTGGGGTGATATCATGTCGGAATAGGCTACTTTATGTCCTCAAGATCTACTGAGCTCCTTCCCAAACAATTGTGTTTAAGATGCGACAGATAATCTACTCCACTAGCATTCCATAACATAAATGTTAAGATGCAATAGTAGAGAGAGGGACACACACACAAGATATGGATGGTACCGAATATTTTAAGTATTGCTTTAGCATTGGAATACTAAATGATAAATAGGGCACAAACCTCATCCATCTATACACACATGAATGTACTAACCTTGGACGTCTATTTCATGTATAGCCGAAATCTGACTGTGGCGGTAGTGAACGTTTTGGGTAACTCCTAAATGGTCAGGCCTCGAGCTCGGAGGTGGATATAAGCCGGCACACACGTTGTCGCCGAGCGTCACTGGCCCAAAATCAAATTCTCTAATTATTCAAAAGGTAGGCCCACATGAATGTACAACAATGTAAGGTTGGGTTTACTTTACTACAAATTTGTACCTGATTGGATCTGCTACAATACAACCCAATGAGCATGATGTGTTAGCGTCTCATGGGGTAATAAGCCAAGCCTCGAGTATCTCAAGAAACACCTGCAACCAGTGATCAAGGAACTTGACGGCGTGGGATTCCACGATGTACAAAAACACACTAACAGTTACTGAGATCTTTTTGAATTATATAACTTTTTTGGTTTTTCCCTTGTTATGTCATTTTCAATTACCAGAAATTCAAATTTTGGATAAATATTTATCTTTCCAAAGCAGATAATAAATAGAAACAAGGTCACATTGTCATAAATTTACGGAGTTTTTTGACAAAATGGTGCAATTTTAATAATATCAAATTACTCAAAGAGCCAAAGAGGCATATACTTTAAAGTTTTCAAAAAAAATGGTGCCAATTCAATAAATTCAAATTTCTCAGGGAGCCAGACAGGCATGTACTTATTGTTTTCTTGCAGATATTGCATGCAATAAGCTTTACAAAAAAGTTTGAATAAAACTGTTTAAATGTGAAATTTAATAAATGAACACACAAAGTTCTTTAAGAAAATCCATGGAATGCTGCAATCATGTTTGTTCTCGTTAGCTTTGGATGTATTCTAGATGTCAATATAGTGAAGCCCTGCTGTGTTTTAGGAAAGTTTCTCTTTTTGCCTATTAGGTTGTTTTTACTCGCGTGTATCTTTCATTCAGCCAGGAAACAAGAACTTTCCTCAGATTGCAGTTCAAGCATGGAAAAGTCTCTTTTCAAGAAGTTAGCAATGAAATTATATTACTGTCCAAGAATGATGAGATTAGGTCAACGGGACTTAAAGTACAGCCCACAATTGTAAGAGGAGGAAGTGCTTGAAGCACAATGCATGACAGAAATAAGAAACGGATTAAATAAAATGTAAACACAACCTAAAAAATTATAGAGCACATAACAATCATCATACTAAAACAGTCCTCAATATTTACAAGATCTCCAGTCATCAATACAAATTCTTGTTAAGAGATTGGCATCCTTGAAGGCAAGAGAGTTCCTGCATTTTCCTAACTGTCAAAGTCGAGGTTCTCCTGAAAGAGGGCATAAAACCGGTGATAAGGATTTGATTATGATATGCACACAATTTCATGAGAATTTGTTGTCAGCCTATGCCGGCTAAGGTTTCTTTCAATTGATATATAATGGTCTTCTGTTATCTCTATCAATATTAGGCTTTAGCAATGACCATAGAACACCTGACTTCCCTGCTGGTCAAGATTGGGTAGTAAGATGATGTAATCAGTTTAATCATGATTTGCAAGGGATAAAGCTTGAAGGTCTCAGTGGCTAGGAGAAATGGAATTAATCTCTACTTGGAAAACCAGGGGAAAAAAATAAATATGAAGAGATTTCCCCTAGAGTATCTGAATAAGCTGAAGACCTCTCTCGTATATCATAATATATTGGAATTTAGTGAATGAAGTGTTTCTTAGTCTCCATCTCCCAAAGAGAGGATTATGGTTGTCAGTTTCGGTGGAGATCTGGTGTGAGTAGACTCTCATTTGGCCAGGAGTGTACATGAGGCCATGTGATATTTTTAAGATATGCTTTATATGAAACGTCAACCTGGGTCTGAGGCTCTGGAAGATAGGGCAAAGTCACTGGGATGAACTGCCAATGACAATCCTCCATAACTACTCTATTATCTCTCCCCAGTGGGAGAAGGTGAAGAGGAACATATAATGACTATTTCTAGGGAGTATGATGATTGATAACAATATTTAATAGAATGCAGAATGTGGGATGCCTCAATATCCCTGCACTATCTGGTTGGTAACCAACCAATTTGAAGATACAAAATGACTTGAGGGATTCGCAAGAGGGTACAGCGTGCATCAAAACTTGCTTGAACAATGCTTCAGAAAACAGTTTATTTGCAATAGATCACATGCTTGCATTTGTTTATGCTTCCGATGTTTTGGGGTGTAGTCATTGGCTGGTTGACTGGGCTTGTATCTATCATAAGACTTGGGCATCCTCCAATGGTTAAATAAAGAATATTGATTTTTATTAATGCTTGTTTGCAAGGTTGTTTTTGGTATTGCCTTTCCTCATTTATCTTTTCATAGGCACCTAGTTTTTAATTTTTTCTACAGAATGCTCACACTTTTGTGTAAAGCTAGATTTTAGGTTACCCACTGCACCACCAAAGCTGCTTCTTTTAAATCATTCTTCCTGTGAAATTGTCCATCATAAAAATGAACAACAAAAGTTACAAGATTATAATATAATATTACCCACTATATATAATACGATTAGAGCAAATCAGCCATTTAATGTAGCAATTGGTCATGTACTATGAAATTTTTTGCATACCATCATTTTCCGGGTTCCCTATGTTGCTACATTAACCAATTTCAAGATCTTGACACTGCAGCTATTCCAAGAAGCTGGAAAAATGCATTTTTTGTACTAACGGCATTTTTAAATTGACTTGTGTGCAGCTACTTCACAGCACCCAACACTCAATATGACGAGAAAACACAAGAAGTGCTTTTAAACAGGATTTTGAATGGATCGTTAAGTTTACATTTCTGGAATAATGCGACATCAAAGCTGGTTCCCGAAAGTGGTAGTCTTGTTGAGAGAATACTGAATTATCATTGCCTTCATTGTACTGATTTATTGTAGTAGAACCAACAAACTTTATTGTATGTTATCATATGCATAATTATGATTATTGAGTGGCATGAGTTCCCAGGAGAGATCTAAATTACTGGATCTGACTCAAAGGTCAGAAAAGCAAGGTTTTGATTTCTTGTAAACATCAGTGGAAGAATATATGTAAACTACTATGGCAATGCACGAAAAATAAGCTTCCAATGTAAAGCTTTCAGCAGGAATTTGGTGAAGGGGGGAAGGTTTGATCACAATACCGTTTGCATCAGGAAAGAAATATTCATTTTTGTTAAGTTATGAAGCTTGTACATTCTAGGCAGAATTTGCAAGTGCGATTGCCGGTGGCCCAGCCTATAATAAGGCAAATTTAACTTATGTAATCTATGTAATTTAAAGACGAGCCGTTTTTTTCTCCATACTGGAATATCTGTCATTCGTGCCTTATGCACATGCTGTGATCTGGTAGATGAGTGCTTCTGCACCTTATCCTGAAATTATTGCCATACTGTAGTTTGCAGAGGAAAAATGCCATGCAAAAAGGTTGCTCTAACCTTCATAATGGGGAAGTGATTCCAGCCTGAGAAAACAAATGGCAAGGATACAAAATTGGGAGTGGCATATTCATTCAATTGTCACATTGTGTAAATGTCTTTTATAGCCAGCATTTTACCTATTTTAACATGACTATGCTCATGTGTTTATTGCACATGTTTTCAAAATAAAAATCTGAGAGCAGTCAAACATCGAGAAATGCTATACAATCTTAATTGCATCTTTTATTGGCCGTTAATCATACAACTTGCAGATGATAGATTTTTAAGTAAACAAATGGACAACACAAAACAGAAAATTCGTGCAAATTTTGGTACTTGTGTTAGACTGACTGTGGTAGCTACAAGATGTTCTCAAGTTAAAGACAAGTGATTACAACAAGCCAACTGATGTTGGAACTGTGCAAAAAACTTCTTAAATGATCCATTTTATCTTTTCTTGCAATGCATGCATTCGCTTCCACGGTCACTAGAATCAGTGACATGTGTATCAACAAAGTTACTGGATTTGAACATTTGGGGAATCAGTTTGGCCTGAGAAAGCATTCCAAGGAAACCCTGGTGTGGGGATGTTTTTGGTATATCTGATCTCCATGGGAACCTCCATAACAATTAGATTTGAAAGTCTAAAACGCTCTACCTGAGTGAGTGATTTATTGAAATTTTAACCAACAAAAATGTTAAAGCAAGTGATTATCTAGCTGCAAGGAACAATCGAAGTACAAGCAATTGCTTTTTCCTCTTATTTTGTTTAACAAGAAATTATATTTTTCAAATGTGTAATTGTGCAGTTGACTTTATGCTAGGTGGATGAGGATGTAAGTACCTTCGATTTATATCTGAGGCTAGAGTTATTTGGTGGTTATCATCCAGTTTTGCAAGCATAACTATTAATTTTGATATTGGTCATACATGTGAAAATCCAGTCATTGAATGTAGTAAAAAAGCTCTTTTCCACATTTGCAAGGATATGGTCCTTAATCGTCAATTTGCATTTTGCTAATCCAATTAAAATGGTTACGCCTCATATTGTGAATTGGAAAAACAATAGAGATGGCATGCCAAGACGTGGGCGATGAATACAAACCTCCATTGTATTCCACCAATAATTGGGTGCATTGCACCAAAAAAACAGATTGGAGGGTTAAAAAACACGATTTTTTCTACCTGCACACATCACTAATTTCTTGTAAATTGAAAAATGCATTGTATTTATGTAGCTGCACATATTGTATTTTTTTTTTATGGGGTGGGAATGAATGATAAGTAACATACATACATGAATGTTAAATACAAAGAAACATTGACCATTTTTTTTCTCATTCAATTGTTGTTCACACCCCTATTCGCCTTCATTGTTTCCTAGGTACTTTGTTATTTCTTCTCCACTATGTTTGCAAGCGTTGCAGAAATGTGTATTGGCAAAATGATAGAGATAAAATGGCAAGTTATGGACAATGAATACAGTCTGTTATTATGTGTCCACAATAGTTGGGTGCATAAATGTTTGCACCAAAAAATAAGATATAATGTTGAAAACCATAATGTGTTTTGCAAATTACACAGACTTTGTTTGCTTGTAATTGAAATACATAGTTGCACTTAATGTTTTCTTGTTATGGGGTGGCAATGAATTATAAATAGCATATCGTACTTGAATGTTAAATATGAAGACATGTAGACCATTTTTTTCTCATTTAATAATTGTTCAAACCCGTATTCACCTTCATTGTTTGCTAGTTTATTATTTATTTTTCTCTTCGTTTGCAAAGCTGATAACGTTTATTGCCAAAACAATAAGGATGAAATTACCAACTATGGCTAATGAATACAAACTCGGTTTGTCTACCCTCAAATGGGTGCATAATTGTTTGCACAAATAGAAAGTACAACATTGAAAAATATAATGTTTTTTCAACCTACACACACTACTGTTTGATTGTGAATTAAAAACCATTATGTGCTTACCAAGATGCACATACCATTTGCTTTTCATGGGATGGTAATGAATGATAAGTAACATATCATACTTGAATGCTAGATAGATAGATACATTGACCATTTTTTTTCGTTTAATTGTTCACATCGTTATTCACCTTCATTTTTTGCTAGTTACCTTACTATTTCTTCTCCACTTCATTTGCAAGCATGAAAACGTGTATTGAAAAAATAATAGAGATGTAAGGAAAAGATGGCGACAATAAATACAGACATCTATTGCATGTCCACCAATAACTCAATAACTCAATGGATAAATGCTTTTACAAAAAAACGTAATACAACATTGAAAAACACACCATGTATTTCAACTTGCACACCACTTTTTGCTTGTATATTGAAAACACAACGTGTTTACAAAGTTGCATGTACAGTTTGGTTGTTATGGGGTGGAAACAAATTCGAAGTAAATATCATACTTAATAATTAAATACGGATAAACATTGTCCTTTTTTTCTTTTTTCTTTTTTTTTTTGTTCTGTAAACAAGGGTTTGCGTGTCCCTTTCATGTTCTTCTTATTTAATCATTGTTCACACTCCTATTCACCTTTATTTTATGATAGTGACTTTTTTATTTCTTCTCCACTCCATTCACTAGCTTTACAACAACGTGTATTGGTAAATTCACAGAGATTAGTACACAAGTTGTGGGAAGTGAAAATAAACCTCGGTTATGTGTCTGCTAACAAATTGGTGTATAAAAAACAGTACAATGTTGGAAAAAAAGGTGTGTTCTTCAACCTTGACACGCCTTTGTTTTCTTGTAAATAAAAAAAATAGTGTTTACCAAGTTACACATTGTTTTCTTGTCATGCGTTGGCAATGAATGCTATGTAATATATAATGATTGAATGTTAAATTAAAAAACATTGACCTTTTTTTTCTCATTTAATAATTGTTCACACCCTTATTCACCTTCATTTTTTGCTAGTTACTTTGCTATTCTTCTCCACTATGTCACAAGCCTCCCTAAAATGTGTATTGGAAAAACAATAGAGATGACATGACAAGCTTTGGGAAATTAATTAACAAACTTTTGTTGTGTAGCCACCATCAATTAAATGCATAAATGCTTGAACAAAAAATAGACTACAACATTGAAAATGGTCTCGAGTTTCCCCTTACCTCTCTACATTATATATGACCTTCGTTGAATAGATACGTATGCTCCTTTCACTTGTTTCATTATCTCCATATTGCTCTATCTATCCTATCTTTCCTGGAGCAAGCCCTATCTTGGAAATCAGGGCTATGAAATCCTTAAACTTAGCGACTGGGTTGTAGAGGCACCTCTGCGCCCCCCCCCGTCCTCCCACACCCCCATTCTATGGGATAGATGTTTTTCAACTTGCACAAACCATTATTTTCTTATATTTTTTGCATAAAAAATGAGTATTAGCATTGAAGAACATAATGCCATTTTTAATCATGCACACACCACTGTATACCTATGAATACTCGTTTTAAAACTAATTATATTGTACTATTATACATTATCATGAAATATTTTTCTTTCATTTCATTTTTGATGGGATGGTTAGAAAGAATAAATGCAAGAGAATGTGCAATCTTTTGGTCCAAGATATAGGAGATGTGGAACCCCATTTCTAAAGTGAATATTTAGAATTGAATTTGATTGGTGAAGGCGATGTGGAGATTGATCTTTGTGCAACAATCCCTCTTTGTAGAGTTGAGGCCTTTGTAAAGGGTGAACATTTGCTTGATAGTGTGAAGACCAAACTCCTCCACACCAATCATAGGATAAAATAAACTTCAAATTATACAACACATACAATGAAGATGCACTCATGGTTTGCAACTAACAACACAAATGCATTTAATAAAAATAACTTTATGTGATATTTGATGCTAGTACCATGGCTACCTTTCCTAAAGTAAATTTCTAATTTGTGTTATGACTCTAATAACACGTGTTTGTTATTGCAACTATTGGTGTGAATTCAATTCTAATGACAACTTAAATAAAACTATGAAAAAAAGAGTAAGAATGTTAAAAAAGGGGTTCTAGTGCCACTTCATTGTCAAGGTCATGTATGCGAGACCACATGTAGAAATCATTATAACAATGATTTGTTTCACTATGACTCAAAATTAAGTTATGTCATGGTATGAGTGAAAAAAAGTAATGAGAGGTGGGTTGCAATTGATCCAAAATTGTAACGGAAGGAAAAAATTAGACCTAATCCATTTTGTTGATGGGTGTCTATAAGGAAATCACTTAGAAAAATAATAATAATAACAACAATATAACACCAAAGAACATCAAAATAGAGAGATAATATCATAATATGAAAAAATGTATGATTTAGCCACTTCGAGGGGGAAATCTCTACACCTTACAATAAGAATCAAGTGCTCAATATGATGATCAACTACTAGTTATTACCTCCTATATATACCCTATTTATGTTATGTAAACCACCTAGGATGACCTACTAGACATATGAGAGCATAAATAAATAAGATATTATATGTTAAGATATTATTTTAGCTATATGTCACCCATTGATATCCTAATATATGACATAGATTTAAGGGCACAACATTCCTCTCCCCTTCGAAGCAACATTTTCCCTAATGTTGGCAATCTCCATATGCTCCTGCATGAATGATTCATCTTCCCATGTTGCATATTCACTGTTCAAATTCTTCCACTTGACCCTTATCATCAACCTCTTAGTTCATGTCTATAAGATGCCTTCGTGTTCCAAGATGATTCAGACCTTCTCATCAAGCCTGGGTAACATTGACTAGGATGACACCTTTTGTCCAATGACCTTCTTCAAGCAAGAAACATAGATGATTGGATGCATTTTGGTTGGATGAGGGCGCTCCAATCTGTAAGCCACACTACCAATTTTATTCAGCACTTGATAAAGGACATAGTATTTAGGCGAAAACGTGTTATCATTTTTCTCTTATTTCAAAGATAACTTCTTATACGATTGCAATCATACAAAAACAAAGTCTCCAACTTCAAAGTTTCACTATGGCGTTGATCAAATTGTTGCATCATGCGGTTTTGTGCCATTTATAAATTATATCTAAGGATAAAGAGTACCTCTTTTTGGTGTTAAATGCGTTCTTCAACTGCTCTCACTTTAGGCTAGACCTCTACGATGGAAGGGATGGTGGATGGTATCAATACAATACTAAAAGTAGAGACGTTTTGGATGAGGTATGAAATGAAGTGTTATACCACCATTATGCAAGTGACAACCATTAAACCCATCTCTCCTATTTATATGAATCAAATCATCAAATAAACCCCTCCAAATAGTTTCTTACTACCTCAGTCTGCCCATTAAATTGGGGATTGTATGATGAACTATGAGCTTGTTGAGTATCATAACATGCGAAAAATAAGTCCAAAAATTTCTAGTAAATATAGGTTCACGATCACTAACTATAATCTTAGGTGTACCATGTACCTTGTGAATTATATCCCTAACATATATGGCAAGTTTACTTGTTGCAAAAGGATGCGACAAGGCATGAAAATGAGCATATTTGGTTATTCTATCCACAAATACCATGATTACACTTTTCCCTTTAGATTTTGGCAATCATGTGATGAAGTCCACGAAAACCTCCCCCCATGGATGACTAGGAATATATAAATGTTGCTCAAGACCCGAGGTCTTAATAGTTTCAAGCTGACACACCAAGAATTCTTCCACAAATTTCTAGACATCCCCTTTTAAACCTTCCTAGAAGAGATCTTGCTTAATTCTATGATAAGTTTTTAGGAACTGTGAATGACCACCCACAAGAGAAGTATGGAGCTTAGAAAGAACATAAATTTTAAGTGTAGAGTTATTATATAAGTACAACCTATCCTTGTACCACAATGTGTACAAATTTTTTTGAAATGCTTGGATCATGTTGGATATTCAAAATGAGAGTGTGGATCTTTGTGTCATTCTGCCACTAACCTTGCCTTATCGACCCAATCTTCTTGTAATACATACATGTCATATGGAAATTCTTTTGTGGAATCATCACTCCTTGACTGATCCAGATGAGCTCTTGGAGAAAGACTGACCCATGTCAACATTCAGAGAAGGATTTATAAAAGTATACTTTTATAATTTTTTGAGATCTATGTTTAGTAGTTAATGATCCAAATGGGTGTTCAGAGCAAGAAATATCCAAATCAATAATCACAACATTATTTCTAAAATTTATATTTTTAGAAAGCCCTGGAATATATTTTTAGCAGGTTTAAACAACTTTGGTATTTTGCATTTTTTAATGGTATTCAAAACATTTATGTGATTATGACAGTATGATGATAACATAGTCTATTTTCAAGTTCATCATGTTATATTTCCAATAGATCTTGTGGTTCACTGATTGGGTCAACAGGCTAGGAGGTATGATCCTTATAATGAGCACTTAAAACAAATATTGTTATTTTTGGATTTTTGTCCTCTTTTTCCCATTCAAATTCATCTCAAAGGTGGATGTATGTCATCTCCATGAAGGATGAGCTTTTGGATTCCATTTACAACCCTTCATTTAATGACCTTTCGAGAAGGTGTTACAAATAGTAATAACACATTTCAGAAAACCAATGGCATGCTCATCCAATAGAAAGGCATAACCTTGTGTGTTGTGGTCTTATCAGATCCACACACACCCCTGTGGATGATAAGGGATACCTGGAGTAATATCAGAAGCAAATAGGTGCATTAAGTATGCTAGATTTGCATTGTGGTATTTTGTTGATATCTATGCGAGGTTTGTGTGCATTAGACTTGCCACATTTACGCAAGTCAACGTTAACATCCTCTGTTACATTACTTAACGTCGACCACATTCACTTGGTCTCCCTGGGTTGGATATTATAGTTGAACACGTCTCTCTCCAATCTCGATGACATGGAAGAATCTATAGTTGTATTTATAACTTGGTTTCATTTACTTGTATTTGTATAGTCTTTTGTCTTTATCATCCTCCGAAGGCAGGTATATTGTCTTCACACTAACAAATACTCATTTTGATCACTTCTAATCAAATTATGCCATGTGTATTTACATGATATTAAACTAAAATTTCTTGTTGCAATTTTTAATTTTGGCTCCACTTAATTGATCCGCCCCTTTATTTGTCACTTTGCACTCGAAAAGAAGTTCTCCCTTGCAGCTAATGTGATCACTATGTATGACACAAGTTTGCTTGTTGTTGGGGGGCTCAAGGTTGGCCCTGTCTCTTGTTTGTTGTCGTGGGGCTCAAGGTTGGACATGCCTCTTATTTACCTTGAGAAAATGCCGGCTTTCATTACCATTTTCATCCACCCGGGAGGAAAACTGAAGTGTCGAGAGTTTATTTGCTTTGATTGAGACTATTTCTATCATTTCAACATTGAAATGTGTTTCTTGAAAACCGTGAACGCTAATGCCAAGCCCGTAAAAACTCATTTGCTCCAGTCTTAGTCATCTCACATTACTTGGAGGCCACGTATTTTCAATGTTTATGGACTTCAACAATAATTGAGGAAAATTATATACATTCCACAGCCACACAGTAAGCAAGACGGCAGTACTCTACCCAACGCGCAGGTTTTAAGAATCCAAGGTGAGGAGTACAAAACTT
Source organism: Taxus chinensis (assembly GCA_019776745.2). NCBI lineage: Eukaryota > Viridiplantae > Streptophyta > Pinopsida > Cupressales > Taxaceae > Taxus > Taxus chinensis. The sequence continues at coordinate 483,512,168 of CM034152.1, read as the reverse complement.
TTTTCTATATGTTTGGTTTATCACAAGATAATTCGTATATTTTATCAAGGGTTTATATTGGATTAAGGCACATAATTTTTCGTTTTTATCTTATCCAGGTCAGGAAATTTGGGTTTGTTGATGGATCCCGTAGTACCGCAAAATAATGATGAAAAATTGGTTGTTCTCGAGCTAACAAGGGAATTCCTGAAAACTACAGCTAATTTTCTTCAAAATACAATTCCAGCGCCTAGATAGGTGTACTCTAAAAATCAAAGAGATTTTCTTCCCATATCGACTTTGGCTGCTGTACGGATTCTGCTCCAGGACCTGTACAAAGACAACAATTCAATTCCTCAAATTTAATTATAAGTTTCCAAACTTTATGGAGCATATTGAATCTAGAGCTTTCAACTGCGTTGTAACACAATCTAGAGGTGATGGGATGGTGTCTGACAAGGGATCAAATTTGACGGCCGTTTAGACGTTTTTAGTGATTTTAGACGTAAAAAAACTTGTAAATATCTGATTTAATCATCACATGCTACTTGTATATTTAAAAAGTGATCATCAATTTTTATATAGATTTGTATATAATTTATAAAAATATATGTATATATATATATATATATATATATATATATATATATATATATATATATATATATATATAGATAATAAATATAGAATAATTAGTGAAAAATAACATTGTTTTGTGTTTTTGAAGGGCAATATTGAAAAATTACCATCGCTCGAAAATTGTTTGACAGGTAGAGGTGGCAGTCAAATTTAACCCCTGGATGGTGAGTTCTCAATATTTAATTCAAATACTTTCATAAACTATATGAAATGATTTGGATAGTGTTCAAATGGAATGTCTAACTTTAGAAAAATTGCTGAGTGCCTTTTTTTTCAAGACAAAAGTAAAATACTCTACTTTTGTGGAGTCATATCTTTTAAAAACCATTTTTACTACAGGTGTATGTGCTTTTTTTTGTAATCTTTATGCAAATGTGCTACCCTGTGCTATTGTTGCGTGTTGGATGCATGGTTTTGTGCTGGGACATCTAATTTCAATGCTTTTGGATTTACCCAGTTTGTAACACTTAAATGCTTATTTGACTTATTAGTAAACTTTAATATAAATTTTGGGGGCTTGAGTGCTCGCTAGCGACCCACCTAGGTTCTAATCCCCCAGGCCCTAGGGGACAGGTTACCCTTGCATTTACACAGCCGGTTGGGAGGACTCGCCCTGCATTAGCGTACCAAAAAGTGTGCCAGGTCGCTGGGCTCAAGGTTGGACATGCTCTTATTACCTTGAGAAAATGCCGGCTTCATTACCATTTTCATCACCCGGGAGGAAACTGAAGTGTCGATAGTTTATATTGCTTTGATTGCGACTATTTATCATTTCAACATTGAAATGGTTTTCTTGAAAAACCGTGCGTGAACCTTAATGCAAGCCCGTAAAAACTCATTTGCTCCAGTCTTAGTCATCTCACATTACTTGGAGGCCACGTATTTTCAATGTTTATGGTCTTCAACCCATAATGAAGGAACAATTATATTAACATTCCACAGCCACACAGTAAGCAAGAACGGCAGACTCTACCACAACGCGACAGGTTTTAAGAATACAAGGTGAGGAGACAAAACTTTTTTCTATATGTTGGTTTATCACAAGATAATCGATATTGTATCAAGGTGGTATATTGGATTAAGGCACATAATTTTTCGTTTTTATCTTATCCAGGTCAGGAAATTTGGGTTTGTTGATGGATCCCGTAGTACCGCAAAATAATGATGAAAAATTGGTTGTTCTCGAGCTAACAAGGGAATTCCTGAAAACTACAGCTAATTTTCTCAAAATACAATTCCAGCGCCTAGATAGGTTGTACTCTAAAAATCAAAGAGATTTTCTTCCCATATCGACTTTGGCTGCTGTACGGATTCTGCTCCAGGACCTGTACAAAGACAACAATTCAATTCCTCAAATTTAATTATAAGTTTCCAAACTTTATGGAGCATATTGAATCTAGAGCTTTCAACTGCGTTGTAACACAATCTAGAGGTGATGGGATGGTGTCTCACAGGGATTAAATTTGACGGCCGTTTAGACGTTTTTAGTGATTTTAGACGTAAAAAACTTGTAAATATCTGATCTAATCGTCACATGTGACTTGCATATTTAAAACCTGATCATCAATTTTTATATAGATTTGTATATAAAATATAAATATAAATATATATATATATATATATATATATATATATAGAATAATTAGTGAAAAATAACATTGTTTTGTGTTTTTGAAGGGCAGTATTGAAAAATTACCATCACTCGAAAATTGTTTGACAGGTAGAGGTGGCAGTCAAATTTAACCCCTGGATGGTGAGTTCTCAATATTTAATTCAAATACTTTCATAAAGTATATGAAATGATTTGGATAGTGTTCAAATGGAATGTCTAACTTTAGAAAAATTGCTGAGTGCCTTTTTTTTCAAGACAAAAGTAAAATACTCTACTTTTGTGGAGTCATATCTTTTAAAACCATTTTTACTACAGGTGTATGTGCTTTTTTTTGTAATCTTTATGCAAATGTGCTACCCTGTGCTATTGTTGCGTGTTGGATGCATGGTTTTGTGCTGGGACATCTAATTTCAATGCTTTTGGATTTACCCAGTTTGTAACACTTAAATGCTTATTTGACTTATTAGTAAACTTTAATATAAATTTTGGGGGCTTGAGTGCTCGCTAGCGACCCACCTAGGTTCTAATCCCCCAGGCCCTAGGGGACAGGTTACCCTTGCATTTACACAGCCGGTTGGGAGGACTCGCCCTGCATTAGCGTACCAAAAAGTGTGCCATGTCGCTGGGTCATTAACTCCTGAAATACCTAAAAAAATTAACACTTGTTAACTACTACACTTTTTAAAATGTAGTGCTTCGTTTTTATGCTTTCAAGGATGTTTGTACTCTTTTCTAACTTCTAAGTGTTTATTTCAAGATGGTCTTGCTAAACAGTAACATTTTTTTCCGCATTCTTGCTTGAGTATTGAGAATTTCTATTGGTTGTCAGGAATTTCAATTATTCATGAATGCTTTTAATAATATTAAAAATTTTACCACACTGTATGTCCTTGACTCTAATATTAACAAGAATTAATACATAGTGCAAACTTGAAAATAAAATCCATCTCAATAACAATTCAATTCTTTGACTAAACACAATTTCTTGTAAACAATGCAAACTTGAAAACTAAACCCAACTCTATATCAATTTAACTATTTGACTACAATGCAATTGCTTCTAAATAGTGCAAACTTGAAAATTCAACCCATCTCAACATCAATTCAATTATTTCAGTACAACATAATTACTTCGATAGGATTAGCCTTTCCACGACCTTATTTGTTTAGGTTGTGGTATATGCTTATTTCTTGTCTAGATCCTATTTAACTCAATGTTTACATTTAGGTTTAGAGTTCAACATTGTTTATAGTGGGACGATTCTTATTTGTTTAAGTTTTGTAATATATACATTTTATTAAAGCGAGTCCTTCGACTAGTTTGTCATTTGTACTTGAGTCTAATTAATAGACTTTGTATTAAGCCATGTTAGATATATTACTTTTGTTGATTAAATATTTGTGAATGATTGTCATTACAAATATCACATAGTATATCTATAGACACCCTAAAAAAGCATACCTATTTCTAGCTATTCCTAGTTATCCATATCCAACGCATAATATGCTAATCCACACTAAATTAATTCTATCATGCTCACATCCTTTTAGAATAAATTAAATTAATTCTAATCATGCATAAACTATACTCCCATGACCTTTGGCTAATTTAATTAAATAGTTATTCACCCACTCACATTCCTTAACTAATTTAATTAGTTATTTAAATATAAATAAATCTATTTATTTGTTCACACTCCACTTCACTATCCTAGTCACTCAAGTCAAACTACCTCACTCCACTTCACATCTAGAATCCTACAAAGGTGGAAACAACAAAAATGCATGTACAACTACCTTCCTCGATACAAACTTATTTCCAACTAAAAATTCATTGCTCCTCAATGGATATCGAATTCATTTCAGCTACCACAACAAAATTCCATGACTACTTTGGGAAAATGCATTCATGATCGCATTAAGAACCTTCAACCACTCCATGGCCTCTCCTTCAATTATAAATAACATGCCATATCCTTCACAAACAATCCTTGGAAGCTTTGTGCAATTGCAACAAACCTCTGCTCATTTTCCATTTGAATGCATCCTCGTGTTCATTCTTACTCGTAGCATTTCCTCCTCCATTTGGAAGCAAACTTGAAGCACCCAAAATCAAATCCTTCTAAGAGATTCAACAAGTAAAACCGTTCAACAATCTCATTTTGAGGTTTGCAAGAAGACTGTAGGGGAGGTTTACTTTTCATTATTGGTCAACTTCTACTTCTTCTTATAGTTTTCGTTGCTTAGATTTTGACATGTCCGATGGGACACCCACACTTTTTTTCATTTTTAGTTTGTTTTTTACTAAACTAACTTCATTTGTGTTTTCTTTGTCTTATTTCAGACTAACTATCCAAATCTGAGAGCATTTGGTGGAAAGAACTGAGAAAAATCATTAAAAAAAGTCAAAATCTCATACTGCCAACCAAATTTTGACCACCTCCAGGAAGTTTGCGCTAGCGTGCTACTGTACATGTGTTAGCATATGGATTTGCACACATGCAAATGACATGCAACAGTGCGGGAACGAAGTCCCTCCTTAATGAAGGTGACGTTGCCATTATTGAAAACCAAAACTGTATTTGCATCTGTACATTCAAAATTGTATGTGGGGGGTGTTTTGGAACATCAATGGAAAGAAAAGTGAATGAGGGAGATGGAATGGAATGAAGGAAAGGAATGGAAAGGAATAAATAGAAGGAACATGCAAGAGTTAGGTAAAATAAAATCCTAGTATTGCATGGAGAAGAATGATAAATAACTAACACAAATAAAACAAAGTTTGCATCAGCTAAATGAGAATGGGTAGAAGGAAACAGACTTGAGCAAGTAGATAATCAGAGCTTGATCATTGTGAACTAGAACAACATATTAGTAGCGTTGACAATAAGATCCAAGAAAATATTTTCATGCAAGATTCAAACACTAACATCTAATGAACATAAGAACATAAAATGTTATAAGAGACAATGAATGAGACACGAAGTTCATATTTCATTAAGTCCAAAATGTCTTCTCAAAAGAACTCAAAGTTTCTTTCTTTGAAGTAAAGCTTGCATACAAAAGTATTTTCTTCTCCTCTCTCAAAGTCACCCTTACAAATGAGCCCCTAACATCCTTTTATAACCCAAAAGTTGGTTACAAAGTAGTTAGGGTTTACATGATTATTAAATACGACACTTAAGTGACTTTGAATTTTTAAACCAACTTTATTAAAAGCAACTAAAAATAGAAACCACTTAAGTTATCCACAATTTTCTAAAAGTAAGCTTGATAATAACATCCTTTTTTTAAAATTCCACTTTTAAAACATACGACAATAACCAGTGCCTTATCCATTGAAATGGGGTCCGCCTATCTCAATCGTGTGAGAAATGGACTCTCCCACTTCGTCAGATACTAAGAAAAACTATCTCCTTGTCCCATCAGTGAAATCAGGATTTGCCGCCTACGCCCAATTGAAAGGATCTAAACCTTCCCAATGTTTCAAACATCTTTTCTTCTTCTAGAGGTTCATTTGGTCGAAGAATAGCCTCACGAAATACCTGTAATTCCAAGATCCTGCCAGACATATCATTCAGATTGACCATATTTGATTGAACATTCTAAAAAAAGTTATTTAATTTGATGAAACGTTTCGTTGAAGTTGAAGAGAAATTGATGGTGGGAGTATACATGTTCTTAAACAATTGTGAAAATTGCTCCTCCACATGTTCTAATGAGTACCTTTGATTTTTCTCATTTACAAGATCACAAGGGATCTCAGCCATGAATTCTTGAATCAAGGCGAGTGAAGTGAAGGCTTCATTGCATACACTCTCATAATGGATCATAGAATCCTCAAGAAGTGTCTTTCGTGATTTGAGATGTAGACACCATAGAAAACATGTCCCTCGACATTCAAATTCAAGAATTCCTTCAATGGCGAAAGTCGAGGACTCCATACTTGTCATCTCCTGTAGACTAGGCAATATCTCATCCAAATTTGATATGTTAGAAACACAAGTTTCCTTAAAAGAAAGAATTGGATCAAGATATACACTAATATCTTAATGGAGTTTACTGGCTATTTTGATCATCTCTTGGCCTAAAACGAGAATATCTGAAAGCCAAGTTTTAGAGACATGGCCCAATGTGTTTATTTATTTTGATAAATTGAGAGTTTCTTCATCAGGGGTAGCCACTGCATCGGGTATTGGGAAAGTGGATGATATGAGATTTATCAGATGTTGAACATATTCCACCAATTGATTCTTTTCAGCCTTGAGTTAAGAGTTCTGAGACTTATATTTCTCAAGTATCTTTAGCACAATATCAATTAAATCTCAGGCCATCGTGATGTCACTTTCCAATGTGGACTTCCCAAGCCCAAGTCTGGAAACTTATAATCAACAGATGTCATGGCATCATGCTTCTTGTCAATTTATGGGATGACAAGATCCACAAATTTGTTTCTGTCATCATCCACCATTATTCGGGAGAGCACTTTAGGTTTCTTGGGAATGACATCATTAGAAATTTTGAAAAGGGCATCGAAGTCAATGTCAATTTCCTTGACAACCTTCTTCCTTTTCTTGATTTCGCAATCAACCCAAAAAGGAGTATCATTCACTACTTCCGCATACAGAAGCCTGGAGCCCAAAGCAACATTCTAATTTTTCTCGACATCATTAGATTCTACAAGAATCCTTTCCACGACCTCAATTTATGGAGAAATAACATTTATATCTACCTCTTGATCATTTGGGAGATTTTGAGAAATCTCTTCGTGAACTATAGGTTCAAAAACGTTCCATATTTGGACTACTTGCACCTGAGTGGACTCTTGTGCAAAGAATGGATGAGGATTGTTTGTTATGAGCTTCTAAGAACTATCAACAATGTGAGTAGAAGAATCTCTACTTGAAGTGGAAAATCCCAATACACGCTCTCTTCCTTCACTAGGGCTAGGACCCTTAGATTTTTCACCTCATGACACATTCTTCGGTGAAGTGGATTTTGGAAACCACTCCTTTTTTTCTTGTTGCATATGTCTAGATGGTACGGAGGTTGATTGAGAATAATATTTGGTTGACTTGAGACCTCCTCGAATTGGTAATTTTTGTAATCCTAAGGTATGATCTTGAATTGATTGTAATTTGGCAAGTTCTCTTTCATACTAGGATATGCTTCTTTCGAGAATCAGTCGATTCTTGCTATCAAGAGAAAATTCATCTCTTTTGGTCCAATCAATTCATGGTAACGGGGTAAAAGCAACTGTATCATATGAGGGATCAATAACATCTTCATCATCATCTACAAATGAATATGGAGGGGTCCTGATGAAAAAGGCCTTGATCTGAGTAAGGGTTAGGTGAGAAAACTCTTATCTTCTTACTTTATGTTCGTCTGAATAGGCAGCCTAGAAATCTTCCATGGTAGAGTTATGTTGATATTTTGCTCCAAGAATCTTCTGCATATATCCATTGATATCAAATTGGGTTCTCTTCACATATGGATGAATAGTGATGAGGGAAGACTCTTTCTCCATGAGTTTTACACTGAAGAGATTTGGACATTGGTATAACCCAATTTGGATTGGGAAATGAATTCTTGAATGGTGCTTGTCACTGAGAAGACAGTGAACTTGGAATAGTTGTTGTGCAAGCTCCTTTAATGCCCACTTGTCACTGATGTACTTAGGAAGCTTCCATGGAGTACCCGTCAAGACACTTACACGAATCTATGAAAAGAATGAAAATTGAATAAACCATGTTCCCCATTGGGAAATGACATCCATGGCCTCTTTAGAAAATCTTTCCTCTATATTCCGATTCAGGTTTTGAATCACGCAGAAGGTGAATGCATCGTTAACTCTTCTGAAATGATGAGAGCTATTTTTGAAACTTAGCTGCGGATAATAATGGAAGAAATTATTTGATGGACCCATGACTCCTCTCGTTTCGAGTCTCGATAATAGCTTTCTTCTAGCCACTACATAAGTCAGGTATGATGTCATATAGAAACATCTAATCATCTTCACTTTGATCAATTGTTTGTGAAGGGTATCACTGATGATGGTGGCCCAATCCACAAACTCTCTCTTTGCAAGGATGATATAGATAAAATGATACATCCATGGGTGGAAAATCCTTAAACCGAAGACCCGAATCACAAGAGAATCATGTCCCTAATTTCTTCCATGGACTCAACGTGGTACAGTTCTTTAGGAATCCGGTCAACTCGAGGCCTCTTGGTCACTAACGACTTGTTATTAACCATCTTGCTCCACCTGAGGGGTTATTGATCCCAAAATTCTTCTTCTGACTTTCAAGTGATTTCTGCATTCTCGGGAAAGTCAGGTATACTGAGCAATTCCTCAATGTGCTCTAGTGTGATTAAGAGGAAAGACTCACGATTATCTTTATAAATTCCTCATCTCTCGGGATCATAATGCCTCGCGCAAGTGATAACATGCTATAGGCATGGCACTGAGACTGGAAATATCGTTGCTTGGGGTAGACCACTATGATAAAGCCTATCCGAGAATATGGTTTTGCTTTCAGCTTTCACCCGATCAAAAAATTGTTGCACTTTAATGTGACCCAGATTTGTATCGGTGATATTGTCGTATGCTGACTTAATGGAACTGGGAGGAATGATTCCTTAGAATTTGTACTTGAGCACAAACTTATTTGATTTCTCCATTGGCTTCCTCGATATTCCTACAAATTTATTAGATTTTTTGGCCATTATGAATTTTACAGAAAAATGACTCAGGCACGCAACACAATGTAAATGGTGTCAGGTCTCAGTCTTCGACACACTGTTTATGCAAAAAGGAATATAGCTCATCTTAATAATAATATTATTATTGTTATTTTAAAAATAATAATAATCGATCACGGGTTTAATGTTTTTTTAAATATCAATACATCACACTGAGACTAGGCTCGAGTTTTGAATCTGGCGACAAAAATGATATTTATTATTATTTTTTCCTCACGTTGCCTATTGCCTGAACTTATGAATGCCTACTTTGGACTTTCCTCCTTTCTTGCGGACTTCTAATCAATGCATGGGCTTCGTGAGATCTTATTTCCTGTGGCTTTGTTCTTCTTCCAACACTTTAACAAAGTGAATTAAAAAAATAGGCTTTACCCAGGCATATTTCCTCCTTGGGCGTGTGGATCTTTTTTGCAAATGTGTGGCCTTTCCTCTGATTGGTGTGATTATAAGTGAATGCGTAGAAACAGTTCTTTAAATTGCATGGAATCTTCCTTCTGTAAATGCATGGCCTTTGCTACTGTTTGGGCACGTGAGCATTTTTTTAACCTACATGGAAAATGCTATCTTCTTCTCCCTTGCGTGACAAAAATGCTTTTTCCTGAAAAAATTGTTGGAATTTATCTTGGACTATTTTGGACTTTGTTGTTATTGTTTTTGGGTATGCATGGAAACTATCTCTTTCCCCCAAGTAGACTAATATCCTTGGCTGCATGAAATGTATCTTTGGCTGCGTGGAGGATTATTTTCTAGCTTTGGCCTCTCCAACAAAACAAAAACATATGCTTTGGACTGCTCTTTCTTGAAAAATGTGTGGAAATTCTTTCCTTTATAACCTACATTGAAATATTTTCCTCCTTGTCATTGGCGTTGAAAATTCTCCAAGGCATGGAATGGTTTTTCTTTGCTCTTGGCATGGATAGTTGCTTTTTGTCTAATGCTTGCGTGGAATGGTTTTTATTTGTCCTATGTGTGTAATGGTTTCACATTTGATTGCATAGACCTCCTTTCATTTGCGTGGATTTTACCTATCCTCTTCACCAATATGTGGAAGATCTTCTCCCTGGCGTGGTGTTCTAGCTTTGGCCTGCATGGTCTTTGTTCTTTTCTTTGTGAACAATATTATTTCTTTCCTCCCTCTGTGTGGCCAATGCGTGATCAATACAAATAGATGGTACGTGGTCCTTCCTGCCTTTGTGTTCACAATAAACTGGTATTCTTTGTTTCTTCAAAACCTGTGATGAAAATGAATCTTTCGAAATCGTCAAATGTTTTCACACAGAGGAAATAATAAGAAGTTGGAAATAAAAAACCTCCAAGCTTCTTAATTAATTTCACATGACTTTTTCCATAGATTTTAACAGAAGAAAATTATGAGGATTTAAGAAGCTTCCTCATAACTATTTCTTCTTCATCCCATTAAAATAAAAAACTTCATATTTCTCTGGGTAGTGACATTAATTGCCAGGGGAAAATGGGAAAAATAAATTCATTTTCCAGTAGAAATGACAAGGTAGGCTGGCAATCCCCACCCTATTTTCCCATATGGGAGATCCGGATATTTTTGGCTCGTTTGCCAACCAGTTGGATTGACAATTAGTAGAAGAAATTCCACAAGCGGGGAAATAAAAAGTATTTTCCAGGAAAAGGGAAATTTGGGTACGGGAAACCAATTTGGCATCCCGACAATTGGAAGCGGAAGCTTACTTTCCCCTGACAATTAAAAATAAATCTTGTCGATTAAACTTTAATAAATATTATATCAATATTTACTTAATTTAAAATCCAAAAATCAATAAAATTGATTTTATCAAATAACAGGTAATAAATTATTAAATATTAATTAATTAATTATTAACGCATTTTGTGACTCGGCGGGAGGAGTTCTCGCCCGAAATGAACGAAAGGAAGACCAAAACGATCACACGAATGAGACGATCATGACAAGGGTGATAAAACACGTAAAATAATACTTTTGAAAAAATTCAAAATTTTAATGCTTATTAATTTTGTGAAGTCAAAATTAGTTGATAACAACGTGCTATCATCACTTGTGAAGTTCGCTAGCGTAGCATTACACGTGCTAGCATAACTCTTTACGCATTAGAATCAACACTTACACATGCTAGATTTAACCCCATTTCATGCTCTCTGTTCACAACAAAATATTCTAATGTAAGTGTGTTCACTTGCATGTGCTAGTGCATCTCCTTGCGCACTATCGTTAAACTATCCATGCTTTCTATTTGAAAAAATTCCTTGTTATGCAAACACATTCACTTGCACGCTCTAGCATATTCTATAACGCTAGTGCACCCTGTTGCACTCGCTAATGTACCAATGTATGTGCTAGCGTTATGAAATTGTGTTTTTCTGATTTTTTAATTTATTTTTCTAGCATTTTAAAGCTAATCTAGTATGTTTTTATCTCATTTTAGCTCTATTTCCAATCCTTTTCTTGCAGGTTTACACGATCAATCAATTTAAATGTTTATCTTGTTTTAGATTCTCATTTAATATAATTTGGGAAAACTCTCACGTATGCTCTTTTCTCGTACTGTTAAGGGTGATCTTGAAAATCAGAAACACAACCTTTGTGTTTTTATTGTGATTTTCACCTCAGGAAAACTACTAACTCGTTTGCATGACCACCTCTATGAAGGTTTATTTTAAATTAAAACTACTAATTGTAGGTTTCCTTGCTCGTGGAGTCGAGAAAAATTTATCAGCATTTTATTAAACTTTATAAAACACTCTTAATTGAATTTTCAGAGATGTATTTATTCCCTGATCCATTGTAACTGTGGGAAGTACATGGCCAGGGGCTAGAAACTCATTGTGAAGTGTACCACAGTAACCCGAAAGTAGTTGGCACCTTGAGTGAACTGGCCAATGAAATGGGATTTCCACCCACTTGACTCGTACACTTTTTTGAGATATTAGAACAAAAACTATCCATAGTGGTGGCCCCAGTTTGATTCTTTGAGCTAAGTACAATCCAACTTATTGTATCAAGAGGGGTAAAGTAAAGTCTGACGACTAGAAATAGTTATCGTGCTCGCTCGGGTAATTCTTGGCATTTAGGGAGAGAGCTCTTTTATAGGGATCCCCACTTGACCAAGCCAAAGTTACTTTAGAGGCCTTCCTTAACAACATTATTTTCATCTATGTTGCGTGTTATTAAGTTTGTGTTCCACACTCATATCATACATAATCAATCTCATTCATAAGACTCTATTATCTTAGCATTAACGTTGTTAAGAGTAGAGTATTTTGATCTCTTTTCCTATGTCTCTTTTATCTTAGCATCCACTTTGCTAAGAGTTGAGTAAATCAATCTCATATATATACTCTACTATATTAGCACTCACTTTGTTAAGAGTAGAGTATTTCGCTTTCATTACCTAAGTCCCCTCTCTTAACATTCACTTTTTTGAGAATCGAGCAATCAACTTTATTTTCTACACTCCGTTATCTTAACATTCATTTTGTTAAGAGTAGGATATTTCGATCGTATTTTCCCAAACTCTGCTATCTTAACATTCACTTAGTTAAGAGTAGAGTATTTCAATCCTATATATTAAGTATATTTTGTCTTAGCTTTCACTTTGTTAAGAGTCGAGCAATAAATCTCATTCAAAAGTCTCATCTATCTTAGCATTCAATTTTTTAAGAGTTGAGTCATCGATCATAGTTTCCTAAACTCTGATATCTTAGCATTCACTTTGTTAAGGGTCGAGTAATCAATTTCGTTTTCTAAAATCTTCCAACTTACCATTCACTTTGTTAAGGGTTAAATAATAAAATCTCATTTTCAAAATCTACTATCTTACCATTCAATTTGTTAAGAGAAGAGTAATCAATCATATTTTTCCTAAACTCTTCTATCTTAGCACTCACTTTGTTAAGAGTCGAGTAGTCAATCAATTCAATTTTATCAGTCTTATATTTTAGTATTCACTTTTACAAATTTTAAGCACATCTATTTTATCACTACCACTTATATCTTGGCATGCATTTTGTCAACATATAAACACATCAAAAAAGTTTTCATGTTCCCCCTTCTCTATATAAAATGGTGGGAACAAGACATAAAAAGTATGATCTCTTTGGTAAAAAAAATATTTTCACATAGATAGCTCTGATGAGGAGGAAGAATAAAACCAAAAAAATGAACCTTCCGTAGAAGAATATGCCAACGTTGAGGGAATTTTAAGACAAAATCAACGATCAGTTTCTTATCTGTCTCCTTCAAATGGGAGAAAATTTACCTTCGAGATTTTGATGAACGAGAATTTGAATAATCTACGAAGCCAACCTGAACTGAAATAAGAATACTCAACCTAGAACCCAATAAGAATAATGGAGTTGAATCGAGTAAAAAAATGATGATAAAAAGGGGAAGTCTAGTGCTTCCGCAACCGCGTCAAATCAAGCATTAATGGACCAAATCAATGAGATGGCTAAAAAATTAACTTTGATGGCCTCAAAGGTCATTGATGACACAACTAACAAAGAATTGAATACTACAACTGAAACAAAAACAAGAAAAATAAACTTGAATGATGTTTAAAATATTCCACAAACCAATTCACCATTCACAAAGGAATGGAAAACCATCAAGGATACCATGTCTTCGATCATGCAAAAAAAAGAGAAAGAAATTCAACTTCGAGGAGATGCACCCTTATCCATTCAATATGGGCATTTTGCGTTTACCTTTTCCTAGATCTTTCAAAGTTACAAAATTAGACAAGTATAAAGGTAAACATGGTCCTCTTGAACATGTCAAAGAATTTTTTATGGCTTGTCAGGAGGTAGCTTATAATGACGTATACCTTTTGTAGCTATTTCTAAAAAGCTTAGGAGGACAAGCCTTAGATTGATTCTTGCATCTCCCAAAATATTTGATCACAACCTTTTCTGACTTATCCAAGAATTTTGTTCAACACTTCTCCTTTAACCTGGATTCAAAAATTATAATGATGGATTTCTGTAATACCAAGCAATGAACAAATGAATATTTTGCAAAATTCATACAATGACGGCGAGGGATTGCAAGTCGGTTTCGTTGTTCAATTCCAGAGAAACAACTGGTTAGCATCTTCATACCTAACCTAAAAAATGAATTATCTTTTCAAATGCAGATGCATTGTCTCACAAATTTTTAAGAAGTCATTGAGAAGGGAACCCAAATAGAAGAGGATCTTATTACAAAAGGGATTATCAAAATTCTTTCCAAGGACAACATCAACAATAATAAAAACAATCATTCACATGAAAAACCAAAGTTTATTAATTAGAATCAAAATGTTGTTAACTATGGTGTAACCAATAATTTTAATGTACACAACGTTCAAAATAATCAAGTAAAATAATCTAAATTGAAAAAATCCATCATGGTGCCAAGTAAAGAAACCACTCCTCCTTGTGATAATAAGTGAAGAAACTCTACACCATTAGGAGAGAGATCCTTTCAAGCATCTTACGACAATTGGTGACTGACAATATGGTCACTTACCCCATTACAAATCCTTTTGTAGAAGGAGAACCAAAATAACCTTGGTATGAAGCCGGTGAGTATTACATTTTCATCACATTGACGACCACCAAACAGATCAGTGCATGATACTTCACCACTATATTCAAGATCTTATTGATAGCAGAGACATTGCGGTCGAAGACCCCTCACCTAATAAGACACCCAACGATAATTTAACGGTGTTCTCGAATCCCTTTCCCAAGCATGGTAATAATGGTAAAGCTCAAGACAAAGGCCAATCCTCGAATAATGTCGACTTTAACTCGATTATATCATTTTTCTAATACCTACCCAATTCTATTTCCATCATCAAATTCCAATCTTCTAATTATGCATTGGCCATGTGGAAAAGGAAGGTTAGGGTTCCCTCAACGAAGCAACCATTCACTTCCACTGATCCTCAAATGCCACATCCTACAACTCCAAACAATTCAAAACCTACAACTACAATTAAATATTCATCTGCTCCCTTTGATTTAGTCAAACAACTATGAGTTATTGAAAGTGTCACCTTCATTCCAAGATATTCTTACGCGTGCTCTCCATAAGGCATGTGTCCCTGATAATATCAACACACAACAATTTCATGCACTTATTTCCCATATTTTCATGAGTAACCCCATATCATCATTCGATCCTCAAGACCTCCTTAATCCTAACGTTTATAATAATAACTTGTTGTACATTAAAGCCTACATTACTGATCATAAGATCAAATGAGTCCTTATCGAAAATGGAGCTTCTTTGAATATATGCTCAATGAATATGATGAAATGTATTGGGAATACTGAAAAGAATTTAGAAGCCAATATCAACACCATTCGTGGTTATGACAACAATGACTGATAATCCTCTGGAACCATCACCTTAGCCATAGAATTTGGCTCGCACGTGTTGGATAATCTATGTCATGTTGTTGATGTCAAGACCTCATACAATATCCTTTTGTGTCGGCTATAGATCCATGTAATGCGAGTTGTACCTTACACTTTCCATCAATGTATCAAGTTCCCCCATAATGAAAAAGAGTCTACCTTTTTCCCGGATGCTAATCCTTTCAAATAATATAAGCTCCTAGAAGTTATGTATAACAATGAAAAATATTACCCATTTATTGATAGATCCGTCGTGACGCGTGTTATACTAGTTTCCAATAATCACATTGATCCTGATACACTTTTCCAATCCCAACCTTCTATGTCTAGTTCGTAACCATCTACATCTAATTCACCACCTGAATTCAATTTTTCTCATAAAGGTCTTGGTGAATACAATCTTGAGAATCCTTTTCATGTTAGTAAGCTACCTTTATCTCCGTTCAACTACCAAAGACCCAATGCATCCCATTTAAAAGAAGCTCATGTTTACCAACTTGGAAACACTCTTTGGAGATAGTATGAATACGTAGAGGATGAACACATTCTGGCTCTAATGGATCTTGGCTATACGAGGATCAGATGGATAATTGCTATGACTCCACAAACTACAACAATGCTCACAAGATGATGAAAAATATGAAATAGAATGGTAGAGGACTTGGTCCACAAGAACAAATCCATTCTATATGAATAAAATTTATACCGTCACGGTTTAGGTTATGAAAACTTTGAAAATAGGCCCATAATATTCGACATAACGACTAGTGAAGAGGAATATGACTCCAAAGTTGTGACCAGTTCCACACATAGCCTTTTCTTGGCTGAAACCAACATATTCCTTAAAAACCTATCCATTCACACCCTTGACATCATTTATCCATCTCTTATCCATTCGGATCAACAAAATCACATCGCCATGGACCTCTTTTAGAATGATGAGGCCATTGAAGTGTTTCTCGGGACTGAGGATCTTATTCCCTTATCATATCACAAGAAGGGTTTCGATATAGACCCTGATGCTTCATCTTACTTTAGCGAGGAATTCCAGTGCTCTAGTCCATTATAAATTAAAAAAATAAAAATAAAAAATCAAAATACAATCTCTTATAGTGAAAACCTCACCAAGGTGCTATTTGAGAAACAAAAGAAAAGAAATAGAACAACAAGAAAAAGGAAAAGGACACATATTCTGGTGAAAACCTTTCTGAGACGCTAGAAAGAGGAGAATCAATTTTGGATCAACCAGATGACCTACAAAAACCTACAACATCATTGCAAGATAATGATACATCTAAATAATTGGTAGAAGACACCATCACAATCAATATTGGGACAAGTGAGAACCCCAAACTATTACATTTTGGTGTAATCTTATCAAAATCATATATCAATGCATTCACAACACTCCTTACAGAATTTTAGGATGTCTTCACATGGCCCTATAAGGATATGCTAAGATTGGATCCCTCTTAGGTCGTACACAATCTTGTGTTTTACCAAGATGCAAAACTTGAAAAATATAAATTGAGGAAAATGAATCCTAAGGTTGTATTGCTAATGAAGACATAACTTGAGAAACTTATCAAATTAGGATTTATCAAAACTATATATTATTCTAAGTGGATATCAAACATGGTGACTATTGCAAAGAAGACACCTGACATCCATATTTGTAACAACTTCTGGGATATCAACAAAGCCCATCCTAAGGACGATTTGCCCTTACCCAACATCGACATGATTTTTAACTCTACAACGGGACATGAGATGTTGTATTTAATGGGTGTCTTTTTAGGTTACAAGCATATTCATATTGTTGAGGAGGATCAAGACAAGACAACATTCACAACACCTTGGGGTGCATTTTGTTATAAGGTCATGCCTTTTGGCCTTAAGAACGTAGATACTACCTATCAGAGGGAAATAACAGTAATCTTTCATGACATGTTGCATGATATCATGGAGGATTATGTTGATGACATCCTTTGTAAGTCCAAGACTAGAATAAATCATCTAACTATTTTGTGGCATATATTTGAAATATTGAGAGAATATAAGGTGCGCCTTAATCCAAAAATATGTATCTTTAGTGTTACTTCAGGGAAGCTCTTAGGATTTTTAGTCTCATGGAGGGGAATTGAAATTGACCCTGCAAAGGTAAAATCAATCATGAAGATGACTCCACCACGAAACCTTTTTCTGCTACGAGGTCCCCAGGGCAAGATTCAATCTATTTAATGCTTCATATCTCAAATTGCAGATAAGTGCCATCATTTTAATTAGATTCTCAAAAAGGATGTCCAGTTCAAATGGACATACGAATACCAAGATTCTTTCACGAAGTTGAAATAATACCTATCAACTCTGCTAATGCTAATGTCACCTATTTAAGACAAGCCTATTCTATTATATACTTTAGCTACAAAACATGCCATTGGGGCATTGCCTACAGAACACAATGAAAAGGCACAAGAGCAATCTTTTTACTATCTCAATAGAACATTGATTGATCATTAACTCAAATAATCTCAAGTTGAAAAATTATATTTAGTTGTAGCGTTCACCTTTCATAAGTTGTGACATTACTTGCTCAACCATACAACAAAGATTATTATCAAGGTAGATATTTTAAAATATCTATTATCATGACCTATCCTAACCAATTGAATGTCTTGTTGGGTCGTACTCCTAAGTGAGTTTGAAATATAGGGTCACACATTAGATTCTTGATCACAAACAAGTTTAGGAAAGAATAATGTAGATGAGAGGATTGATGTGATGGAGATTTTTATGGAGCCAAGCACAAAATTTGGATACCATTTCAACTTTTACTTGGTGTACATTTTCATATTTATTAGGATCATCATAAAAAGAGTGCTCACTAGTGATTCTATTTTATTTAGAGGCTCCTCATGTGCAATATAATTCAAAATAGAAGAAATCCCATACACATGGGTTGGAGAAGAGGCTATGATGGTGTCACGCTTAAGCGTAGGATGAGAGAGCTCAATGTATTCAATAGGTTGTTGATTAAGTCGATTGCTACAGTGAAAGGGAATATAAATAAAGCATGGAAAAACTATTAAAATAAATGATACCTTGAGCTACTAGGGTTTGAGAAATAAATTTGATTCAATATTTGGTTTCACCAAATGTTTACACGTTATTTAATTTTAGTGTTATAGGAATTCACAATAGTAAAAATGATGAAAGTTTCTACAACATGTAGACTATTATAATCAATTAATTTCTAGCATAAACCATTCACAATCGGAATAATGATTTCATACATGTAACAATTCAGAAATGATAAGTAATTGCTCAAACACACAAGAGGAGAAAGAAACTTAGTTATACAAGGCAGAGCAAGAAGGATCTCGATGTGTAAGATGGTGAAATAGGTAGATAAGATACTAGAAATGCTTTGATATCGAATTTAGCACTAGAAACCAAGAAAGTGTAGGAATGTATAACTACAATACAATTCATACCTGATTTCTATGGTCCTTGCATGGATTTGTATAGTCTTGGACTCTTTGATAGTCTTGATCTGAAACTTCATATGTATTTAAATTTTCTGGAAATGACATTCGTTGTATATCATTCTTTCCTACAAAACTTCGAGATGAACTGTAACCACCCACAACAAATTTATAACTTTGGAAACCTATAGAACACTTCATCATAGCATTAAAAAACTAAAAGGAAAAAACATGTGTGTGTGGTTGAGGCTGGAATATCCTTAGCGGTCAGACTCCTAACTACTGAACCAATCCAAACGCTACATTGCATGCCCTCATTGTACGATCAATCCTCATGTAGTTATCATAGGTACTTATGCAAGTGTGAACAACTAACCAACCCCTAGGGGTTCCCTTATGTCTCTTAATACCAAGATAGTGGGCTATTTATATAGTATAAAACATACTTAGTGTGGTAGTAGAGTGATGTGGCATGCCTTAGCTACATGACCTATTCCTTTGTTTCTTAAAACCCTTAAACAATATTTGAAGTTTTTTTCTCTTGCTAAGACATGGCTCTATGACCTTTGCATAATTGGAAATGGAGAAAGATGGAATCTTTGACCTAGCTGAGTGCTTCACACCTATAGTAGGGAATTCTCTAATCGATGTGAATTGATTTGGGTAGATATAAGAACCATATGAGTGTTTTTGGAATGATACTCACAATAGGAGCTTGTAAGAGTGTCTTGTGAGCTATAAAGTGACATTTACTTGGTTATATAGCCTTCCATAGGTGAAATATTCTATTGAGGTCGACCCTAGGAAGATGAAATAACCCAAAGAACATATCTAAATTGAAAACAAATTTTGTGAACATGAGGAGCTAGGATTGTAGGAGTCATCCAAGACTGAACTCCACATCCAGACCTTGTTGTACGATTTTGGAAAGTGAAAGAGAAAATTAAAATAAAAAATTTAGACATGAAGCAAAGATGATATTTACTACGTTTATTAGATAATATTCTTAGAAATGATGACAAAGTAGAGTGCAGAGGTAATCAAGTCATGGAAGATCTAAATAGATGAATTGATTGGATTCCGAATGTGAGCATTTATCGTAGCAAGGGAGTGTGATCAAACTTGGTATTGCACAAGAACAAGTTACCAAATTTTAGTGTCTACAGGAAGTGTGTGACTCTAAATTTCTATGCATGATATTTATGAATAATAAACTACTTATGACTGATGCAAGCATTTATGTGAGTAGTTGAGTAGTGCGACGGGGAGAAAACCTTGTGATAGGATTATGGATATATCAATTAGGCTCAAATATGCACACAAGTTGTGATTTAGTGATTAAGTGAATACTAACATTATCAAGTGATAGATTACCAAATTTAGGTTTCTACATTCTTTCCTCCAATTTATCATGTTTTCTCTCTTTTGACTTCAACTTTCTTACCCTAGGTTTTGGCTTATTTTAAACTATTTTTCAATTTCGTAGGATGTTAACCATTTTCATACACTACAAAATGGTCACATCTCTATGAAAATGGTCATGTGCATTTTTTGGGCCCTTTTGACATAGATTTGATTTCCCTAGGTTTTTTGAATTGTCTTTGTTGTCTTTCCCACCCATTACACATCGTCTTGTGCAACAATATGCTCCTAATCTAACTTTAAGATGTTTATAAATACAAAAGGTGTACTAGGATAAGATATAGAAGAGCACATCTATATTGAAGTTGTAAGGACATAATTTATTGTTTGTGATGCATCCTTGTGTCAAAAGATAAATTTCAAGCATATAATCAATGGACATAGATTCTCCTAATTATTACACACACTGAAAAGATAAGAATTATGTCAATTACACTAAACATGATTGCTTCTAGAATGTATTACACTTTTCTATTGTTTGCCACGTTGTTTTTTAGTTGAGGGGCATGAAAGATATCAAGGAAGCTCAATTTTTCTCTAGTTTAACATAGGCCCCACAAGACATTTGGGTTGTTTATGTATTTTGCAGACTTAGAGGTTAGAGTGAGGTTTCAGTAAAGGAGATCAATTTCTAAGTGATTCACAACAAATTTAAAGTAACTAAAACATGATTTTACATATCAGTATATGAAGAACACTCACAAAGTCAAATATGTTTTAACCCAAACAATGTCATATTTTATCTTACTAAATGACTCAAATCTCTACTAAATCAATGAGCTCAATCTTATTATTCATTTTTTTTAATCTATTCTTTTTACTTATTAAACATATTTTCTACAAATTGATACTCATAATTGCTTTTCAAATCATGTAAGATCATATAGCATCCTACAAAGCCTAATTCTCCTAGAAATTTTAATGTTTTAAATAATCTCTTGTAGATAATTGGACGAACTAAATTTGAATCAAGTCCAAATTGAGAATGTGTTGTGATTGGGTAATGAGTCCTCATAATTGTGGAAAATGGAAATGCGGAGAGGAGAGTAGTAATAATACCCCAACATGATTGTTAGTGCCCAATTTTTCAGCGCTGAAAATATATTTTATGTTTAGTGGGCCCAACAAATCTAGCACGCGATCCCACCTCCACTTAAGGGAATCAACATGTAATACACGTGTACACGTTTAATTTTACCGATTAATAGTGCATTTGGATTAAAGCATTTACAGAAATATATTTTATTGAAGTTGTTGTATAACATCTCAAACTGCCAAACATATATATTTACTTGTATTGTTTAGAGTATTGAAAGGATAAGGGTTCAAATGCTTGCATTGCATTGGATTGATTATTGCATTGGATTATACTTGGTGTGTTGTTTGTCAAACTATTCAAAAGCTAAATAACAATTTCCGTTTGTTAAACTATTCAAAATCTAAATAAGAATTTCCGAATGATTCACAATGATTTATGGGAAAATGAGCAAGGTTTTTGAATCCTAGAAGTAGATGAACATGGTTGTCAAATTAATTTCTCATTTGCTAATAGTATCTAACTTCGTACTGCTACAATTTTGGTGTGCCACTGAATGAGTGCTACAATTCTAGTCAAGGTTCTTTATTTCAACCAATTTTTTTTACGTATGCTTTGTTTTAGTGGTTAGACTTGTTGTTCGTTGCAATTTTTTAACAAACTATCTCCAAAATTTAAATTAAATATGTATCACTCAAAATCCTTAATTCTTAATTTTTTCAATAATTTAAATTATTTCAACCGTCCTATGTTCCTAATATATTTTCATTTATGCTAGTTACGATTGATTTATTGAAAGCTTATATCTAAAGTTACCTTAATTTCAAAACAAATAAGCTTGGTTTGATGTATTATTTGTGGGAAAGCACTACATTTTGGTGAATTTGACATGTCTTACACCCAACCTAGGTTTTCATGGTATTTGGTGAACCCAAATTAGCTATTGCCTCCTTGGTGATATATTTGATTGTCATAGGGATTTTGTTACTTATTTGTTCCAAATCTCTCAACCCTACATATTCTGTGTGATACTAGTTGCATATTGTTGTGCACGTGATATATATTTTATGACATCTTTGTGACTAGATCATGGACTCCAACCAGAAAAAGTGTTAAATAAAATTCCAATATAATTGATCTTGTTAAAGTCTGTTTGATTAATCCTATATCTTGTGTGAAAAAGAAAATAATTAGTCTCCGTGATGCTCATGTCAATCGTGAAATTGTACCTTCTCATGAGGGGCTAATGTACGCACCCAAATTTGCATGTGCTACATTGTCGGAAAACGGTTACCAAAAGGTCCCCAGTGATGATTCATATCTTTTCCAAAGGTGTTCGAGCTCTTAAACCTACTCGCAGCTTATATTTGTAGCCTAGATTGTCTTACTTAGTCTTTGCATGTTTTTTCTTAGCTTCTTGCTTCTTTTTCCTTTGTTTTTGGCCTTCAGTGTCAAAACCGCTGCTCTACTTGGGCGGCGGTCCTGTGCGCATTTTCTAGAATGTTGCAACGCGACTTAAGACGCGTGTTGTTTCACTTAACTTCACTTTGCACGCATGTTTCTTACCCGTTTTGGCTGATTTCAAGCCTGACTGCCTTGTGGCAATCTCTTCTTCACTTCTAATTTGTGATTGATTGTGATTGATAGTTCAAAATCCCTCTTCAATGTTGATGTGGCACCCTTTGGCTGCCAAATGGCTTATTCTTGTTGGAAATTGCATTTCCAAGCTCTGTTCACTTGTGTTATATCTCTTCCACCTACATTGTTGCCACGCTACCATCAAGCTACCACTGCTCCAATGCCTTCTCCCTACTGCTTTGTTGCATTCCCAATCCCTTAGACTCACGTGAACACATGAGAAAGAAAATACAAGCTGAGGGTACAAAGAACAAAACAACTGGATTTTCCATCACTCTATGCTTCGAGGTTGGATTTGATATTATTTTCTCATTGATTCAAATTATTTTTTCTGAATCATGAGCATACATTTTCATACAAATAGAGTAGAAAAGAAGCATTTCCATTGTCTTAGTCAAATAGTTACAATAAATCAATTCAAATAGGAAATCCTCAATAGAAGTCTTCTTTACTTATCGGGGAAGTTGCAGGGAAGAAAAGCTTATGAGAAGCTCTAATTTCTTCCCCTGTTTTTGAGGCAAAGTGGAAGGTTAGATTTGCATCCATAGTTTAAAGTAAAGCTTTCATTTAATTAAAATAGGCTAGATACACTCAACACAGGTGAATAACTACACTGGGTTATTTACTTGTTTAGTTTTAGTGTAGAAGTAGATTTAATTATTTAGAATAGAAGCAATCTGTTATCTTTGTTTGTAATAGTTTAGTTTAGTTAATTTATTTAATTAGTTTCCCTTTCAGTAGTAAATTAGATTGTCAATTTCATCTTGGTTAAATGGACACTTCGACGTAGCTTAACACTTAGATTCAATCAAGTAGATCAAGCCATAGGGAATTTACACTACCCGTTCATAGCCACTAAATCTCCCCTTTACCAATTCAAATGCTAGGAATTCACACTACCAGATCTTAGTCACTGATTCCCCTCTAGTTAGCCATCCACATTTCCACATCGGCTACCTCGGCATGACCTCGGGGAGTCAAGTGCGGTTGAAGGTCGCATGTCAATTTTCATCCGTACAACTACCTTGGTAAGGTGGTATTTAAAACATGAGATCATATAGTGGTTATTTTTATTTAAAAAAATTGCACTAGTATATTAGTAAAAACATGGGTAGTGGTGTAATAAAGGGCCCTAATAGCGAGAGTATGTCGTGGAGAGTCTTTCAAATAAGGGGTAATATTTAGAATCTCGTGATCACACATATTTTGGACGTTGTATAACAAGTGATTCTCTTGTGACCTTCTCTTCCTATTGATGCTTCTATGGATGATAATTTTATGAATGTCCTCAAGTTACTATTGAATGTGAAATTAGTAAAGGGTAACAAGTTGCTTCATATAAACAAGAAAGATTCAAAGATCTATTTGACCTTACAAGATATATATTAAAATATCCTAGCCAAATATTACTAATATAATTAGACTGTTGAATGTGCTCTTAGAATTACAATCTTAGATCCAAGTACAAGATACTATTAATGGTGTTCTTATATAAGCTAAAATATATAATGTGAACTGTGTATGTTTGAATTCTAGTAATGAAAATCAAACACTCAAAGGATCACCTTCTTTTCCTAGTAACATAGTCATTTCTCATATTTATCCTAACATCATTCCTGCCCACACTTCTATTATTATTAATGTTTCTCTTTCTTCTAAAACTACTTTCTTTTATTCTTATGTCACTCAAGTTCTTTGTCCTTTATTTCTTCCAAATAATCAATTTGCTCCTTAAATCCCTTCTATTTTCATACATTTTCTCATATCACTTATTTTCTTTATGTTTATATTTTAACTTATTATGTTAATACTTCTATTACTCCTCCTTAAACGCATATAATGATGAATAGTGAGTGTGGATTTCAAAATCACATTATTTTTCTATATTAAGGTACTCAAAATCCATATAATAGGATCACTGCTAATGATATATTATGAAACATTTGGCTTATCCATGTTTTCTTCCCCCTTTCTAGAAGGTTGTGTTTCTCAAATTTTTGAATTATACAATGGGAAAGGAGATCCATTTGACCACATTAGATAATTGTATGCGTCTTGTTTAAAATTTTCACTTGCAAAATTTATTAACCAGGTTATTTACCTGGAGTTTGAAGGACTATGTACTTGATTAGTTCTATGATTTATGTTATGGATCCATGTTTTACCACACTAGTTGATAATTCAAGAAATAATAGTATGAAGTGTTGGACCACAATTGTTGTTAGACCAAAAATCTGCAGTCGTTAATCTCTAGTACAATCGCCAGAGTTAGGATCCATGAGAGGTGGTTAGTTTATGTCACGAAACTCACGGGGAGAATTGGATGCACATACCAACAATCCCCCCTACCATTACTTGGGTGAGTTTCAAACTCAAGACCTGTCGCTCTGATACCATTTGTTGTACCATGATTTCCATTAGACCAAAAACTAGAGGTGTTAATCTCTACTAAAATCACCAGAGTTAGGATCCCCGAGAGGTAGTTAGTCCATGTCATGAAACTCACAGGGAGCATTGGATGCACATGCCAACATGAAGGTCATATTTACACATATTTCTCAACAATTCAACCTAGAAAATAAATAAATTTGGAATGTGGACTTATTTAAATTTGGGTTAGCACTTGGAACAAGATGCATATTTAGATTATTGATTAAAATTTGGATTAGAATATACAGATACATAGTTATTTTCAAGATAGATTAATTCAAACATTTGTTAAATAGAGTAAGACAAGAAAGCAATGGTACTTAGCTATTTCACTTATATAAAAGTTGATATGGGTGTTAATATGATGAATATGCTTGAAATGTCCTACAAATTCTGTGTATTTTATTTTGGAAGTGCATAGTAAGAAAGGAAATTTTTTTATTTAAGGTCAACCATTTGGTGCTTTCATCCCTATCTAATGGTTTTGTCTAAGAAGATGGTGAAGTTATGCATTTTTTGTGCCCTTGCAAATGGTTGAGATATGCCTCACTATAAACTATTAGGTATTGAAAATCTGTGAAAACCTCAGTAATCAAACAAAATAACACATAACCCTAATCATGGGTAAAACCCCTATAAAAGGGTACTTGTTGGGTTAAAGTTCAATCTGTACACTATCTATATTGGCACTACTTATGGTAGGCCTCAAACAACTCATAGTTCTCCACATAGAAATGTGAGATCAGTATGGATACAACTATATTTAATAACAAAATAAATTGATAATGTGTAAATATAGACACTCAAATTTGGTAATTTACCCTTTGACACTGTTGGTTTTGACAACGCACTCTTGCTAAGACAAACAAACTTTTTCTATCCCCTCTCATTATCTTCTTAGGTCCCTAGTGTAACTTTCTTATTCATACACACTGATAACTCGACAATTTTTTAGAATTAAATACACAAAATATATAGGAAAACTCCATCTTATTGGATACCACCTTCAATTTTCATGTTTTTCAGCCATGTCCAAAAACGTCCACTTTAGTTGCCTTGTGGATCCAATCCTGACTGAATTGTAAAGTTTTGGACCGACATATCCTCCATATGATATTTCAATTTTATATTCTTTATTGGATCATTTAATTACTCTGGGTGGTCATTTCAATGATAATTTACCTTCAGAGCCCTATATAAGAAATTAAAACCCACCTCATTTACGAACCTGATATTCTCATGAACTCTTATTGCAAACACTAGCACTAAAGGCACCTAAGTCTCCCTAAATATTTCCAAATATTATGAATAATCATTAAATAATAAATCACTATGGATCTAAAGAATTTCATCGTGTGAAGGCATCAACTTCTCACATTTACAAGTACTCAAACATCCTCATTTCAAGCATTAGCAAGAGACAAACTCAATCGAATTATTTTTAAAGTGTTTACAATTTTTAAATCATAGTTGCATGTATTAATATAGCACATGCTAGGTGGAGAATGGTTTGTGGTTTAAGGCCTCTTCAGATTAGTACCAATGTTGATGGTGCAAGGATTACACTTCAACCTAGCTAATTATAGAAAATCACATTTGACAATTTATCCTTTGACACTACTGGTATTGACATTACACACTTGCATGCACAAATACACCTTCCTCAATCTTACTTAGCACACATAATATCTCTTCGGTCACTTGTTTATATTTGCACGACATTCTATCATCATTTTCTATGATTTAATGGCACAGAACATACCTAGAAACATATATCCCCATCTTCATGAAGTCAAAGATAACTTTTTCCTCCCATGTCAAAAATGTCAAATTTGGTCATTTTGTCAAAATATATAACTTGACCTTACCATATGCTTTTGGACTAATACATTTTGTATTAAAACATTCAATTAAATCATCTTCATATGAGCTATTATGCCCTCTTAATAGGCCTTTTATGACAAGATAATAATCAAAATCCAATATAAGAAATTCAATCATACTTCATTTAAGGTCATGGAACTTTAAGAGCTTATCATATAAAAGAAAGCAAAAAAGTAACTCCAAACTCTTAAAAATATGAAATAACTCATGCATATCCATTAGGGAAGTACTCTCTATAGGTTTGAAGTGTATTCTAAAAGTTAACACCACTTAGTCAGATATGTTGGCACATCACTCGGAATGATGTCGAATGATGTCCCTCCTTATTTATATCATTCAAGATGTATAATTAGCATTTAACATTGTGTAACATAGAATAAAAGACAATATAATAGAGGTCATAACACAGAAAATAATAGTACGAAGCTTTGATCATTCATTCCTCACCATTTACAATCAACAACAAGATCTGAATGCTATTAATACCACATTCATCTCTCCTAATCTTGGCAATCCATATTAGATTTTCCATTATAGACACATAACACGATGTAACAAAAATATTACAAATTCATCATTTTTCCCATACAAAAAGCTCGCACACACTTGTCTCTTCCAGTCATGGCCCTTAATTACATAGACATGACAACTATATATAGCTGGTGGGAACTCATCCTTCACCATTTTATAATACTTTAATATATTAATAGACTATCCTATACTTAGCTCGCATGTATCTTTAGTATGCGCCTTATTCCTCAACTAGTTGTTTTATTTCCATATGTGCTATTAATAGCTTACTTGATCCTTACACCATACTTTATTTAGTTGTATATATCCATGCATATTCTATCTGTATCCAATGTTTTTCATGTGCTTTATCCTTCTCTAACATTGTGTTATCAATGATTTTATCTAATTATAGATTTGTCTTGTTCATCATGTCAACCCATGCTTCTCCTATTTTTATTTGATGTTTAATTTTTTGTTTATCTCTTGTTCTAACCATTCCTAAGCGTAACCCTTTTCTTGTACACTCTTCATTCCTTTGAGCTACCTTTGTGCACTATCATGTACTTATGATATTTCTTCCTTTAATAGTACGAAGCTTTGATCATTTATTCCTCAACATAGACAATCAACAACAAAATTGAATGCCAGTAATACCACATTCATCTCTCCTAGTCTTGGAAATCCATATTAGATTTTCCATTACAAATACATAACACAATCTCACAATAATACTACAAATTCAGCATTTCACCCATACAACAAGCTCACACACACTTGTCTCTTCTAGTCATGGCCCTTAATTACATAAACATGACAACTATATATAGCTGGTGGGAACTTATCCTTCATCGTTTTATAATACTTTAATATATTAATAGACTATCCTATACTTAGCTCACATGCATCTTTAGTATACGCCTTAGTCCTCAACTAGTTGTTTTATTTCCATCTGTGCTATTAATAGTTTACTTGATCCTTACACCATACTATATTTAGTTGTATATGTCTATGCATATTCTACCTTTATCCAATGCTCTGGATGTGCTTTATCCTTCTCTAGCACTGGTTTATCCATGATTTTATCTAATTATAGCTCTGTCTTTTTCATCATGTCAACCCATGCTTTTCCTATTTTTAGTTGATCTTTACTTTTTTATTAATCTCTTGTTTTGACCATTCCTGCGTGTAACCCTTCGCTTGTACATTCTTCATGCCTTTGAGATACCTTCGTACACTATCCTATACTTATGATATTTCTTCCTTTTGTTGTCACATGCACCTTCGTGTGTGGCTCATACTTAGCCATTTTTCCTAGTCCAACATGAATTATCCTACCAGGTCCAAGAGTCTCCATATCTCTACAAGCAAGCAAAGTGACCCTTCCCAAGTATTTAAGAAAGTGTGAAAATTAAATAAGGTATTGTCAAAGAATGTTTTGTAAAAATTGGATTACACTATGGTAAATATCACATGCTGGGATAATGGTGTGTAGTTTGAGCCCTCTTTAGAGTAGTGATGATGTTGGCGGTGTACATGAGTTCCCACAACCCACCTAAATTTATTTTACAGGAACTCCATCTTGCACTATGAGGGTTTTAGGGTTTGATCATATTTAAATATCCATTCCAAAGGATAGTGAAGAAGACCAACAAATAACAACAATCATTTCTAGGTAAGAAAGGCATGCAAAAATATATATAGCTAGAATCTAAGTAGGTCCAAAATCATACAGAAGGGTTAGGACTGTACACACGCTTAGGACCTAGTTGTATGGTTTTGACCAAGTGCAATTTCAGGCTTGAATTCCACAAAAAAAGCAACTTTAGTTTCATATCAGCTTGTTCCTTCATCCAGATCACTTAGAATCTCCCATATCCTCACATAACAAGCTAAGTTCAATCTCTTCTTTTTGTTTTGATAGTTCCTAGATCAATAGTCACTTTATAAAGAGTTATTTTGATTTGGGAAATTAATGTTGGAAGTTAATAAAATTAGAATAGCCTCCTGTTGCATTATTTCATCCTTTTTAGGTATGTTAATCAAACACACACATTAAATCCTAAAAGGAATGAAAATAGGAATCAAACATCATATCCCTAACCCTAGGGTTTTATTTTTCTGAGTTCTTAGATCTAATCTTATTGGGTTGTCATGGATCCCCCCTTTTCCCTTTTTGACTATTTTAATCAAAATCCTCCCTCCCGATCATATTTTAACAAAGCTCTCCAACATATACAGATAACCCCCAATACCATTATTTATTTCTTATGTGCTTTCATGTGTTCTTAAATGTCTTAACTTTCACGAAGATCATGTTTCTTTCGACTCTCAAGACCTACCACCTCAAGATGTCATTGATACTAGCCTATCATTATACATTCAAGTAATAATCAATAAGACATAAGTAAAGAGGGTTCTCATCGATAATGGTTTGGGGATTAATATTTGTAATATTTCTTTCTTACATCTTTTAAGCATCCATACTAAAGACTTGTCTTCTTCTACTTCATGTATTCATTGCTTTGATATCATACCTTATCATGATGATAGTGTCTCTCCGCATATCTCTTCACTAGATGAATTTTATAATGAGGAATATATTCTTAAGTACATAGGTGCCTATGAGGATCTCCCTCCCTTATTTCATAAGAATAAGTTTCCTCATACATTAATGCCTCACACGTATTTTCGAGAAGAATTTCCTTTTGAGGTTTTTACTGATTCTCATGACACTATCCTAACATCACCTTATATTGAAGATCAATCAAATCTACTTAATGATAAAACTATGTCTTTCAAATTTAGTAGCAATGATAACCATCAGTTGGTGCTTCTTTCTACTGCCCTTAGAGATACAAAATGTACTAAAATACAACAATTCCTTTAGGATTTCTCAGATATTTTTCTTGGAATTAAATTGACTTGTATTGAATTGACACATCAGTTGTTATGTATATTATTGTATTATATGTCAATGCTAAAACCGTCCAACAAATGATTCAGAAAATGCATCCTCATGTGTCTCTATTAGTAAAAAATGAAATTAAGTGTCATCTCAATATTGTATTTATTCGTGTTGTGGATTATCCATAGTGGATGTCCAATGTTGTACCTGTATTTAAAACCAATGGAGAAATTCATTATTATATTATTTTTTAAGGACCTTAATAAGGCTTGTCCAAAATATATTTTTCATCTTCTCCACATTGACTTGATAGTTTATTCTACTGTTGGATATGACATGATTTCATTTATGGATGGTTTTACGGGGCATAATCAAATAAAAAACAATCTTAAAGACTAAGAAAAGACTCCTTTTACCACCCCATGAGCTAAATTCTATTACACCATTATGTATTATGGCCTAAAAATGTTGATGCCACATACCAACATGCTATGGCACATATCTTTCATGACTACATCCAAAAAATTATTTAAGACTATGTTGATGAATTGCTTGTTAAATCTACCACATGAAAAAGTCACGCACATGACCTCTGATTGTTATTTGAGCAGTTGTGCTAATATTATGTTCGATTAAATCCACACAAGTGTGTGGTTTGGTGTCACTTATGGTAAGATACTAGGATATATAATTTCCCACCATGGTATTGAGATTGAGCCTAAGAAAATCTAGGATATTATTGATCTGCCTCCTCCTCACAGTTGAAGCAATTACAATCTCCTCAAGGAAATATTCAATCTATCCTCCATTTTATGGCACAATTTTATGAAAAAACTCATCCCTTCGTGTAATTGTTAAATAAGGACACTAACTTTAACTGGGATGATGAATTTCAAAAATAATTTGATGATATCAAACATTATTTATTAAACCCACCATTCCTCGTACCACATGTATTAGGTAAACCACTATTGTTATATCCTTCTATTATAGAGTATTCTCTTGGTGCTTTAATTTCTCAATATTACAAAAACAATCATGAACATGCCATCTATTATATTAGTTTCACTTTATTTCCTTATGAGCTTGATTATACTCCAATCGAAAAGTTATGTATTTCTCTATTCTTTGTCACTAGTAAGTTACACCACTACATGATTAATATTAAGGTGCATGTCCTTACCTAAGTAGACCCCTCCACTATTTACTATCTCACTCACACATTTCAAGGCACCTCACATGATGGGTAATGTTAACAACTAAATTTGAAAATAATTTCATCTCCCAGAAATCTATCAAAGGGAACGTCATAAAGGATGAAATTGTCAAAGCATCACTCTTCAATCCTTCACCAAGTAATGATGAGTTTTGCAACGATTTTATCACTTACAATGTTAACACTAAGCTTTGGACATTGTACTTTGACGAATCTTGGTGTGCCACAGGGGTAGAGACTTGCATTGTTCTCATCACCCCCATGGTAAACTATTCCCTTTGCATATCGGTTAGGTTTATCATAAACTAACAACATCGTGAAATATGAAGCATTCATCCTTGGACTTTATATGGATAAAACTTTGGATATTCAACATATACAAATTTTTTGAAATTCACAACTCATCGTTCATCAGGTACAAGATGTATATAACATAAAATAAAAAATGTCTGATCCCTCAAAAAACTCTGGTTAAGCGCTTGTTACCTACCTTTATCTCTTATACCATTACTATTATCCCTCATAAGAAAAAACAAAGTGTTGATGTTATGGTTAGTGCAACCTCACTAATCCTTTTAGATATCACCAAAAATTATGCCATATTTATTATTCATAAAAAATTTAAGGCATCTATCGATATTGAATCACACAACACTCTTCATGCTTCAGCTATTACACGTAATGCAGATAATCCGAAATGGTTTACTCATATCTATAACTATTGTTGTCCAAAACAACACCTCTTTGCTATTTTGGATGATTCATCAAGTTAAATACATAAGGTGGATTCTTTCTTGGAATAAAGGTCCGAAAATAGCTAATTATAAAGGTTATGGAGCATAATTATGGAAAACTTTGTGTTCCACAAATTCTCAAAATCTGCAGAGCAAAGCTCTAACAATTTAGGCCTTCTATGGATGTCAAGAGCAGTATTCTAAATTTTTCAAGGAGGTTTCAAAGGATGGAGAGATATTTACATTTAAAAAAGGATAAAAAATCGGCTAAGTTTTGAATCCACAATATAATGGAGGACACCACCAAACCACAAAATAGAGGAAGTCAACCACGAAACACTATCCTAGTGTTCTGCGATTTTTCCAATTGCAGTTTTATATGGATTTTTAAGTCCATGGAATGAAGATGAAGAAATAATTTGTGGATTTCATGTCGTCAAAACTCAATCTATCTTAACTCACCATGTTAGAGTTGATACAAAACTCAATTCTGACTTTTAAGGTCTTCAAGACTAGTTGTTACTCAAGTTTAATAGCTCTTAAAATCATGCAAATTCTTGTTTTCTCCCTTATTCCAATATACCAACCCCTGCAACTTACTTTTATTCCTCAACCGTGCCAACATTATCTTTGGAATGATTTGAAAATCATCAAAAAGTTAATTTTCCCTATATTGTGCACTATTTCCTAGAAGGCCTTCTCAACACATAAAATCAAGCAGCTTATAATTTTTTCTCTTCCTAATGAGTAATGGATCATTGCTTGTATTTTCCACACTTCCACTAACCCCTTACTGTGTCATACAACCTATTGGATAGACTCAAATTTGTAGGATTATTGTTAATAGCACTGTTGTTATGTTATTACATGATGAAATATGATCTCAGCAAGTTGATTACCAGTCTCCAACTGATGTTTTCACCTCCTTCAATAGGTTAAGGATCATAGTGACTTAATTTTTCCGCCAAAGGTTCCCAACAGTATTTTGGTCTTCTTAAATCTTCACTGTTACCATGTCTTGATATATTCACAGTAGTGAAATCCTGGTTTAAAGATCAATCATACTCCCATTTGTGATATTCACAACTCCTTATCTCATTTTAGGGCTCTCTTAAGTGGTTTAGACCTTCTCAGTGAATTGTGTTTCAAAAAACTGCAAAAATGGTTGTCTCAGGGGACAAACATGGTTTTCCTAGCACATAGTCAGTGTTTTATCCTTCGATACCCAATGGTTGTGGCTAATTCCTATTTCATTCAACTTGTAATTTCCTACTTCACCTTTCCTCAAAGTTTCAGAATTTTTGGTTGGTGCATTCTGGAGAAATTCACATTATTTATTCTAAAAACCCTAATTGCAAGTTTAACGCCTATGTATATCCTAAGAGACAATTTTAATGATTTCTTGCTCGAATCAAGGTCATTTTCAAAACTTACAAGTGTGGGAGGTTTGTCTTGATGTGAAGAATCAATCCAAATAGATAATAGCTTATGAACAACCTCTACTTGCCTTATGTGATATGAGTTACAGTCAAACTTCTCACAATGAATTGTATAAACAATACAAAAAAACCATGATATGATTCTTTATTTCACTTTCAGGAGACTATGATCTCTAGATATTTTTTCTCACCTTCTAACAATATTGAAGACATTGGAAAATGATTCTTCTTGAATGGATACATATTTATATGACTTGATATAAGAAATGCAACTTAGAATTCAAGTAGAACAAGAACAAACAAATTCCTACAGTCACAACTAAGAAGGATTCACTTTATATGAAGTTTTTAACCTTCTAATAATATCTCTATAACATCACATGCCATTAATACCATACACATTCTCAGCTTGAAAACCAGAGCATTGTTTTACCATCCTGTAACACCCTTGTATATGCTATCACAAACACCTCTTAAATTCACATTCAAATAATAACCTTAGTGCATTACCAAAGAACATATACCTTTCATTCAATAAAAATCATTAAGGGTTTACAACTTTGGTTTTTTCACCCTCACTAAGATCATTGTCAATCACATAGTTATAACTCAAGAATTACTCTTGAAAGAACAAAGTATCTACACACAATTCCTAAAATGCTCACTATTACCTATGTAAGCACAATGGATTGTACCTTACTACTACAATTATTTCTTTTATATCACATACATAGTCTTCTTTTATCACAAAAACACTCAAAAACCTTTAATATCTACCATAAAACCTTGCACAACACAAGAATTTCTTCTCAAATTCTTAGAGATCTCTTCCCTTGTTTGATCATTCGAATGATGATTCAAGATAGTTACAAAAATATTTAAATATTCATTCATGAGGCTTCTAACTATTTATTAGTCTTCTTTGATCCTTTAATTTTTTCACATTTTTCCTATATTACATCATTAAGGATTATACATAGTCTAAAACCCTAGGATTAAGAGCTAGGACACATTCTTTACCCTTTTTAGGACCTCTAGACCTTATTAAGGTTTCCATCACCATCATTACATGTGTGAAGAATCCAAGAATTCATTAAAACATTATTTCAATCCAAAACTTTCTTCAAGAATTCAAATTGGCATTTTAGAGGGAAATGGCCAATTTTGAATTCGTGAAGGTATTATTCAATCCTGGCATACCCAATAGACCCTAGATGACCTATAGGACTTATCAACATAGCTAGGAGTTCAAATTTATGTTATTATCCTATACAAAAACTAGGAAGTTGATGCTCTTGCATCAGTATTTCATGTGAGTAAGAGGTTCACGACATGACGGGAGCCGAAATGGTTAAATGTGAGATTCAAAATCCGTAAGATGAGGAATAGCTGTAAAAGTGAAATTGCAGTCATGGGTGCCAGCTATAGTATTATGTGGGTTGGTGAAGGTGAAAAATCTATGGAACATCCAAACTACTTGAAAAAGGAAACCCGCATAACTATGAATGTCGCAAGACAAGGATGAAATATTTTTTGGTCATATATTTCGATTGAGAGCTCCAAATTGCATGGGAATTGTTTTGTTTTCTTCATCTCTCCATTGGATACATTTTGCAATGAATAAATGTATAGAAAAAATGTTTTTTCGAGGGAGAACCATGAAAACATGAGATTACTAGGGGAAAATGTAGTTTTCTTGTTTCAATTGCCCAACCACCTCACTTACTTGTGATAAATGTTTAATAGTGCCCATGATTTCATCCAAAAAAATTGATGGTTTTTGTCAGAAGTAATGGCGTCCTATCTATAAGAGTAATGACATCAGATCTGGTGGGTGGTGGATTTCATTTCACTCATCTGCTAATTCGAATTCAAATTCCCCATTTTTATGTAAGTTCTTAGGCACATTTTTTAATTGTTCCTTTCTGTCTAATTTTCAGGCACGACTTTGGAGCCACGTATTTTCTTTCCTTCATACCTCTGTAACTTTTTATTTTTCAAGATATTTCTAATCTCTTATCTGTAAAAGTGATGTATACATTATGAATGCAATACATTTGTGGTCTTTTCCCTTTGAAAGTCTTGTATTTTTTGTGGATGTTTACCCTCTTATTTTCCTTTAGTTTTATTCATTCACCTCTTTCCAGAGATGTTTCTTTAAATTATTTACATATGAAATTTTCATGTTTCTTTCAAGGTTAAATTAAAACCTTGTCTTAGTTTTGGTGCATCACTATTATTTCATTGTGCATCTTTTCTCCCCTCTTAACCCTAGATCATGTATTATTAGATTTAGTTTTAGACTTAGTTACATTTCGAGTAGTTTAGGTTAGTTTGTGTTGAGTAAGGATAGAAGGAAAAAAACCTTCTTTGGAATTTTTTCTCAAAGAACAAGGTCCCGCACATTGAATACAATCCCATATTAGCTTAATTATTTGATATTCCATGACCAAACCAAGGGTGATACTTCTGGTCCCTAACAGTTTTGCCACAACTAGTGGGACTAATAAATAATTTCTTATCATTTCATTGAGAATTCAGTGTGTATATTGGTGATGTTTAGACCTTGGAGGCTCTATAAAACAAATTTGGTGACTCCAAATATTTCATCTACTGATCTTCAAGTAGAGAAGTGTCTCTATCTCATGAAACAAATTAAAAAAAGACAAAGGATAACATGCAGAGATCATTTTGACTACTTACAGTTATCACCAAGGAGAAGAAGAAGAGGGAGATCCACACAAATATCACCATCTCCTCCAAATAGAGTTCTCTCTGCTCCTCCCCTAGTAGGCCTTTCTCGTTGTCTTCTAGGGTTCTAAGACCCATCACATTAATGGATCTCCAAATAAATCAAGCATTTTTCACATTCAATGGAAGAATCCCTTTGATTTTTCCAATTGTATCTTTGAAGAGTGTTCCTTTCTTCACTAGAGATAACACTACAAATCCCTTAAAACATATCAAATATGTTGCAAACATATACTTAGTGTATCATGTCATGCAAGAGAATGTAGCCATCAGATTTATAGTGGATTATTTCAAGGGAAAATACCTGCAATGGTACAAAGGATTAAGAGTGAATTCCATCTCTAATTTGGATGAGATAGGAGAATCTTTCTGTAATTAGTTTGAAGATAAGTCAGACCATCTATCTATGGTGGAGTAAATGACTACAACAAAAAGATAAACTCATGAGCTAATGACTAATTTCAACATCATATTCTAGAGGACATGGGATAGAATCCCACAAATGGTAATACATGCACCCCAGTATGTTTTTCTCTATTACTTAAGGGATTTAAATAGTGGCATATATGTCATGATCTAGTCCATGGGGGTAGAATGCTACTTGATGCCTATGATATTATTATTAGAGTAGAAAATAGTCTTATTCAAGATGGGAAACTTTCTCCCAGGTCTCCAATGCCCATATTCCCAAAGTTAAGGGAATCCATACTTTACCAAACTCTTGAATTAGGTCTTAATCCACCCCCAAGAAGCCAAAGTTCAAGCCAAATGTCTACCTCTACATCCCCTTCAAGTGAGATGCAGGAAGTCATTAAAAAATTGTAGAACTTTAGAAATTAGTTGGTATCCTTGAAGAGGTAGCAGGATCAAAATTCCAAACCTTATCAACCTCCATACAAACCCAACAAGCCCTCTTTCCAACCAAATAAACTGTCATTCCAAGTTTCTCCTCAAAATCAAAATCAAATCACCCCTGTAAATCCTTTTCAGTTATACAATCCTAATGCAGCTAGTTCATCCAAAGCCTTGGCTCCTATTCACAAAAACTTAGTGTAATATTATGAGTGGTTCTTCCCTTGAAATATTCCTCATAACCAAGAAAATTTTCCCAATGGAATTATGAACCAAGATTTGATGGTGCAAAATGCATCTCTCTCAAGACACATCCACTAAAGTGGATCCGCCACAAGAGACTATCCAAGAACCGTCAAGCGATACTTCAATTATGAATTATAAAATGGAGGAATTTTACAGAATCAACCAACCACAAAAGGGTAATCAGATGATTTATTCAAGTTTAGCCACAAACATGAGGTCTAAAAGAAGGAAATTGGAGGAAAGCATTCTATCTCTTACTTCACCAAGCCAACATCCCCAAGACAAATAACATGTGGTCTTGGGTGGATCCTAAGCTTCAACAACTAATCTGTAGAATGTAGTAAACCTATAGTGCACTACAAACCCATGGAACATTGTGGACCCACATGGTAAAGAGATTTCGTGGGAAAAATAATTTCCTCAAATCAAGAAGAATCCACATCTCAAAGGAAATCCATGGAATGTATAAATTCCTCCACCCAAAAAAAATGTGGATAAAATAAACAAGAAAGGAAAATGTCGATCCTGTACTACAAAAAGATGCATGTACTTCTTTCAACATCCTAGAGTAAATGAAAAGTACCAATTTGAATATCTCAATGTGGGAATATCTATTTATTCCTGGACAAAGAGATCTTTTACAAGTTGTCATGGTTGATCTTCCTACACCACATGAATCATCTAGGGAGAAGAAAAAAATTTGTGCTTACTAATGCACTTCAACAAAAAGGTGACCAACCAAGTAAGAACATGAAGCCACACCCTTTTTATGTATCTCTGATCATAGGAAATCATTTTTTTCCCAATTTCATGACTGACTCAGGGGAAAGTAGATCAATTATTCCCAAACAAATAGATACCATATTGGTCTAAAATATGAGTCACTCTCTAAAGGAGTAGTGCAATTAGATGGAACCGTGGTAGGAACCATTCGGGTTATCAAGGATTTGAGTCTCACACTACACGTATGCCCCAAATTCTCAATCCCACAAGATATTTTCATCATTGATCTCCCTTTTCTTTGTTTTGTGCCTCTCAAGGGATTTCACTACTAAGATTGGTGTATATTTATCTGTGGAATGTTCTCACACACTTTTCAAAACCAGATATGAAACCAAGGCTACCATAAGGTCTAAACCAATTGCCACATACCATATAGATTCTTATGTGCCCACCCCCATTAATGAAAATTGCACCATATTTTTTCAAGAGGATCACCTAAGTATCGAAGAAGAAGATACTCAAATTAAAGGTAGCCCATATTTTTTTCTTGATGAGTGGGGAACTGATTGTCATGGTTTTGATCCATATAAATACATTGAAGAATATATCATTGGAATCTACTATTTGCATGAGAAAAATTCACCTAATCCTAATGTTGTGAATGCCAATGAGTAGGATGATGGCATTTGGTAGAGGTTCTTTGATGGATCAAGAAGTAGATGAGGTGTAGGAGGAGGTGTAGTGTTTATTTCTCCCATCATATTTCAATTTATTTTTTCTAATAACTTGCTAGAGTATGAATCTCTCATCAATTGCTTGCAATGGGTAATAAATTAAAATATCAAACAATTACATACTTTTGGGGATAGTGAGCTGATAGTAAATCAATTGAGAGGAACGAATGAAGTTGAGTATGACTTGCTAAGAGCCTACGAACATAGGGTACAGGATCTCTTAGAATATTTTAAAGCTTTCAACATCTTCTCCATACCCAGGAAAGAAAATAAACCCACTGATAGGTTAGCTGCATTGGGAGAAAATTTTGACACTACTAAAAACATCAAATATGGAAAATGACCGCATGTCAAAGTAGTAGTGAGGCATGTTATCCCATAAAAATGCACAGATTGGTAAGTATTTTAAAGTGACAATAATATTTTCAACTTCATCTAAGATGAATCTCATTTTTCATCAAGGAACCAGGAAAAATTTGTCATGAAATGCGGGGATAAATAATAACACATATTTATACATCCACCAAAATAAACAAGCCAAGAATTATAGCTTATGTTTGAACAATAAATTATGATATATTACATCACATAATTAATTAGATATTAGATTGCATACATAAACATGCAAGTAAATGAACACAAGACACCAAATTTAAGTGGGAAAACCATACAGTAAAAAAACATTGAAAATATCACTTATCTTTATTGGGAAATGTGATTCACATATAACTTACAATATTTCATTGAATCCAATGGTAGTACACCTTGATGGAGGTTTCATAAACTATCTAATACATCCATTCATAAGTAGATATCATTCGCATCATGTATCTTTTATTAGCTCGCATATACTACTCGCATCTATATGTTACATGCCTTTTACCACCATGTAACCAATCTCTAATGATATCAATTTTATTTATATCAAGGTAGGTGGCCCCGATTGGGTAACTCTTATTATTTGGATTCAAAACATGTGCCAAATGGGTATGGGTATTTGCCACACACTTATATTTTAAATATAAGTTATATTCCATGATCGTTAAGTCTTTGGTGGGTTTTTTTGGTGGGATCCTATTAAGTATCTTTCTTGCTTAATATTAAACCCCTAACAAAATTGGAGCAACAATATGGAGACCAAATTTTCCAACTCAGATCAAACAAACTACCCAAAAGAATAGTGACTTCCATTTTTAATTCATATGATCATCTTAGAAAAGAGAAAGCAAACATGACAGTCAAAGGTGAGGATTATGAACCCATCCCAATACAAAAATACAAGTTTCTTAAGATTGGTAAGGTATGTACTCATCAAGAGAAGAATGATTTTGTATAATTGTGCCTAATTTTTTTGATGTATTTGTATGGAGCTATGAATACCTTAGAAGTTTTGATCCCAATTTAACTCAACACACCATTAAACTAGATCCAACAGCCGAACCCATTAGGAAAAAATAAAGGCATGTCAATCCATGGATTAGGCCTCTTAGGAAAAAGGAATTAAATAATAATATTGAGGAAAACATAATTTTCCCAATCAAGAATTTGTCTTGGGTTGCTAACCTAGTTCTAGTATGGAAAATAAATGGGCAAATTAAGTTATGTGTTGATTTTAGGGATTTGAACAAATCATCCTTAAAAGATCATTATTATTATTCCTTCTATGGAGTAAATTATACAAATGGTAGCATGGTTTGAGAGGGTTTATCTTTTGGATGGGTAATCTAGATATAATTATATCATGGTGAAGGATGAAGATAAATTCAAGATAACCTTTACCACCAAATGGGGAACCTATGCTTACAAGAAAATGCCATTAGATTTGTCCAATTCAGGAGCAACCTTACAAAGAGCCATGGAAATGGCATTCAAGGGACTAATCAAAAGCATTGTTCTTGTCTAACTATATGATATTATAATGTTTTCCAAGAATGGATATGACCATTTGTTTCATCTCAGATAGTTACTTGAAAGGTTTAAACAATTCAGAGTTTCTCTTAACCCCAAAAGTTTATCTTTTTGGTGCATGAAGGTAAAATCCTTGGCCACATTATCTCTAAGAAAGGACTTGCAATAAACTCATAAAGAGTAAGTTTCATCCTTGAATTATCATCACCCAGCCAAAATAAATCATTGTAAAGCTTACTAGGAATGATCAACTTTTTTAAACGTTTTGTCCCAAAATTTTCCAATCTTATCAAGCCATTGAAATCTATGTTGAAAATCTTTAATTTCAAATGGATTGAGGAAGGGAAGGAAAAATTTGAAGCCATCAAACAAGAAATTTCACAAGCCCCAGCTCTCATCAATCCTGATTTCTCAAAGGATTTCTTCTTGTGCACCTTTGGAGGAACAAGAACAATATCTACCATGATGGTGCAACTCAATGAAGGAGGCTGAGAAGAGCCAATTTATTTTTTCTTCCAAAGTATTTAAGAATATTAAGTAAGCTACTCATTTGTTGAGAAGTATTCCTTAGCTATCATAAGAAGATTAAATAAATTCATACATATGTTATCTAACAATAAGATCCATTTTATGGTATCACACTCGGGTGTGAAGAATTTTCTCCTAAATAAGGATCTAAATAACAAAATATCTGGTTGGATAACCAAATTAATGGAGTATGATATTGAAATAAAAGTGACTAAGTTAGTTAAATAAAAATATTTATGTGATTAGCTAGTTTCAGAGTCACGGAACAAAGAGGAGCCTATCTTAGTACTCCAACACGATCAAGAACAACTCGTAGATGCTCCACTTACTCATTATTGGACCCATGACATAGTGCAATTAATCTAAATAGGCCAATTCCATCAGGGCATAACTAAGGCCAAGAGAAGGTATTTTAGACTTCATTATATCCCCTTTATTCTTATTGATGGAATTATGTTTAAGAAAGACATTAATGGATTTCTTTTGAAATGTGTCAAGGGAGATCAGATTGATAAGGTCTTGCATGAATTTCACGATGCCGCGACTGGGGGAAAATTTTCTCTAAGGATAATCAAACTCAACATAATGAAATGCGACTATTATTGGCCAAGTATTTTTAAATACTATCATGCATGAGTGAAAAATTTAAAAAGTGTGCCTTTTCATAGGAGAAGAAAGGCTAACATCTCTTGCACTCCACCCCATCTCTATAGATTAACCATTCATGTAATGGGGGTTGGATTTTATTGGAGTAATCAACACGCATTCAAGTTTAGGTCACAAGTGGATCCTTATAGCCATATATTACTTCACCAAATGTACATAGGTGGTTTCTTTAAAGGAATAAAATGAAGCTAACATCCTATATTTCTATGAAAGTATTGTGACAAGATTTGGTGTTCCTTCCACAAAAATTTATGATAATGCTCTGACATTCCTTGGCATAAATATTTTTTATTTGGATTTTAAGAATGGGATATACCTAAGAACATATTCAAACTATTACTCCAAGGTAATGGAAAATATGAGTCAAAAAACAAGAATCTTCTAAGGATTATCAGATAAACTTCAGGGAGAATCAAACATATTGGCACACAAATATGAAATCAGTCTTATGGGTTGATAGAATCACCCCCAAAAGGTCAACTCAAAGCTCCCCCCCTACAATATTATTTATGGAAAGGAAGAAAAGTTTCCAATATATGTTGAGTTTCCATATTTAGAGCTTATAAATCAGCTGGAGATGTTTGAAGTTGAGGCCATGGAAGTCAGATATGTATAAATCATGGAGCTAGAAGAGATAAGAGATCAAGAAATGTAGAAAATGGAGATTAATCATGCTTAGATAAAGAATTATTTTGACAAGAAAGTTGTGATTAGAAGCTTTTAGGAAGGATATATTGTCCTCAAATGGGACCAATACAAATCCAAACTAGGTAAACACTCAAAGTTTTATATCATACGGAGTGGCTCCTATGTTTTCTTGGGATGCAAGCTGCACAATGATTTCCAATTATAAATATTTGATGGAGAGTAGCTCATAATCCTAGTCATTGGGATTTACCTCAAACATTTATTTTGAGATAAAGGTTCATTTTGTACATACCAAATTAGTTTTACATTCCTCCAAGTTGTGTTTAGCACATTATTTTATTCAGTATTATAGTTTCAATTTACCTAAGTGTTTTGCACATGTTTCTAGTTACCTCAGGTGGCGTTTGCATTCTCAGAGTTTTGGAGAGATCTCAGTGTTCCGCGGATTCATCATATGTTGAACAGTGCCAAGTTTAGGGGAGATATAAGTTAAGGATTATGATTTCAAAGATATGTACTTGACTCCATGCCCAATATATGATTAAGGCAATTGAACATCTATGTGGAGGTAGATAAACCCTTTGAGTTACCAAATCGTTATATAAAACAATAACCCTTTTCTATTTTGGATGAATCATCAAGTTCAGGACTAAGAAAACTTCTTTCTTGGCATCAAGGTCCAAAAATGGCGAAGTATGAAAGTTGCCACGGAGTCATTGTTGCGAAAAATTGAGTGTTCCATGATATTCTCAAAATCCGCAGAATGAAGCTGCTAATAGTTTAGGCCTTCCATGGATGTGAAGAGTAGTTTTGTCTATGGAGTGTGAAGGAGGTTTTGAAGGCTGCAAGAGATGTTTACATTCACAAAAGGATCAAAATTTGACTAAGTGATAGAATCCACGAGCCAAAAGGTAGGATGTCGTGAGATAAGTAGCAAATAGGTGATAACGG
Source organism: Taxus chinensis (assembly GCA_019776745.2). Taxonomy (NCBI): domain Eukaryota; kingdom Viridiplantae; phylum Streptophyta; class Pinopsida; order Cupressales; family Taxaceae; genus Taxus; species Taxus chinensis. The sequence goes on along the minus strand of CM034152.1, from coordinate 483,468,047 downwards.
AGAAGAATACATGACACATGATGGGAGTGCCTCTAGACCTGTAAGGAAGTAAAGTAGACTAAGAAATAACTAAGTATAAAAACCACAAAAATATCCTAGTGTTCTAGGGTTTTCCTAAATGCAGTTTCCATGGAGTTTCTCAATTCAGAGAAATATAGAAGCAGATGTATCCTTCATGGAGGCGGTTGATGCAACGCAAGAGAATTTGCCAAACTGGCGATAACGGTGAAGTCCAATTGAAACACTAGTTTAAGTGTGACGATTGCAAAATAAAGGATGAGGAATAGCCTTTGAAAGCTAAATTTTGTCGCACTGGAAAGTCGAGTACAATAGTATGTACGTGGGCAAGAAAAGGCCGAAAAACAATATAGAAATCCGGGAAATGCAAGCAAAGAAACCCACGGATAGAACTGCTGAGTGTTGTGGGAAAAGAACTATTTTTTGGTCATATATTTCGATTGAGAGCTCCAAATTGCATAGGAATTATTGTGTTTGCTTCATCTCTCCTAGGGATGCATTTTACAATGAATAAACAAAGAGAAAAGATGGTGTTTTGAGGGAGAACCATGAAAATACAGGATTACATGGCAAAAACATAGTTTGCTCGTTTCAAGTGCCCAATCACCTCACCTACCTATGATAAATGTTTGATGGTGCCCATGTTTTCACCCAAAAAATATGATGGTGTGTATCAGAAGCAACATCACCCTGTTTGCATGAGTAATGGCATCAGATCTGATGGGTGGTAGATTTCATTTCACTCATCTACTAATTCAAATTTGAATTCCCCATTTTTCTTTATCTCTCCCTCTCTCATATTCTATCAATATAAGTGCTTAGACACATTTTAAGGGTTCCCTTCTCTCAAATTTGCAGGATCTTTCTTGGAGCCACATATTTTCTTGCCTTCATAACTCTTCAGCTTCGTATTTTGCAAGATATTTATAACTTATACTCTGTAAATTTGATAAATACATTCTGAATGCAATACATTTTTTGGTCTTTTCCCTTTGAACGTCTTGTATTCATTTTGGATGTTTACCCTCTTCTTTTCCTTCAGTATTATTCATTCACCTCTTTCCAAAGCTCTTTGTTTCTTTAAATTGTATTCACATGTAATTTTTATGTGTCTTTCAAGGTCAGATTCAAACCCTTTCTTATTTTTGGTGCATCACCATTCTTTTATTTTGTATTTGTTCTCCCCTTTCAACCCTATATCCTATAGTGTTTAGATTTAGTTGTATTTTTATTAGTTTATGTTAGTTTGTGTTAATCTAGGATAGAAGGAACTGACCTTCTTTAGAGGTTTGTCTCGAGGAGCAAGGTCCCACACCTTGAAGACAATCCCATGTTAGCTAAAGTATTTGATCTTCCATGATCAAACCAAGGGTGCTACTTCCAGTCCCTAACAATACCTAGATATAATTAACATAGACACACATTTTTTCATCCTCCATACTAATGAATGTTTAAGGGTTGGATGAAAACCCCTCAAATAGTGTTATATAAGAAAATCAATAACCCATTTTCAATTATCATAATTTCTACAACATTTTGATCTAGTTGTCTACTATACTTTTACATTATGGAAAAACAAGAATACTTAACACACATCAAGCTATACAGGATTTAAAAAAAAATTAAATTGATGACATGGGTCCTCACTATCACTTTTACAGCCACTGTACACACTCGTTGCACTCATAATTATTACTCATTACAATTGAGTCACAACCATTAATATTAGTCAATTTGGGACTTATATTTATCACTTAACACATTTTGTGGCATTTGAGATGTTGATGAACTTTAGGACATTGATCACCCTCTTGCCTTGATTTCATTTATCCTCCAATTCGTTGTTTCTCACTCAGATACTAAATAATTGAAGCCCATATGCATTTAGCTTTTAGGAGAAAATACTCCCCCCATTGGAATAACATAAATAATCTATTAGACATTAGGTTTTTGTAATAATACATTAGTATAAGAAATATTTTAGCTTTGACAATGACTTAAATTTTGACGACACAACTTATTTTCACATGAGACTAATAATGACTAATGAACTTTAATAGCAATTTTGACACATGCATGGATATAATCACATTTATAATGACTCTATAAATTTTAATGTGATTATGAATATAATCAAACTTATAATAACCATACAAATTTTATTACACTTATACACTATAAGAGAAAATGATGATACAGATAATTTTTTTATATTTAAAACTGATGATAATCAACTCTTAAACGTACATGGATCTATTCTTTTTATTTGACAGTAAAGATAATACTATCATTGATATCTTAAATAGATTTACCTAAAATAAGTTGAGAGATATCGATCTCGAGGAAACTATCTAATTATGTTAGATAGTACTATTTTTTGATTGAATTCTCCAAGAAAAAAGTGGAAACACATAAAGTGATAGTCCAATAGAAATTAATTTGTGGACGTATTGTCACATGATGGTCAAATGGATGTCAAATGTAATGTTGAGAATAAAAGTGAATAACTCAATCTATTACAACCCTAGCTACCATTGTAAGAATGCATCTCGACATAAAAATATAAATACTTGATTTTTTTCAAATTATTAAAACATGTGACATTAAATATTAATAAATTAAATAAAAAATAAACAAAATAAAATAACGCATAAAATGTGTCAACATAAACATATAAATAAAGATACATCTCTATTTAAAATATGATACAGTGAATAAACATCAAATACACTGCAAATTAATCTACATATCCTTATGATTTATTCCATGGATAATTAAAAGAAAGCATTGATTCATGGATTTTACAAATATATGTATAGTTTCACATGAGCATTTAGAATAAAAAAATCTAGATTTCACATAATAGTTGTTAAACCATGCATGCATGAAGGATTTAGAAGAATGTATATGCATGGTTAACATTGATTAATGATATAAAATAAATAATGCATGATTTTTCACCTTCCAAAATTATGGATCACTAATGTGAACTATGGATGCATGACATAAGAAAAAAATAAATGAATATTTGCTTCAATGATATTAATAATATATGCAGGTTGGATATCGTCTTTGCATGTTATCATAATTTTGAGATGTCATTCAAATATATAAGAATTTCACATGCTTCTTCACATATTTTTATGGCTAAAAATAATTCTTCACATGATTACCAAATGATTTTTACAACTACCTAATGGAGTTGGCAATGCCATAAATTTTCTTTAATTTTCCAAAACAATTTTAAACCTTCATATAATATCCCAAAAAAATCAAATATCCTGAGAGTTTAAATTATAACATGCATAATTCTCGTAGATATCATCTATTCTCATATATATATATATATATATATATATATATATATCTATATATATATATATATATAGTCATGTATGTATGTTATGTATGTATGTATGTATGTCTGTATGTATGTAGGTATTATGTATGTATGTATGTAGTATGTATGTACTTGTCTGTAAAATAACATGCATAATTCTTGTAGATATCATCTATTCTCAGAGTTTAAATCATAACATGCATAATTCATATACATATATATATATGTTGTGTGTGTTGTGTGTGTGTGTGTAATGTAATGTATGTATATATATATATATATGTAGATATCATCTATATCTCATATATATATATATATATATATATATATATATATATATATATATATTATATATATATAATATATATAATATATATATATATATATTAGAGAATAAAATTTTATAATAACACTCCAAATATTTCACTTTTATTCAATAATAATGATTACATATTTAAAGGTAACGAGTTCTCCTCTAACCAAGATTCATGCCTAATCAAATTATTAACAAACCTAAAAATAAATACTTGCATAATATATGTGATACCCCATTCTCTCTTCTAAAATAACTCCTTTCTATTATATATGTAAGTAGTTGTAACCCATGCACAACACACTTAATAGTGGAATCATATTTGTATTTATGCTTGTCATCCCTATGCAAGGGTCATGCTAATATTTTTTTGTGTCATCCTAATTTATTAGATGTATCTAAAGAGAAAACACATTTAATATCTCGTTTAAATGTATGAATAATAATTAACTCACACAATATAATAATGTGAATACTAATTTATATCAGTTGGTGAACAATGCATAAAACACATTTTTCCAGATAAATGTAAATCAAGGAAGAAATGTTCCAATATTTGAAAGAATAAAGAAAGGGCTTTTGATTTATATGTGTGATAATAATTTCGATGAGCACCTAAGGTAATATAATAGGGTATTCATGTTAAGTGAGTTCTTGTTACCCTTATGGTTATGGGTTTATGTGTTGTATGGGAAGTTGAAGAAATAAGTTAATGCTTGGTATTTGTGCAATAAGACTAGAAATGATATTTATAACTAGGAGGTAGTGAAATAAAAGTTTGTAAAGACTTTCACTTTTGACATAGAATAGAAAGGTATGGTTACACCTTTGACCATGATTAAATATGTAGCTTTCTATGAGGATAAATTATATGAATATAGACTCTACAAGATTTATAATGATGATGACTATTCAGTAGACAAGGTATTTGTATAAACATGGATCGATGACTTAGTGTGAGGAATATCCTCTTCCAATAAAGAAATGTGTCTTTAAAGTAGAGGATTCTAAAGATGCTACAATGGAAAACTAAATAGAAAAAATATAAACTTTTGAGGGAGAGCATATTGTAGAAGCTATATAGAAAGATCACGTGAAATACTAAACCCATATCCTACACGTAAAAGATATGAATATTGGGATAGATAAGGATCCACACATGGAAATTCTTAGATATAATTGGGGTGATGTGGTATTCGCTTTACTTGTGGAGCTTGTTAAATAGTATTAAGATTTTTTCCTACGAATTTACCAAGAAATGAGAGGACTACACCCATTTAAATTGGGAATATGCACATACAATTGGGGGAAAGTGTTAAAACAATTAAGAAGATTTTTTTATCTCCATAAATGACACACATATATCTTCCTCCTCAATGCCAAAATATGTTTATTTCAGGATAGAAGCAGGGGGAATATGTAAGAATTGGTAACCTAGGAATAGCTCTACCAAATGGGTGGGGATCTACCTCTCTTGAAATGAGGGCATGCATGTGAGGAAAGTGATTGTAAAATGGATTGCACACATGGGGATATCCCTAAGATTCAATTACACCATGTCTTTGTGGCCATTCGATTTTTTCGGAATAGATCAAGGTGGGTTGACGGTGTTTATGATTTTATGAGGGAATTTGCTAGTTCATTTGTATATTTTAGAGTGATTGTGCATAGGATTACATAGTGGTCAATGGTAGGATTCATCCTCACATGGTTAAGTATGGTTGTGCATGATGTTGAGGGGTCATCTATTCATTGCGCAAAATAATTTCCCATGCAAAATATAGTGTGTAATGAGTTTCATTCTTAACGATACAAAGTTAACAATATAAATTGATTGCAAGATTTAGTACTATATAAACCTACTATAACAAGGCATAAAAAGGTGTACAAGAAAAAAGGGTACGGCTGAAAGAGAAATTAATTTGATGACACAATAGAGATCCATTTTTGTTTGGAAAATGAAAATATGAGAAATCATACTCATTCTCAGACCAACATTTTCTTGATTAATACATGAGCAGGTGCAATAGTTTAAGTAATTTATTATAGAGAAAAGAGGGATGCATCACCATTATAATCATAGGAAGTAAAAATTAATTCCAAGAAATGATAGAATGATATATCTATAGATAAGAAAATAAGATCTACTTCAACAAGGTGAAATGAGTGCACATAGACATCGAAATTGGGATGAAACATAGTAGGAACAAGAGAAATATGTAAAATGCATTAAAAGGTTTTGGAACTTGTTTATACAAGGATTATATGATAATAAGGTATTTTAGATGGGTATTTATATGAAACATCACAACTTACTTTGGAACAATTACTAGTATTAAAATAAATGTCCATAACCATCTTCACAATGTAAATCTAACAAAATGAATACATGGTAGACACATAATCCAATAAAATTGAATTCCCCTTAGGTGATCTAGAAGAATATCTTATTTGATCTCTATTCTAGGTTCAATAAGAATTCAATGCTTTGTGGCACACAGGGATAGCTTGAAGCACAAGTCAGACTTCATTAAATTCATATTGCACATGTAATCTAACATAGTTTTTAAGTAGATATTTCTAGCATCATTTTTTGAAAAAATGGAGAATATCAAAGTCCATGACATAAATGTCATTTCCATACATTGTTGTATCAGAAACAATATATTTTGTTGACTTTTACGATGTGTTTTGTCATTTAGTGGCCATACACTTTTTCTCCTCTGTGCACTGTGCGTGTAGGGATTATTTACTATTTGTACACTCCTTTGGGAACCTTCTGTGATGATACCTTCAATTCCTACAAGGCATAAGAGATTCAAAAGTTAATACTTTGAAAATAAAACACACAATTAAAACATTATTAAACTACGCATGCAGTGTGTGTTCTTGGTTGACACATGTTCCTATCATGTTTTGTGTGTAAAGGATTCATAGTTAATATTAGATGGTCTATACAAAAAAAATGATTTCACATTAAATTCTTCACTATCTTCCTTAAAATAATATGTAACACTTTTTGTTATGTAATATTTAATGTATTGTGAAGAAATGGGTATTATCTGCACAATATAATCTTGAGAAAACCAAGTGTTAGGTGATATAATTTCCCAAGTGGGCTATAATTCATTTAATTATACAACTTCAATGAAGAGTTGTGAATTCACGATAAATGTGAGGTATTTAGGGAATTACGTGCAGTTTATAATGAGTTTCTTGGTGAGTTAAGGCATCACAAAGCATTGGGAGGTTACATGAGTCATGATGTAATTACAGAATGAAGCATGATCATAGTTTGAATGTGAGATATTAACAAAAAAAATGGAGAATCAATAAAGTAATGGCCAAACATATTGCATGGTGTGGGAAAATGTACAAGACTATGCACAATCATTGGATTGAATGTGACGGTGCACAGAGCATGATTTATTGCTTAATTAAATTGCATAGGGTGGAATACACACCTCACAATAGATGTAGAAGGGTGTGTCAAGAGACATTAAGGGGTATGTGAAAATATGTATCCAAAGTAATAATACCAAGAAGTATTGCATAGGTGAAGGTCTCTCACACAAATATAATACAAAAAGCTATTTGAGATTGTACATGGGAGAAGGTCACTTATGCAATAGAAAATGAGACAAGTGAGATTGTATGCACCATGAAGTGTGAAGATATTAGAAATATAGGAGGAAATTATCAGTGTAAAAGGGGCCCAAGAAAATAAATAAGAACTATGCAAATGATGGAAATTTGAAATGCACAAGTAGTCTGGTGTTTCAAGGAAATCCCTAGGGGTTCCTTGATTTCTATAAGGAAGGATGTAAAATTATCTTGATCATTTTATAACAAAAAAGTGGTTAAGGCTTTAAATAACGAGCCGGGTTTGGATTTCTTATATCGTAATTTTACCTTACCATTTCAAGAGCTTAGAGTTCCAATTTCTGAGCCATGGTGAAGGCCTCGTCGAATGTTTGAAATGACTGGATTTAAAGAGTGGAAGATATTTGTTTTACGAAAGACCAAGAAAACAAATCGATCAATTCGGTTTAGGGAAAAGAGAAGGATAGTTGATTGATAATTCCTCATCATTTGGCGATGAAATCAGTAACATACTCATCCCCGAATTTCTTGATATCATACAAATCGGTGATAGATATCTGATGAGTGATATTGATAGAAAAGTGTTCTAACAATAGTTGTGCTAGTTGTGCAAACGAGTAAAGGGAGTGTTGCAGAATATTGTAATACCAATCAAGGGTAGGTCGGGCTAATGACATCATAAATGTCCTTAACATGAGATCTTTATCATGACCTATAAGATAGAAGGCATAATGGAAGGCCCTAATGTGTTGTTTTTGGTATTCCTTACTGTAGAATTTGACAAATTTCGGAAGTTCCAAATGTGGGGGATAAGGCTTAAATGGTACAAACATGTTAATGGGTTTTTTAAAGATTTATTCATAAGAAAAAAAAAATTTAGGACCCATACTGGCAGCTTCAAGACTCGCGATTATGCTTAATAGTGTTTGAGGTATTAACTTGGTTATATATGAGGTGATTTGATTATTGATATGGATGATACGGTGGAAGTGGGTTTTGAAAAGGAGGAATAATCCCTGGTATTTTGTAGGTTTTTTGAGAGACTAATAGTTGTAATGAGGATTGAATATACTAATAAGGGTGGGGAATATAAGTGTAAACATGGGGCTATGATAGTGGTGGATTCTGTTGAACCAGGATGTATTTGTATTACAACACACCCATCGAGGAGATAGGTTGTGAAAGGGGATGAACGTTGGTGATGAAACTCATGTTGATGGGTGGTAAGGATGTAGGGATAAACATTACTAAATTTTTAGTTGTGGATGTGGATTTTTGTGAGATGATGGGTTGTGTAATGGCCAAGGGGATTGTAGAAATGGGCATACTGACAGAGCTTGTTGAGGGAGGAGGATAATTAGAAGGTGTGTGATTGATTACAGGGGATGAATTAATAGAGGGGTTTTAGACAACCTGCGGGCTGACTAAGGATACAGACGTTATGTGCCATTGTTGACTAACTGATGGTGATGTAGTAATGGCAGGGTTTTGAGCACCCTAAGGTCTAGTCAAAGATGTAGACGACGTGGGTCCTTGTTGAGTGGTCATATTTTGTGATGAGATGGTATTGAGTTTAAAGCTAGCAACTAGAGAAGATGATGTCAGTTGCGATGTTCCCGTGTCACTAGTAGTATGATAGGGAGCAATCTACTCTATAAACATCCAATATAATGGTTTGATGAGCTAGGAATGATCATAAGTAATAGTAGTAATAGATGGGTGATAGTATGGGTTGGGGCAATGGATATAGATGCCTCGTGAAGCGAGGTAGCTACTAAGAGCAACAGGGTTGGTGTCTAAGAGTTCTTCAAATATTGGGTCACCGATATTGAAAAACTATGGAATGGATGAATCAGGGACTTCTGATGTCTCTGACTAAGTGTGATGCCCGCTAAAACAACCCACTTGAGACCCAACAAACAACCTAGAATTAGTTAGGAAAATTATGGAATAATTTTTTTTGTGTTAAGAAGATTATACAACCATGTTATAAGGTAACAACTGTCACTAACAGGTTTCAAAACAATTCTAATTTATTGGAACCTAATTTTCTTTTATTAAAAATTATCAGAGGTCTCCAGGTCCAAAATTTTAGGGTTAGAAGTCTCAGTTAGGTTCAGAGGGTAAATTATCACCATACCCACTCTCTAACAGGCTTAGAGATTCAACTTGATTTTTCTCATACTTAATGCATTCAAAATTTTCATAAATAATTTTCATTGGATAGGAAATTTCCTCACCTTTCTAATGATATAAAGAAGTCCTCCTAACTCTTTATAAATCTCAAGTTATGGGCTGGCGGGCCTTGGGGTGAAAATTTTCCCCCAAGGGTGGGCCTGCGGGCCCAGGGATGAAAATTTGCCAAAAGGGACATGTGTCGAGTGGGGGTAAAATCCACTTTTTCAGGTTGACATGTCGCGGGGAGATGTTTTGAAATTTTTCCCGCGTGGGGTGAAAAACTAGTTTTGCATCCGCTCTTCCGCTGCACCACCAAGGACACGTGGTGCCCAACAAGCCAAAGCGGGGGAGAAAATGAGGGAAGGGCGGGGCGGTGGAGGAGTTTGGGGAAATTTTCCAAAGGAAAGGGTAAAAGGGTAAGTTATGCACATGGGCCCATGCATCCATGGAAATATTTCACTAAGGCGAGGGCGAGAGTGCGGGGCCACAGAGGTTTTTAAGAAATTTTTCCAAAAGTAAAATTTTCAAAAACGATAAAGTTTGCAAGGGTTCCACCCCTCCACCATGCCATGTGGCAGCCTCTCATTGGTTGCAAGCCAACGAGGCGGGGGGAAATTTTAAAAAAATTCCCAAAATTTTTCCAAATTTTTTCTAAGTTTTCTAAGGGAAAATTTCGGGCCGCGGGCCCGCCAAGGAAAATTTTCCCAAATTTTCCAACCAAGGAAGGAAAAATTCAGAGGGCCATAACTTTGTTAAAAAGCTCAGTTTTGGGAAAACGAGGACTTTCTGGAAAGCTCTTGAATCCCTCTTTGCATAGGGATAATTAATTTTAGATTTTAATAAATTTTAAGGGGTAAATTTCAAGAAAAAGTTCTACAGAATTTTAAAAAGCAAACTGGTAAATTTTAACTTATAAATTTTGTTCAATTTGATCTTCTCCTTCACTCAACATGCCAAACAGACATGGAGAATTATTCTAAGAATTATTTAGGATGTTTAGGAAGGTAATTTTACTTGATTGGTTTCCAATTTGAATTTTTCCAACATTTGAGAAAAAAAGACTACAAAATAATTATGAAAGGTTTGGGTCTGATTTTGCAATGTTTTAAACCATTTCCTTAAGTGTGTAGGTTTGGTTTTGGGATCATTTTGATCATCTTAATTTCAATTTAATATTTCATTTGTCTTTTATCTATTTGCAGGGTTATCTAAGCATTTGATCAAGGAATTTTTTCAAGGTGGATAGTGAAGTAAAAGAACTTTTACATTTCCAGAAACATAGATTAAACTATCTCTTTTGCGATGCAATAAAACATTAAATTCATTCCATGTCAGCCTTAAATGTTTTTCCTTCTTCAAACAAACATTAAAACAAGAATCTAGTTTCTATCCTTTCCAAATCATATATTTTAAACAAGGCAGAATAATACAATTTCTTCTCACGTGTTTCTTCCTTTTTCCAAACAAGGATTCCAATCACAATTTGATGTTCCAATTCAAAACAACAATACATATGAAGGTAGGTATTGCAATCCTTTATTGACTTAAAATATTTAACTTTACATCCTTTAATGTTTGAATGCAAATAATAGATTTCTATTTCTTTCTTTCAAAAGAACAGAACAAAGTATAAATATCTTTCAAATTTCCAATATACAACTTTTATAACCAATTACAAACATCCTTTCTTCACAAAATATATTACAATTTCATCCACTTCAAAGTGGGAAAGGTTACAAAATAATTTATTTCACAAGGGATTGTCAAACTGTCTCTCTCCTCTGCTCCAGAACAGCAACATGCAAAGTCCCCTTTCCTTCCAATTTTATCACAACAAAAGTGGGGGAAATGCAATGCTCTCCACCCAACCAAGACATCCAATGAAGAGGAGAAGGCATCCTTCTTCATTATCCCTGAGCCCCAACTACAATGCAATAGAAGGTGTGATTCAACTCATGGCAACAACTGGCTTCCACAAAACATACACATAACATTCTTTCAACATGCACATTTCAAATTAAACACAACTCAACACAAAACAACAGTTCACAATTGCATTGAAATATTAAGACAAAACTTAGGCTTCATCATGCAAGTCAAAGGAGCAAGAACTATGGGGAAAGATGTTTATGCCTCCCAATGGGAATTGGGTATCCACCTATAACAAAATGCCAATAAAATTCACCACACATATCCTTATGCCCCCCACAAAGTAAGAAACACAAGCTATTTCTTTTCCATGGTGGATCCCAAACCCAAACTCCCTCCACGATAAATCTGATGCCATTGGTATTCCTTTATGCCCCCCACATGGATTCCCCATAGCCTTCTCCTACACCATTCCTATGGCAGTCTACCCAAACAGCCAATAAACACACAGAACATTCACCATTCACACAAACACAAAAATAAATAACATCATAAAAGAAGAGCTAAGCTCCTACCTCTCCATGGTATCTTTTGTTTCCAAACAACAAGCTTTCAATGCCAAAATACAATCCCAAAATCATCAATGCCAAGTATGAAATTATCTCCAATCTCCTCCAAAATCAACAAGAGCTCTAAATAGCAAAAATGTGCCCAAAAATAAGTATGCAAAAGTTCAACAACCCAAAACAAGGAAATGAGTTCAAATTTTATAGAAGAGGGAAAGGGAGAGGATGAGGTGGATCCATGTAGGATGCCACTTCACACATCCTCAACTCCAACACAAAAGTCAAATTTCATTCTCCAAAGCACAATAAAGAGGTGGGTGAATAATATGACAAATAAACTTACACACTCCAAAAATCCCACACCCCAAAGGACTACAATTTAAAACATGAGGAAGTGCAATTAAAACATGCAACTTGTTGTATAAAAAAATGCATTAAAAAGGTCTAAAATCAACCCTCCAACCATAGGTATGGTTGGTCAATTAAATTAAGAGGTATGGGACAAGTTTTACTTGTCCCACAAGCCTCCAAAAACAAACTCCAAGGAAAAATTCGAATTTCCAAGAAGGTGGAGTGTTTCATACTCCAAAATCTATATTACACAACTCTTACACATACTTACATATTTAATACAAGAGCCAACAACTTCTATAATTACTTTCTTATATCCCAAATTACTTTATTTATTTATTTTAACAATATGATTACTCACATTAATTCTCCACAATTAAAAGAATAATGAAAGGGGTAATGCATCACAAAATAAACACATGCAAACAATAATAAAAAGGAAACACATTAATAAAATACACAAAGCCCCTTGGTCACATTCAAAGGTAATTCCCCCCATGGGAAGCCCTAATAAAACAACACAAACACACAAAACATGTTGCCATGGTGACCTTGTTGAATTCATCTAGAATTCCAATGTGGTTGGTCTCTAATCCCTCGATGTTTGTTGTGATATTTTAACCTACAAAACATAGATACTTCCTTCAGCCTCATGACCATATCAGAACATCCAACATGATATAAATATAATCACAAAATCATCAATACATATGAATCACAACAACATCAAAGTAATCAACAATATCTCTTACAATTTATATCAACAACTATATCATCATCATATAATGTCCATCTTCTAGGTCTATTCACAATATCCAAAATCACATGTTCGAACAACATTCATAATATATCCATGTCAAGTAGTCTATCATCATCCACATATGAGTGTCTCTAATAATTATCATGCATCATAACCAAATCAAGATCAACAATAATCCATGGTCCAACATCTAACATCATACTAAATCAAAACCATAATAATGTCCATAATGTAATCAACGGTTATCAAGATCAATATCAAAAGGTGTCAAAGGGAAGTCGGCACTACAGTGGAGGCTCATGAATTGTTTCGGTGGATTGTTGGAAGGTATGTGACATATTTTTAATGTTCTGAAGATGATATTGTTGCCTAGTCAAAACCATGAACTATTCAAGCAAGCAATACAAAAAGAGAAATATGGTTGTTAAGAGAATAAAAATCACACAATCACAAGATAACTTTCCTAGATTATCTTGATTAACTTAGAAAGATGTGAATAAATAAAATGGTTTACAAATAAGTACTAAGAATAAGGCAGGCTAAAGTGGGTTTCAGGTGTGTTAAGTCTAGTGTCATTGATAAACCTGAGGGTATGAGAGGCCCAATTTTTGTTGGAACTTTGTCATTGTCATACATGTTGTCATTGATGTCAAGCTACATTGATGGAAAATAGGTTGAATTGGTAAAGTGAGCAAGCGAGAAAAATTAAGGTTGATTGGTAGTGTCAGATCACAAATGTACATGTTGTCGTTGATGTCAAGCTACATTGATGGAAAATAGGGTGAATTGGTAAAGTGAGCAAGCAAGAAAAATGAAGGTTGATTGGTAGTGAAAAATCAAAAAGGATTCAGTATGATCAAGGATAAGTTCTAAGGGACTTAATTAGCTTTTGAGCATGCCGTGGACATAAGGAGTTAGCCGCCGAATTCTTGAAGTATCCATTGAAGTCTGTAGGGATCCGCGGAACTTGAAAATGTCACAGAAATTTGGAAGGAGTCATGGAAGCTTAGTGAAGTTCACGGGTAAAGGAATGAAGTTTCCCAAGTAAAAAGAGACAAAGGAAAAACCATGAGTGAGGATGGTGAAGCTACGAATGTGAAGGAAAAAACACGCAAGCAAGGATGGACTAAACAAAAAACCGTGGAATAAAGGGAAGTTTGGAGAAAGCCGTTTATAAGGAGAAAAGATGAAAAGGACTGGAGAAGATCCATGAAAACTATAGAAGCCACCCATAGAAAAAAAAATCCACAGACCTGGAACAAAGCTACGTGAAGGTAATGGACAAGGAGGAAATCCAGTCAAACATCGAAAATCCACCAGAAGTATAACAAATCCATGGATAACTAAAAATCCACCAAGAAAGATGATATGCCAAAAACCAAAGGATATTTCAACGATACAAAGGAAAATGTCAAAGTAGCTAAGAAAAGTCATGAATCGAGAAAATATGGACTGGACATGTCTCGATAAGAATTAAATGATTCAAACATGGATAAGTGAGATTTTGTTCTCCAAAATCGATGGTGATTTGATCATCTGGTGATTATGGCTGAGTATACAACTTGAAATCCATTAAGAATGAAGAAATCTACAATTCCATCTATCTACATTTAATGATCATTGACTTTGTGGAAATACAGTTGTAGTTCTCTTTAGAGTTCATGATTTTAAGGAAAAATTAAATATCAAAGAAGAAAAACGGCTTCACTCATCTTGATCACGTTAGAAATCATAGAAAGATGAGAAATCTATTTTTAGGCATTGGCTAATTAAATTTTTTTGGTAAAAGGTGAAATCAATCTAAAAATAGAAGAAGAAAATATGGAGATAGGTGCATGCATTTAATAAACCAAATCCTCAGCCGACGAAGAAGGAAAGTTACATGACACACAAAGCAAAGTGATGGAATTGGTAGATTTGTCAATATAGAGAGTGCTTGAAGCCAATTTTGAGTGAGCTAAGAAATGAGATGATGATATCATGTTGAGAGAGAGCGACAAAAGTTAAGCTGCTCAAGTAGGAAGATGATGCAATTGAGCCAAAGAAGAGTTGTAGAAATATAGAAGAGGAAGGGGAGAGAAGATAGATGACACATTGTAGAATTAGATGAGAAGAGCATCAATGCAGTAGATGTGTTGAGAAAAATAGATCGCAAATCATATGAACAAGAAGAGAAGTGAAAGAGAACACATAGACAGGTACAGAAAGGTGATCATAATCTATTGTGTAAGAAATATTATAACTAGATGCTCAAAATTTATAATGTAGAATAAGTCTAAGTTGTAGCTTAGCATATTCATGGGGGGTTATAGCCTCCTTGTGGGTGGGTTCCTGCAAAAGATCATTTGTAGTTGATTAAATTAGGGGTTGGTGCTCCTTGCAAGTTGTTGCTTGCTAAAATTTGTTGAGTGGGTGCTCAAAAAAGTATTCAAATGGGTGCTTGAAGTTGTGAAGTGGGTATTTCACAGGTTGAGTAGGTGCTCAACCAAAACCAGTGTAAGCTTTGGAATTGGTTTTCCTAATAAAGCCATGGTTTCAAGTGGTTTTTTCTTGAAAGGGTTTCCCACAATAAATTCTATGTTCAGTGTTTTTTTATCTTGCATGTGCATGTTTTAATGCTTATAATATATTGATGCACTTATTAAGAAATTCTAAATCACCATTATTAAAGTGGAAATTTTAATCTACATTGATTCACCCCCCTCTTAATGTTTGTGAATCTCTAACAATTGGTATCAGAGTGATTCCTTCTAGTAGAATCTTAACATCTTCAAGGAGATCCTCTTTTCACAAGCATGGAAGCAAATCAGGCACAAGGTGGTTTATCACTGTCAAGATCACCTCTTTTCACTGGAGAAAATTATGCATTCTGGAGAATAAGAATTAAAATATATCTAATGTCACTTGGTTTTGATATCTTGGAATGCGTTGAGAAATGATACAATCCTCTAGCCATGCATATCACTTCTTCAACAAATAAAGCAGAATATGAATGTAACTCAAGAGCCATGAATGCCTTACTATGTGGTCTGACTAAGACAAAATTTGTAAAATTCATGCACTACACAACAACAAAGGAGATATGGACCAAAATGTAGAGTATTTATGAAGGAGATGATAAATTCAAGATAGCAAAGTTACAGACCTACAGAGCTCATTTCGAGAACCTGAAGATGAAGGATGATGAGAGCATATCGACCTACATGCAGAGAATAGATGAAGTTATTAATATGATTAGAGGACTAGGTGAGAAGTTTGAATAATCTGTTATTGTCCAAAAGATTCTGAGATCTATGACTAGTAAATATGATTCAAAGGTTTCAACTATAGAAGAATCCAAAGATCTGAAGAATCTCACTATGGATGAATTATAGAGCACTCTTTCTCAGCATATTAGATGAGGATGATTGGATCCAAGACTACCAAGAAATTGGTAGCATTTAAGGTCAAGAAAGAAACCCAATCCAAGAAAGAAGAAGAAGAAGAAGAAGAAGAAGAAGAAGAAGAAGAAGAAGAATCAGTTTTAGAGGATGGTTTGGATGATGAAAATATTGAAGCAATGTTTGTAAGAAGACTAAAATGTGGATCAAGTAAGTATAAAGGAAAAATCCCTTTCAAATGATTCACATGTGGACAAGTAGGTCATTTTACTATTAAATGTCCAAACAAAATTAAAGAAGCTTAGTCTGAACATGAAGAGGATAATCAAAAGAAAAATAAGAGAGAAACTAGGTAAAAAAATAAAAACAATAAGAAGTTCTTTATGAACAAAAGGAACTTTTATTCAAATGAAGAGTCGAGTGAATCTAATTCAAGCAACCCATGAAGCTCTGAAAATTAAAATGATGAAGATCAATCTAAATGTTTGTTTATGGCCATGGATCCATCTGAAGAATGCAGCTCAAAGGGAAGAATACAGTTGATTTGAAGATTCTAATGAAGAAGAAGCTAAAGTAAATATTGAAGATGTATTAGTATGTGCTCTTGAAGAAATGAAACTTGTGTAGAAGAAAGAATCAAAAGATACATTAAAATATTATGAAGAGAAAATACACATCTTTGAAGAAAAACAAAATCTAAGAGAAGAACAAGAGGCTAATAAACTCAAAGAACTTTAAAATAAGCTTGAAAATATCTCAACCTCTTAAAAATCAAAGGAGGATGAATGCACAAAGTTGAATTCAGAATTAGAGAAATTGAAGGCTCAATTGGAACAAATGAAAGCAAGTTGATAACATATGAAAAAATAGAAAAGAGTTCAAATGTCTTTGACTGGTATTTTGAGCAGTCAAAGTGATACAAATGATAAGTCTGGGATTGGCTTTCAAGGAAGAAAGTAAGGAAATTGGATCCTATAAAGAATGTAGTAATCAAGACTGCATCAACTCCAGGAACATCTTCTGTTATAAATAAAGTGTTCAGAAAATTCTTCCAAGAGAAGAACATATGCTCGTAGAATTACCTATGCTATAAGGTACACACATTCTTTCTATGGTTATTGTTACACATGTAATCAGTTTGGACACAAAGCTGCAAGATGTAGAAAGTATTCTAGAGGCCATATGAGAAACTATAATCCATCTTACACTGACATGAACTATAATGCTGTCCATTATAAGTATCATAAGAAAATACAATTAGAGCATCATCAAGTAAACAAGAACTCCCAAAACAAAAGAAATGGGTGTATGTTGTAAATAAATATGCAAACAAAAGTAAAGAGTATTGCTCAGTGGTGCAAACTACATTTCATGTATAAAATATGGTATTTGGATAGTGGATGCTCTAGCCATATGACTGGTGAAAAAATTAAATTAATTTCTTTGTCAAACAATGCATCAGGTGATGTGAGATTTGGTGATAACAACTTAGCCAACATAGTTGGAAAAGGAACCTTGAGTCTAGATAATGGAAAGACCATAACTGAAAATGTTCTATATGTTGAAGGTCTCAAGTAGAATTTGTTAAGTGTGATTCAAATGTGCAAAAGGGGATATAATCTGATCTTTCATGACAAAGGATGTGATATTATAAATGGAAAAATAGGAAAGAAAGTTGTAAAATCCAAAAGGACAAAGAACAACATGTATGTGCTAAAAGAAATAAACAATGAAAAATGTCTCACAAGTAAGGTTGATCACAGCTGGTTATGGCACAGAAGACTTGGACACGTGAGCTTTGAGAATCTGGTAAAACTTAGTGCTAAAGGGTGTGTAAAACATATGCCAAAAATTGTAAAACCAATAGATACACTTTGCAAAGCATGTTTGCATGGTAAACAAACAAGAAGATCATTCAAGTCCAAAGAATACTCTACAACTAGACCTATGGAGTTGATTCATATAGATCTCTATGGTCTCACCAGAACTAAATGTATATAAGGTGAAGTGTATTTTATGTTGTTAATAGATGATTACACCAAAATGACATGTGTAGCATGTTTAAAGGAAATGTTAGAATTCTTAGAAAAATTTAAGAAATTCAAGGCACTGGTAGAGAATGAGAAGAACAAAAAGATAAAATGACTAAAATCAGACAGAGGCAGAGAATTCTTGCCTAATGAATTCGATGATTTTTTAGAAGAACAGGGAATTAGGAGACAATTCTCAGCCACCAGAACACCTCAACAAAATGGATTTGTTGAGAGAAAGAACAGGACTGTGCAAGAAATGGTAAGAACCATGCTGAATGAATCCAAATTTCCTGATAGATATTGGAGTGAAGAGGTATACATAGTGGTCTACATCTTAAACATGGCTCAATTAAGAGTAAATAATGACAAGACACCTTATGAACTATGGAATAACATTTTGGCAAATGTGAAAGCACATAAGAGTGTTTCTAAGAAAATGCTCCATCAAAAGAGATGAATAAAACTTGGGTAAATTTGAATCTAGATGTGATGAAGACATATTCCTTGGATATTCAATGCTCGGTATGGCTTACAGGTGCTACAATAAGAGGTTACAAAAAATTGTAGAAAGCACAAATGTTTAGTTAGATGAGTCTTCCAATTCCAACACTCATCATAAAGAAAATCATGAAGAACAAGAATATGATGAAGAAATGGACAGTCTGCGAGAAGAAGCAGATGAAGAGGAAGAAATACCAGATACTAAAGCACCCTTCAGGTAATTCAAAAGAAATCATACAACAAGTTAGATTATTGGAAACAAAGAAGGTGAAATTCTCACAAGAAGAAGACTAAGGAAGTAGAAAAATCATGAAGACATAACACTCTTATCCATGTTAGAACCCAAAAATGTTGCAGAAGCAAGTAAAGATAAACATTTGGTATATGGGATGAATGAGGAACTTGATCAGACTGAAAAGAATGAAACATGGGATTTGGTAATAATACAGCAGGACAAAAATGTGATTGGAACCAAATGGGTATTCAGAAATAAACTGAATGAGAAAGGAGAAGTGACAAGGAAAAAGGAAACATTAGTGTGTAAAGGCTATGCACAAATGGAAGGAATCAACTTTAATGAAACATTTACACCAGTGGCAAGGATGGAAGTAATAATATTGTTCCTGGCATACATAGCTTACAAGAAGATCAGATTGCTCCATATGGACATGAAATAAGCTTTCGTAAATGGTATTTTTGAATGAAGAGGTATACATAGAACAACCTAATGGATTTTCACCAACTGAAGATAAAGACTATGTGTGCAAGTTGAAAAAGTCATTATAGGGACCCAAACAATATCCTAGGGCTTGTTATATTATACTAGATTCATACCTCATTAAGAAAGGTTTCAAAAAATGTGTTGTTGATAGTAATATCTACATCAAAGAAGAAGGGGATAATCTATTAATTGTCATTGTGTATGTAGATGATATCATATTTGGAGGAGGGTATGATAAAATGACATATGAGTTTGTCTGATATGATGAAAGAAGAATTTGAAATGTCTATTCTTGGGGATCTCTCACTCTTTTTGGGATTACAAATTAGTCAATCAGACCAAGAAATTTTTATAATCCCAAACTAAGCATATTAAACAGATGTTGAAAAGATTCAGAATGGAAGAATGTAGACCTCTTGGGACACCAATGGAAGTTAAATGCAGGCTAAGAAAAGATGATGACACACCAAAAGTAGATAAAACTTTATTATACAGATCCATGATAGGAATTATACTTTCCTCCACAGCATCAAGACTAGATATCATGCAAGTAGTAGGCTTAGTTAGAAGATTCAAATAAGATAGAAGGGATACACATCTTAAGGAAATAAAGAGAATATTGATATATCTCATGGGAACACTTGATTATGGACTGTGGTACCCCAAAATTAGTGATTTCAACATCAAAGCATATACAGATGTTGATTGGGAAGGAAGTTTTGATGATAGAAAGAGTACCAGTGATAGAATATTGTTTGTTGGAAATTTTCTAGTATCATGGTTGAGGAAAAAAGAATCATGAGTGGCCCTCTTGACATGTAAAGTATATTATATAGTTTCCATAATGTATTGCACTCAAGTTCTCTAGATGAAGCATACATTGGAAGATTACAAGCTAAAATATGAAAATCAAATTCTTTTGTTGTGTGATACTACAAGTGCAATACGTGTCTCCAAAAAACTGGTGTTCCACTAAAATACCAAGCATATTCCAATCAGATATAATTTCTTGAGGGAAAAATTAAATGAAAAGAAAATTAGTCTTGAATATGTGAGCACTAAAGAAGAAATTGTAGATATAATGACCAAGCCACTACCAAAAGCAACATTTGAGCACTTAAGGAATGAATTAGGGGTCATTCCTAATCCCAATAACAACTAGAAGGTGTGCAGACAAGGTGAGGGAGCATTATCAGGTAACATCAGCTCCTAATCAATACCAAATAACATTTATGTGAGGGGGAGCTAGTATGCTAGCTCAAGATTATCAAAGTATGCATTAGCTCAGGGGGAGTAGTGCATCAGCTCCTAATCAGAATCCGCGGACACATCAGGACATATGAATCAGAAGCATGAGCCTAGGGGGAGCTTATTGAGGTAAGAACATGAAGTATCCAACTTACCATCATTTTCATCCTTGTGTGACATAGTTGGCCCTTTGTCATTGTTGTCAAAGGGGGAGAGAAGTATCATATCACAAAGTGGGAGTAATGCCCAATATATAAAATTGAAAAATGGAGATATGCATAGGAGTGAAGCTAAAAACTGAAATATGCCAAGAGAGAGTTGTTATCCCAAATTCACCCTTCAAGGTAAATTTGGATAACCTACATAATTTTTCAGGCTTGAGTGAGTAAAATTGGTCAAAGGCCCAAAAATTAGGTCTTGGGGGTCCCTTTGGCTCTTCTCTAACTTCCCTGTCCAAAGAAAAAATCCAAGAAGTTAGAAAAATTTGAAAAAAATCCCAAAAATGGCCTCTTTTAGTGTAGTGTGGAAAAATCAGAAGTTTTGTCCTAGGCCGCACAAGTTCAACCGGGACAGTTGGGCCCTGAAAAGGTGAAATTGCCAAAATACAACGAAGTCAGAGTATTGCGGAAAAATTAAAAAAAAATTGTCCCAGGCGGTTTGTGGGACAGCGGGACAGCTAGGACGCACAAAGCCGAAATCGTCGCAGAATAAAGAAATCAGAAAATGTGGAAGTTTTTGTCCCAGGCAGTCCACGGGACCATTGGGATGTTGGGACGTGCAAGACCCGAAAACCTAAATTCACTGCAATTCAGTTCATTGCGGGTGGAGTGGAGAAATTTGGCTGGGACAGCTGGGACACAAGTATGTGTGAGACGTGAAATGGCGAAATTACCGCAATACAAAGGAGACAAGCGTTGCAGATGGAACGGAGGTCAATGACCCCAATGGCCTAGTCAACGGTGGGATAGTTGGGATAGGAAATTCCACATTGGGAAATGTAGAGAAAGGATTCCTGGACCGTTCGAGTATGCGTGGTACATGAGATCCCTGAATATCCGAAATAGCCGCATGCAAAGGAAAACAGTCCAAATCAAACCCTGAACTTCAAATGGCCATAACTTTTTACCCCGAGCTCCGATTTTCACAAAATTTGACTTTCTGGAATGAGCACGATGTCCTCTATGCCAAAGTTTTTGATGAGGGTATATGTATAAAAATTAAATAAACATATTCAGCTCCAGTAAAGTAAATGCTCAGTCCCGTTAAATGACAGAAATGCCTGGCAGATCCAAAATAGGTGCCCGCACTCAGAAGGCCATCACTTTTGTATTTTTCAATGAAAACAAGAAAAATTGGTACCCGCTGGAATCGTGGTTCCTATACCAATGTGTATAAATTGAGAAATATGGAATTTGATGAATAATAGATGGATAATTTTAGAAAACATGCCTAGTTTCATAACAGTGTTTTATTTGGTATCTGGGATGCATTAATGAAGCATGGGCTGACATATTTCACTGCTACAAATTATGGGCAAGCACAGGGGGAATTTTGAAAGAAAAATTCCATAATTTAAATCCATTTATGACATCTTGCAAGTGATTGAGAGGACATATTTTGGGATTTCCATTTTTCCCTCTCTCTATCTCTTCTTAGATTTCTATAAGTTGGAGTGTTAGGTTCATTATAAAGGGGAAGATAGTTTTGAGTAGAAAAAATCTGTTAATTTTTTTGTGTGAAGCCAATATGCTGCAGGACCTTGTAGTGGACTCCTTGCATGGTGATCTAGGTACTTATTCTGTAATAGATTAGATTGTGCATATCAATGAAAGCAATTGATACAAGTTTGTGGAGCTGTGTTTGTTTGCATTCCTCTTGCCCCTTCAATATCATTGCATATATATTGTGTCTATATTATATTCTTGCAAAGATTCATTATCATTATGTGTGCATGAAATATTATTGTGAATGCAATTGCTATATTGTGGAGAACTGTTATCACCCCTTCTAGTATGCATTTTGCTTATGTTTTTCCACACATTGAAATACTATCCTCACACTCTCTTTTTATGGTGTATCACCGCTTTAGTGTAGGATTTTTTTCATGCACTCTCTCTCCCTGGTTCCTTGGAAATTTATATTAGGACATATAATTTTTCTTGCATTAGAGTAGATTGTGGCAAGTAGTTTAGGAGTAAGAACTAGCTTTCTCTGGAGGTCTATCTCAAGTAGAAAGTCCCATAACTATGACATAGTACCCATGTTATCCAATCACACTATGAGCTCAAGCACACATACATGTGCAAACCATAGGGTGTTGTGATTCGGTGATAACAATTCTATGTATCATGTGCTTCGCAATTAGATTTAAATTTGTTATCATTAGGAAATGGGTAATTGAAAATATTCAATTAATAATTATCACTAGTAGGCTTAGATTATTCACTAATATTTTCCCATTTAATAGGATTGACATCAAAAATATTGATTAGTATAATGGAAAACACATTTATGATAATAAAAAGGTTATTAGTATCATTATTACCATGAGCCTCTCTTGCATCAGAGCTATATTACCATGGAGCCTCTCTTGCATTGGTAACCTCTAGAGCTTAAGGGATAGATATAAGGTTATACTTAATTCATTATTTAAAGACTGGTTGGTGTTCAAAAGGAAATCATGTGAATTCCCAATAAGGAGCTTGTAGCTGAATATTTTAAACATGAGATATATGACACTAGAAATGGATTCGAAATATTTTTTCCATTAGATTTTCCTTTAAAAATTAGGCTTTCCTTAAAACATAGGATCAAATGTGTCAGGAGATTTAGAAAAATATTTGAGTGTTTTTATGCGAAGGAGATTAGATTTCAGGGCTCATTCAATCTATGACATAAGTGATCAAATGAGAAAACTTTGTCAATGATAACTTATTCTTATAAAGGACGAAAAATGATTTGAGTAAATAGATATTTGAGATTAGCGTTGGCTAGGATATTGCTTATCTTAGTAATAAATTCTTGTGATGTTGAATATAATAATTGATGGACTTGTTGGAGCCTTCTCACATCTTGGACATTTGATCATAAGACGACTTGTCCCCAAATCATTGATGCAGAATTGTCCACGAAAATGATTAGTTGAAGGGGGTAAAGGCCTAAAAGTAATGAATTGGAATATCATTAAAAACTATTGTAAAGAAAAATCATTGAGGATTTGAGAAAAGAGATTAAATATTTCATTTTAATTATAATATCAGAAATAAGCATGTGAAACATGAATTTGTTATTTAAGATCTCCTTTCCCGTCATAGATAAGAAGATTCTGAGCAATAAAAATGATAGGAAAAGGAGAGGAGGTTAGTTGGGGTGTAATATAATTGTGAAGTAGTAGGGTAGAATACCTAAAATTAGAGGAGGAAGAGAAACATTGCAATGTAAATATTTTTACTTTTAAACCATGAAAACAAGTTTCAAGAGATTTTGTTTTAGAATAAAAATGATGATGATCCCCATAGGTATATATAGTGGAGGTGGGGATAGTAGTAGGCATATGAATAATATGCATTGGAATATTATCTGTCCTTAAAAATATAGGAACAATAGATGTAATAATAGTAAATTGATTTTGCTTTTTTTAGAAGTGAGTAACTATTTAATTCCTTTTTAAATTTTAAGAATTTTTTAATTAAAAATACATGAAAAGGATGAATATTGTTATAGGTGGATGTTCTGATTTACATAAGTTCCAATATTAATAGCACAAATTAGATACATTCTTTCCAAAGTGACTATTGATTTAACAAATGCTAAAATAATAGGGAAATAGTGAACTTAGCCAATTGTATGTGGGTATAGAAGAATTTGGCTCGTCTAAGAACATGAACAAGAAGATTTGAGATTGAGAATGCTTCATTGCTAAAATTGTAACCTAAAAGTAAGCTTGGTTAAAATAGTACAAATCAGTACTAATACTATGGTTATTTTAGTTATAAATTTAGTTTGAGTCAATTCATCAATTACACATATAAGGTGATGCCAAGAAAGGAGATTCCTAATCCTAGAAGCCAGGGCACATGTAATGGTACCTAGGCTATGGGAGATGATTTTTATTCCAGTTCACTGAAGGGAGAATCCGTCAATGAAGGCAGTGGGAAAAGTAATGGAGGCAAGGTTGCAACTAGGCGAGGTGCAAGATACTTAGGCATGCATGGTGAAGGTCACAACGATGTTTCCTTTGACAAAGATGGACATGCTGGGAAAGGTAGTGAAGCATGCAAAGGATAATAATTTATAATAGTTGTTGCAGGAGCTATTAATGGAGATAGAGGAGAAAGGAAGCCCCTACAACCTTCAACTAATATCGTCATTCTTAAGATTGAAGAGGAAATTCTCCTTTAATTTAAATGATGGGAGGAAGATATTTGCAAACATGGGATCATCTCTCAGTTTTAACACCTATGGCTGAAGCTTTCTCAGCTACATGAATGGATTTCTAAATCATGGAGCCCCAAAATTTCAGGTAAAGTGGAAATTTTAGTATGCATTGACTCATCCCCCCTCTCAGTGCTTGTGAATCTATAACAAATTTGTGTTGGTATCAATACAAGGCATGATATTGGGGCCTATCCCTCACTTCATGGTCTCGTAATGATAAGGGTGTCAGGTACTTAGCTGATATACCACCCACCAATTATTTATACTCGTCCAGAACACTTAATCGGCTTCCCTCTTGGTGATGAAATCCAAGTAGGTAGACCTGGAAAGAAGTGTTTGAAAATGTAGATTTTATTTGTAACGTGGTTTAGTTGTGTGTGAGGGGAAATTGTGAATGCAGTCGTTTAACCTCTATTTAAACTAGATGATCATGTAAGAATGAAGATTCTTTTTAAGCCCCAAAAGAGATATTGATATCTACAAAGACAAAGCACACAAGATATAATGTTGAAATAAGAATGAAATAAAATGGAAAGGCATACCTTTTGTTTTCTAATTTTTAATTGTTTTAAGCATTTTTTAGAAAGTCGCCAAGGAACTTTGAATTGATAAATTAGTAAGAAATGAAAGAAAAATGGATTTTACTATGGAAATGTAAAATTTGATCGAAATGGGACTCGGTCCCACCAGGCATGCTAGAATGTTTGTGGTATATTTCAATTCACTGTTATTATATAGAATAAATCACCAAAAAATCATAAGACAACAGGGTTTAATGATACCTGTGTCAATGAATATTGAGATGTATGGGTACAAACAAGCGCAAGAAACTCATTCCAACAAATGAGAGAACTTGCACACAAAGAGATAAATGGAAAAGAGAGATATTAGATAATATGATGATGATCTTCTTAGCAAAGGCCAATCCCAAGAACCCAAGGGGCTTCCTTTGAAGGGTGTCAACTTGTTTTAGATAATCAAGTGATAAATGATGAAATAGATAATATGATAAAATAGCAATATTAAGATGGTACAATGACTAAGGAAAATCAGTTTTCCATAGGGATATAAAGACCTTGTTATGCATATTAGATGGCCCAAGCTAGGTTTGTGGTAAGATAAAGTTCTTTGAAATAGTTGATCCATTTTTTCTCAACGTCGTCCTATACTTCTCGAAATATTTCCATTTGATCATCAATGTCATCTGGATTTGGTGTCAGGATGATGGCAGAAAGGCTCAACTCTTGTACGATGTTGTATTGATCCCAAAAAAAGGTTGGGAGACGATATAAAGGTCATAAATACTAATGATGGGATGTGCTTCACCTGGAATAGTCATCTATAGATAGAAGACACTTGAAATCTAGAAATTAGTAGAAGATAGATCCTGATAAAGATTAAAAATGTACAATATATGGTAAGGAGGCTAAGGAAACAAGAATCATGGGCGATTTAAAGGAGTCGTGGGTGATTCAAGATAATCGTTGGTGATTCAAGGGAATCATTAGTGATTGTTGTGGAAATGACCAAATTCTAATAGATGTTAGTTGAGATTTGAGATTCTTGCTTCTATGATTGAATTTTTCTTAGAGGGGACACATAAACAGAATGAAATGTGTGAAGAGGATAAATACATTTTTTATGACATGTGATACAAATAATAATGATATAAGAAGATCTTACGGTGGTGTGAGCTTCCCAAAGGCTGGATATCGATATATGGGATGTCGGGATGTTGATGATGGTGTCTTCTTAATCTCTAGAGTGTCAAAACTTTGTTGTAGTGTTCTTGGGATCTGGATTAAGGAAGGTTGTCGATTTTATATACTGACGATTAGATAGAATCGTTGGCGATCCTGGAAAAGTGGGAAACACGATTGAAAATAGTGAATTTTGGGTTTGGGAGGAAAATAAGATGAAATGGGAGTATGTGGAGGAGGTTATAAGGTTGTGGGGGTGTTGGCCTACTAGGTTAAAATAGATTCAAGTGGTTTGAGTGGTTTAGGAGGTTTGGGATGGGGTAGATAGATATTTATAGGGGTAAAATAGATGTTATGTGAGTGAATTGTGAATTAGGAATTAGATAAAATGATTTATATGTGCATATATGTTGTGTGGGTAGGTCACCTAGGGGTGGTGAAAAAATAGTGTTTACAGTTTGACATTGACAAAAAATGTTACCTATAGTGGAATTTTTAGTCCTTGTAGTTGCCTTTTTGTTTCTCATAATGGTCTAGCCATTATTTTTGGTAGTAGTGGGTTCCTTTTCCGCTGGTAAAGCTCCATCCACTAGTTTAGGATGAGCCACAAGGGGACCATCCTAGATCCTATGGTCAGGAACTTAATGATGAAAACATATGTTCAGTAGGTTAGTCTAGGTAAAATTTTGATTGAAGTGATCAAAGTCGCTATAAATGTCAAACAACTCTTTCAGGTTCTTAGTCAACTATACCTCAACTCATACCCATTTGTTGGGTTGAGTTGAGTAGAATTAGTTTTCTTTGTAGTAAATAATTTGAAAAATGGGGTTAACAATGTCTAAAATGAAATGCCAAAGAGGGATGAACAATCCCAAAATCTTTACCCAAACAGGGTCTTTGAGAGAAACTTGTTATGAGACTTTAAAGTCTCGAGTCCAAGGTAAAAGGACAAAGAACCTATTTCACAAGAACCAACAACTCGACTTAGTGTTGTACCTTTCTTGGTATATTCTAGGGCTTCTCGCCCTCTGGGATCGACTATATAATTCCCCCATCCACTTTGAGCCCAGCTATTGTTGTCGAGGCTGGAGCTAGTGGAGATACAAACAATGGCACCACCACATAAACGCCCCCAGAAATTTCGTTCCGAAGGTCTTTCACGAGGTAATGTTTCTCCTCCTGATGTTGTATTACTTGTTTCTGAGTTTAATGTTGCATGTCAATGGTTAGAATAGTTCTTCCTTATTGGTTATTTTGTGGGACGCATCCCCTCTGAAAGCATGCTTAAGTCATGGGTGAACTCAGCCTTGGCCACTCATGGCATCCGGCTCGAAAGTGTGCAAAACATGACTAAAGGATTTTTCCTTTTCCAGTTCTCTGACCCTTCCCACGCCCCGACTATCTTGACCCATTCGGCTACCTGGTATGTGTGTAACTCCCTTTTGGTTCTTTCTCCTTAGACTAAAGACTTTGTGGTGTCTGAGTATGCGGCTCTCAAAGTCCCAGTCTGGGTGGAGTTCCCTGGTCTGCTGCTACCGTGCTTTCATTTTTTGCACCAAATCGCTTCCTCTATCGAGCAAGTTGTTTACATGGAACCTCAGTGCTTTTACAGCGTCCGCCCGTAGAAATGGGTTTGTGTTGAAGTAGACCTCTCCTAAGAGTTGAAGGAATTCATGGAGATTCAAATGGGAGAGACTCGCTACTCTTAGTGTGTTCTTTACATCAACCTGCCTAACACATGTTTTCGATGTCAGGCCTCTGATCACAAGATCAAGGATTTCCCTCTCTATGTGTCATGCAATCACCCAATGCCTAAGGCGGCCTTTGAATCTATTAAGCCTCCACAAGAGGAAGGGTGGAAAACTGTTGGAGGGTGGAAGAACAAGAACAAAATGGCTCAAGCCAAAGCGCCTGACAACAATGGCTCGAAAGAGCCAACTGTTAAGGAACAGTCCCCTAGCCAACAGTGCTCCATGGAGCCGGTCTCTAAAGACTCTATAGTCCCCTTGCCTAAGTTCTCTAGCAAGCCCAAGGCGGCTGCAGTTCTCATGGAACCTTCAAACTCCATTTGAATTTCCTCGACACTTCCGACTTCACAGTTGCTTTTGACAACAGGTTCACAGGGCCCATCCAAAAGGGCCCGAAGTCCTTCTCACCACTCCATGACCAGTCATGATCATAGTCCGACACGCAGTGTGGAGTCTGCGAAGGAGTATAATACAGAGTATGCCAAACGAAGGAAAATTGAGTTTCAGGATTTTTTGAAGCATGACAATGCTCAATTCCTGCAAAATCAGTTTGATGCCTTAGATGGCTTGGATGTGGATGGTATGGCCCTCGACCAATGTTTCTCATGAATTGTATGTCATGGAATGTGCGGGTCTCACAGACTCCAATCACAAGTATATCTTTCATGATGTTTGTCAAAAAATTGCCAACTTAGATGTTTTGTGTCTACAGGAAGTGAAAGTTACAGGTTTTCAGTTGTCGATGGTTTGTAAATCCATCTGGCCTAACAGCCTGACATTTACCAGTAATCATGATGGAGGGCGTGGGGGATTGATCTCCATGTTTGTTCCCAAATGGCGGCCCTTCTTTATGGACCACGACATTGACCCCACCAATCGTGCCATCTGGGCCTTATTTAATATTGAAAGTCGCCCTTTTGGCTTCATCAACATTTATGCCTCTAATGATGCAGCTGAAAGGGCTGATCTTTGGTGGTGGATAGCAAATGAAATTCCCGATGCCTATTGGGTCATTTGTGGTGATTTTAATATGGTTGAGTTACCCTCAAATAAGTACGGGCACCTACCAAAAAGATGGACAGATGGTAAAAGGGAGGCGTGGTTTTATATGCGCAATAAATTCGGATTTTATGATCCAAATGCTTCCCGCAAACCCACCGTTGAAGCATGGTTCACATGGTCCAATCTCCGAGGTGGATCGAATCAGGTTCTTAAATGGCTCAACAGGGCCATGTTGTCCACGCAAGATTTTTTTGAGTTTGACAACACTTAGTCCTTGCTTGTGGAAGTGATGCCAGATTTCGTCCTTTCTGACCACTTCCCTATTCGATTTCGTATCACTTGGCAAGATAGGAGGATTTTTTGTCATAAAGGCCAGCTTTTTCTCAAAGCAACCTTGATGGAGCATGGACCCACACTCAATCACATCAAGTAAGTGTGGAACTTAATGCCCCGACCACGTCATTTGCAGAATTATCATCCACCTCTTCGGTCCAGTTGGACTCAATGGTGGGAGGATGCAATGACTAGGATGACCAAATTTCTTAGAATCTACGGTCGACAGCTGGCCAACATTTGTCGTCGTTCATACTCCACTACCTCCTCCGCCCTTAGTCGGGTAGTGGTGGCGCTCGAGGCAAATCCATTCTCTGAAACCCTGCAACTCCAAGTGGCAAAGCTTCGACAGAAGATTCAAATTGCAAACAACTATAATGCCCGGAGCGCACCAATTCGTGCCCACTTTCATTGGCTCAAGGTTGGGGATCATGTTTCGATGGAATTCTTTCTTTCCCTCAAAGCCAAAAATTCCTTCTAGAAAATATGAGTTATTTGTGATGGCAGAACTCGGCTCACAGATTCCCAACTCATGCTTCAGGCCTTTGTTAACCACTACAAGTTGGTTTTCCAAGCTCAAGCTCCCTCGGAGGAGCGACAAGCTGCTTTGGATCAATGTTTGGCCACAGTTCCATGCAAGCTCTCCCAGGCTCAAAAAATTGCTTATGATCGTATGCTCTCCCTTGATGATTTATAGGAAGCGGTCATGCAAATGGCCAACGACAAAGCTCCCGGCTGTGATGGGTTCCCCTGCAAATTTTATAAATCACTTTGGGATATTGTTGGCTTAGACCTCTATCAGGTCTACCTGGAAGGATTTTAGAGCCAGTCACTTGGCTCTCACATTAACAAAGGGAATATTAAGTTCATCCCTAACCCTGGAGACCCTGAGCAGATTAGTAACTGGCAGCCTATTACCTTTCTCAATGTTTCCTACAAGGTTATTGCCAAGGCTCTTGCCATTCGGCTGCATCACATTCTTCCTACCATTATCGAGCCGGAACAAACATGCTTCATCCAAGGGTGTTACATCCTGGATAACATCATAGCTATCTGGGAAGGCATGGAATGGGCTCGCAAATCCAACCAGGCATCCCTTTTCATCAAAATCGACTTCGAGAAAGCCTACGACTGGATAGAGTGGCCTTTTATTCTTGTTATGCTTCAAGCCCTGGGTTTTGGTCCCAACTTCATTCAATCTGTCAAGATGCTTTTTGCAAATGCCTCTGCCCAAATCACCATTAATGGGCATAACTCGGCTCCTTTTGGTCTTTTTAGATCCATACGGCACGGATTTCCATTGGCGCCTACTCTTTATGTCCTTGTGGTTAAAGGGTTTGGCTATCTTCTAGCCAAAGAAAAATCTCAGGGGCTTGTCAGAGGAATTGCCTTACCTTCTTGTGATAACTCCCAACTTCTCAATGGTCACTTTGCCGACGACTCTTTCCTTACGCTCATTGACGATGAAAGTAATATTAGCAATGCCATGCAATGTCTTAAAACTTTTTTTTAGCCTCTGGCTCTTCCATTCAATGGCAAAAAACGCAATGTTATAAGCAATCCTTCCTCCCCGCTCCCCCCTGGATGGCTTCGTATGAGTGGAGGATGATCGACTATGGTGAGTTGTTTAAATTCCTTGGTATTCCTTTTGTGTTTTAAGCTTCACCTGCAAATCTTTGGCAATATGTTATGCACTGGGTGGCTTGAAAACTGGAATACTAGATAACCAAGACCGTTTGTCCTTAGTGGAAAATTCCATATTTTTCCAAAGTTCTTGAAACCACACGTTTACTATTCTTCTTGTTGGGTCCCATCCAAAAAATCTATGCAGAAGCTAGAAAAATTGCTCAAATATTTTCTCTAGACTAATGCTTCCTCTGGTAAAGGATTTCACAAGGTTGCATGGGAGACCTACTATCTTCCCAGAGAATCAATAGGGTTAGGCCTCATTGATATTCTACGACAAGGACAGCGACTCTGCGCCAAATGAATAATTTGCAGCATAGAAGGAAAAGAAGCTTGGAAAGTGCTTCTGTGCATGACATGGCATTACTTAGGGCTCCCCTTATGGCCACTCAGCCTAGGAAGGGAATTGGATTTTCCAATCTCCTCATTGCTCTGTCCCAATCAAAGTGGTCGGCACTTTCGTGCTCAAAAGCATCTAGAAAGCTTGGGAGCAAATCATACCATGGCTTCAATGGAATGGCAATGGCTTCTAAAATGGCCTTTCAGTTAATCACCACTCCCTATGGTGCTCTCCTGTTATTTAATTCAAAGATCAATGCCTTGCTAAGGTTCCTAGGATTCCTACACTTAGGCTTTTCAAGCGTGGAATTCATACTATCCATGACCTTTTCTGTAAACGTATTTAGGTTTGGCATCCTTGGAATGAGCTTAAGGCTCAATTCAATTTAGCTCATCAGGATCATGCTAGTATTAATGATATCATCTCTTCTATTCCTGATCATATGATCCACAAAATCTTTGTGCTTCCCTCTCGTCCTTGGTGGACAGACTGGAAGTGGTATGTGGACACCCCTTTCCGAAATTATTCTGCTGGTAAAGGTTATGCTTGGCTCTAGCCCCATTTTCCCATGGCTGGAAAACTTAATAATATGTGAGGGTTGCATTCTTCTCCTTCAAGTTGGAGAAGGAGATTCGATATTGTTTAGTCCGCATGTGTGGAACCCAAAATCACACATTTTTTGTGGTGTGTTCTTCACCAAGGCCTTCCGGTTGGTGCCCATCTGGTTCATCTTGGTGTTTCGGCCCCCAAATTCCCCTTTTGTGGACACTTGGAAACCTTGTCTCACCTATTCTGGTATTGTAGTAAAGCCCAAAAGGCTTGGAACTAGATACATTCATTATTTCTCCCCTTCAAACCAGAATGTTTTACCATCATATTCTTTTTGGAGATAACCCTGGAATGCCTCACAAGTTTTCCCAAATTTGGCATGCTTTCAGAGGGGAAATTATTTTTATGGCTTTGGAAAGAACGGAATTCTTGTTTATTTGTTAATGTTGAAGTTGATCAGCATTTCTCTATTTATAATAATTCTATCAATGGTGATCATCCCTGTAGATTCAAGTGCAGGCAAACAAGGTGGCCCTCGAGGTGGAACACCTCTAAACTCTTCTTCGGGATTGGGGCAACGCCCCTTGCAATGTTGCTCGTGAGCCGCCATCCCCACCCTCGGCACTCCCTGCCCCATGGCAGTCATCCCCAAGGTGGTTGTCGTTAAAGCCGCTCGCAGTGTCGGTCTTTCAGCCATGTTCACTGGTCCCCACGCAATCAGCCTCCATGGAGGAGCTTTTCCCTCCACCGCCTGCTCACCACCAGGGATGGGGTACCCCTCCACCGCCCAACCAGCTTGGTTGGGGCTCGTCAGCTCCCTCCAAGCCTCGCGCTCACGACGATTGGTGCTTCCTGCCCCCACCGAATAAGTTTCCCAAAATGTCTTTAGCCATTTCGCCCACTCAGGGCATTGTTGATGATACCGAAGAGGGAGCCTACCTAGCTCTGGTTGGAATGTACAAGATAGCGGCAAGGACCTACTTGGAACCGACTGGCTTGATGATCATGATCCACCTTCTACTGGTCAACAGTTTACAGCGTCGACATAATTTCATTGCTTCAGTGCTTTTTGTTATTTTGTTATAGTTGACTTTCCTAGGCTCGACCTAGTTTGATCGTGTGGCTTTGAGGCGTGCTTCCATACCCCCCACTTTTTTGTGAATTATCTTGTATCATTTTAACTTGTTAATATAATATAAGATCCTATTCATATCGCATTGATTAATAAATTTATGACCTTCTTTGTCAATGTCTTATTAGTGGCACCAATTTCCTATTGACTGGTGACAAATTGTATTAATTTCTTACACTATTATATCGAAAAAACTTTCTAGGGAAAGAAGGGACTCCAAACTCCACTTTATGGCCAAGATATTACAATTTTTCAATTGACTTCTCCAAACAAAACAAAAAACATCTAAATAATAGACAAATAACATCAAATTTTAAAATTGTAATGATCATATTAAAAACAAATAAATGTTAAATTCCGTTAAAACAACTATAAACCAACATCATAACACTTATTTAGAATGCCTACCACCGTCCCCATCCCACACCCACTCCCCGTTATTGTAGAATGCCTACCACCGTAATTATCAATGCTAACCCTCAATTACAATCATTTTCACACTTTTATAATATGCCAATAGTTATTTTAGTTTATTCGTAAAGTTTTTCCTTTTTGGTCCTCCATTGATGAAGATTCACTTTCCTGCTGGCACCCAACTGGGTAAAGTATGTTTTCCAATCACGATGCCTGAATTTCCGAGTTTTTATTTTTGCCATCCAGCAAGTACCAGTCCACAGCACATAACATGGATTCCCATCCTCTATCAGTAAAGAAGAAACCTTACTTTTGTTATCAGGATATGACACATGTAGATTGCAGCTTATCATCAAGAAAGTACCACAATTAAAACAATCCTAAGCCAAGGAGTCCCAACAACGAAATACCTATGAACAGTTGCAGTGATTTGACTGCAGGCCATGAATGATCCTTCATCCCATCTCATGTTGGGTATATTACTCAGATAGAGATTAATCTTAAGGTTTTTATTTTGAATTTTCCATATATCATATTGATTAATAACTCCATTATCTTATCTGCTAATTTCCTATTGATTAGTCATTCATCTAATTATACCATTGTATCAATAGTAGAAACATGTTACGCAGAAAAAATAAATAGACTTCAAACTTCACCATATACTCAAATATAATACAATTTCTATATTAACTTTTCCAAACAAAAAAAAAAAAGAAAAAATTATATAACCATCAAATAAACATTAAATGTAATATTAAACATAAAAACAAACACTCTCATGACATTACACTCCACCCCTTCCACCACAATAATACACCTATCAATGTAGCATGTTCAAAATAAACGAGTTTTGACATAAGTTTGTTTATAAATATATTTTTTGATGAATAAGATCTTATATTATATTAACAAGTAAAATGATACAAGCTAATTCAACAAAAAATAGGTGGTATGGAAGCATGCCCCCGATGCCACACAATCAAACTAGGCTTAGCCTAGCAGAGTCAACTATAACATAATAGCAAAAAACACAGAGTAGGTAATATTAAGCCGCCACTGCAAAAAGTTGACCACAGACCAGCCGGATCAATATATTTCAAAACAACTCAACCCTCATTTAGTTAAAGTAGATCAGTCTCGATAGAGTTAGTAAATAAGCCAATAGATCCTTGAATACATGAAACTTCGATTTTGACAACACAAAATCTTTGTTGGGCATCTTAATCAGGAATATACACACTAGCAGAGCACCTATTGGTGCAAGGGTTATTCTAAATTCCTAATAGTAACTATAAAATGCCTATACTTGTTAGGATCTGGAGTTGAACAGAACACGATTTTTTATAATCTATTTCTAAACTATGAGGAACAACCATGACCCAAAATAAACTAGATTGGAGCCAAGAAACCATTGATGACCAAGAGTGATGAAACACACGAGTAGAAAACCTGAAAAATAACTGCAAAAATATTACACTATTGAAATGCAATCAAGAAATCTAACATGATAAGTCAAATGTCGTTATTACGTCAGAAAACTACTAGAATCAATTAGCAAAGAAACGAGGTTTTATACAAGACGGCATGAATTACTGTAAATTAATGATGAGGCCGACATCAATCTCATGTGTAGTTAATGAATTCTGGAGTATAAAAGACAAATAGCCAAAATGACACAGACACAGATAATTAGGTTGTTAAAAAGTGAAATTCCTACGAGAGGAAAGAGCTTAAGTTTTGGGTGTGGGGTGCTTAGTCAATATATCAATCACCAATTATTTATATGTCAGAACACTAAGTCGGCTTCCATCTTGGTGATGAAATCTACGTAAGTAGACCTGGAAGGAAGTGTTTGAAAATGCAGATTTGATTTGTAACTCAGTTTGGTTGCGTGCTAGGGCAAATCGGGAATGCAGTCGTTTAACTCCTATTTAAACGAGATGATCAGGAAAGAATGAAGATTCTTTTTAAGACCCAAAAGAATCAAAATTTAAAAACAAAACAATTTAGCAGCAAAACTGATGTCAAAATATAGATCAATCAAAAACATTAGCCAATGTTTCTATTTTCTAAGATTATTATTAAGCTTTTGATAAAACATTTAAGCAGAACCAGACCTGATGCAGTTAAAATGTCATTTTTCAATGTGAAAAATGAAATATCCTGTCATCCTGTCAGGTCCGATGGTTCAATTGTACCACATTCCAGAAGTTTCAGAGCATTCAAATTACTATTAGATAAAATAGCTGAAATATGGAATCTTCTTCAATGCCCCCATATTCCACAACAGAATATTCTTCAGCAATCCAATGTATGGCTTCCTAACCAGTTTTTTTGTGAAACACAACCCCGGAGTGTTTTTCAAGAAGCTCTTCCATCCACTTATGAACATGCAGTGAATGAATCACAATTTTGAATGGTTTGGAGCACACAAAGGTAATCAATATGTGGCTTACATCTGGAAACAGATGTTAAATACAGTTCCTTGAAGCCCAGGGCATCTTTGGCAGTCCAATGACCCTAATACCTAACCAGTACTAAACTCGACGTTCTCCAAATACTGCATCTTAGGATGAAGAACAGGTCGGGAAATGTGAATAAAAATCAGAAAAAATCACAAATCCAAATTTATCTTCTTCCAAGATCATAAAGAGTCACAAGCGACACTTACAAATGATTTTGAAAAATTCAAAGGACAAAGTTCCTTATTAAAATCAACAAAATGTTGCAAATCTTTTGAACAAGTTTGAATACAGAAACGGTTGACCATAAACTATGATCTCAATTATTGTAAGCAAATGATTAGTTTACAACTCTGTAACATTTGAAGTAGCAGGACTTTTGTAGGCCATGCTTAAGAATCATACCTAAGCTGAAGCAACAACAGTTACACTTACAATACGCTGTCTAAATTTCAACAAAGTTCACAATTGCACTACAACAGCTGCTTTTGTCATGCAGGATGATGCATCCATGTCTTGTGCCACATGTTCTCTAGATATGCGACTCCAACTGATATTTGGTCCTGAAACATCACAAACGGTGACAAAGTCCAGCACTTGGCCAAAAATCTTGAACATCTCCACTCCATATATTTGATCTCCATTCCCCACAAAAGATGCGTTCCAGTCCAATGGAGCATCTGGGTGCCTTGATATTTCGGTCCAGGAATATGAACTGAGATCCAGCTCCAACAGCTTTCTTGTAGCTTTATCTCTTCCATTCTCACTTTCTTCCCTCTCACACCAGGACACACACAGCATGAAGAGACGACCGCTACATGAGACTAGCTTAGGGAAGTATTCTGGAAGTCGAACAGGAGAATGATCAATTTGAATCCCTGCCCAACTTCCCTTTTCAAAATCATAAGCAGCAAGCTTGTCAGACTCCGAATAAACATAGAACATCCCATTGCAAACTACACCTGCACAAACACAGCCGTGGTCAGCAGGCAGTCTTGCTATTTCTCTCCACTTGTTGGAAACCGGATCATAGATTTCTGCAGAATCCAGAGGCTCGTTCCATAGACCTCGTCCACCTGCTACTATTATACCAAACGCTTTAGTCTCTTTCAGTTTATATTGACCTCTGTCTTCCTCGGACAAATTACAAGATGCAGTTTTACCCAAGTCGGGTGCCGAAGAGGAAGGCAACGCCCCTTGAGAATCTGAACTTTTCGTTCCTTGGAGAACTTCCCACAGCTGTGGTCTGCCAGAAACATTCTGAAAACCACCATAAACCTCAGAACATTGGTTCCTTCTCGACTCTCTGCTGCATGATGTAACCCTACCATACCGTCCCTGGATAGATGACAATTTACCCACAATGTTGACTTCTTCTTCATTCCGATCCCCTTTAATGCTGCTGCTACCTCGCCGTCTAAACTGTCCAGACAGGCCATTGCTACTACAGTGAGCATCAAAAATACCAACCGCCGGTAAAGTTCTTGCTGACTTCATTGGAGCCAATTTCTGCCATGATGCAATTAAAGGACTGTAGAGCAAGACTGTTTTGTGAGTCTTACAGAAGGTTTTGTCAATCCTACCCGAGCTATTTGAGGCTGAACATCCACCAATGACATAGATGGAGCTGCCTGCACATGCAACTGAAAACTTGAGCCTACCTCTCAGAATCTCTGCATCGATTCTGTACCATTTATCCATGGTGGTATCAAGTGTCTGAATTTGACCCATACAAACTCCATCCTTAGAAAGACCAAACAAAAATAGCCATGGCTTCTGAGACATGTAGGCAGTTCTCATTTGCATAAAATGAGTACTTCTAGTTAACATTCTCCACTTTTTGCAGACTAGCCTTGCATTCATTAGACTGATGAATGATGCTCTAGCCAGGCACATTTCAATGATGTCATCTGGAAGAGTAAGATGCTTCTCTTCTTTTGAATTTATGGCATTCCTCCTCTCTACTAACCTCTTGCTATTTCTTCTCCAAAACTTGTCTGCTCCACCATATGTGAAGCAATCCAAGTGGCCTCTCTCCCTCTTGTCACTCCAATCCCGATCCCATTCCCCATCCAATGAATTTGTTAAAGACCCACCTGAAATATCCATATCGGACGCCTTCTTCTTGTCAATTGACTTCAATAATTTGTCTCCCTGCGAATCCCTCCTATTCCACTCCCTTAACCTCTGAAACCCTGCATCCAAAGCAAGACACCCATGGAACTCGCTTCCGCAGTCAACCTCTCTATCTGGATATCCTCTAGCAGAAGCCGTACTGTCACCGTTCACTATCTTTCTAGGCCCATTGTTTCCTTCCCCCATGTCATCACTTATATCATCCCCAACCCTGCATCGAATACTTTTTCCATACAAGCCAAGGCATTTGCTAGATGTCCATCTCTCCTTCACCTGTTCTTCCATGGGCATTGCATGGATCCTCGTCTCTTCATCAACCATTCCTTCACCCTCCTGATCGAATTTCAGATTCAGCTTTCTCAGCTTCAAACTAACACTTCTGACCAACTTCTTGGGCGCGCTCAAAGAAGGCAGACCCTGTTCTTGTCCTGAATCTTCAAAACTCCTATCCCCATTATTGTCCTTCACTTGGTCTTCAGTAAGAAAATTTTTCCTACTGCCGGCTCTGCTCACAGTGAGGGGAAGGCAGACAGCCATTGTCGCGGAGACTCAAAAGGTTTTTTCAACTGGGTATCCTGGATCATACTACTCTTTCGAACGTGGACAGCGCTACATTAGCCATTATGGGTAGGAGGACATTGAGGAGATTTTTCTCTTTCCTCCTCCTGGAATTGTGGGTGCAACACTTCTTCGGTAGATACAGGATTCCCAGGTCAAAACATTGCAATGCAGTAGGAACTTGGGGAGTTTCCTAATCCAATATGCACATTCGGCATAAATATATCTTACACAGAAATCCCAACAATCTATACGAGGCTAATGATTGTTCTTTGAAGCTGAATACCATACACCACACAGTTCCGTACATTCTAAGTAGATCCACACCCACAAGAACTGCAATAGCTCTAAGCAAGTACAGCCACATAAAAATCCTATTAAAAAAGAACACCAATCCTAACGAAAACGAAAATTCATTACAATAAGACTAGTTTCATACCTTCTGCTTACTCAGATCTTCTGGTGGATTGAATGCCGAAGCTTTTTTCCCCCAAACCAGATGCAATGGAGAACTGCGGGTTTGAAGTCAATTTCTGTGTTTAAAAAAGTTCGAGCGGAAACGCGCATAGCTTTAATTAGTGGATTAAATAGTTTGAAAGAGGGTAAGTAAGAGACCAAGTGAAGAGTTCAAAAAGGTTTGTGCGCCGTTGGAACACAGATTTAAACAGGAAAATATGAACGGATTTTAAGGTCAAATTGTTGGAAGATTGATATTGAATAGGTACCAATAATAGACCATCACTTAATGCTCGCAACTTCAAAATCTCCCAATCACACATCGAAAACCTCCTTGCCATATTTCCTTAAACCTAGATTAGGTTGGGATCTCATGGGTACATGTGCTAAATGAACCAATAGAGTCACATAAGGAGTTAATAAATAAGCAAATCAAGATGCAAATGTGGGAAGAAAAAGATCGCCAAGAAAGGGTGGCAAACATCATCATCAAAGGGTTGAAAGAGCATGGAGAAAGAGAAATCACCAACAAATTAGTTGGAGACTTCCTTCTAGACAAACTTCACTGGACATGCCATATTCATCAAGCCAATAGAATTGGAAAAGTGGCAGGAGGGAATAGAGCAAGAAATATAAAAGTTACATAAGGAATTTAGAAGAGAAGAACAAAATTCTAAGAAACAAGAAGTTTCTCAAAGGTACCCAACTCTTCATAGATGAAGATCTAACTCCGTTACAATTAGAAGAAAGAAGGAAAGAATGCGAAAAGGTGGTGGCAACAAGAAAGGAAGGAAAGAAAGCATGGTTATATAGAAGGAAAGCCCAATTTGGCGTAAGAAATGCACATAATAAATAGGAAGTCAGGCCTCCCCCAGGATCATCTTACTTTGGTTAGTTGGAATTGTAGAGGCTATCCTTGGAGGAGGGGTCCTGGGTTGGGGCCCATAGCGGAGGGTAGAGACATCATTGTACTTGTAGAGACACATGAACATGAAGGTTGCAGAGTACCAGACTTTACAGGATATGAGAAGGTATCGATTTGGAATGAGTTGGTAGAGAATGGCAAAGGTCATGGCAGAGTGACAGTGTTAGTAAGGGAAGCGTGGAAAGACGTCATCAAGGAAGAAAAGAAGGACCCGAATAATCAATACTTATGGCTGAAATTGATTGACACGAAAAACACTCTTTTTATCGCAGCTTGTTACTTCGTTCCATATGGATCTAAAACCTACAAGAAGAGGAACATGGATAGAGAGGACCCTTTCAGAGCTTTGAAAAGGGACATAGCTGAGTTTTGCAACAAAGGAGAGGTCATTCTATTAGGAGACTTTAATGCTAGGACAACTAATAACCAATCTCTTTACTTTGGGAAAGAAGAGGAATGGAATAACAATCCTCTATGGCTAGAAGAAGACGAACAACAAAAATGGGAACGGGTCTCACAAGACATTAAAGGTGGTGTTTCTCATTTTGGGGTTGAACTATTAGGTCTATGTAGCTTACATGATTTGATCATATGTAATGGTATAAATACATGGCCAAATTCAGGACAGATCACATGTCAAACCTACAACGGCCAAAGTGTCGTAGACTATGTCATATGCTCGCAAAATATTATGTCTTGGATACTGGAGGTTGAGGTTGGAAGTTGTCCTATAGAAATGAGATCAGATCATAACCCAATTATGTGAAGATTAGCATGCAAAACATGGACTAGCAAAAGGAGAGCCTTCATTCAAACAAAAAAGTAGTGTATCAAAGCAAAAATCCTTGTGAATCAGGAGAACCAAGCCATCTTTAAATGTATGATTGCAAAACAGTTACAGGAAATGCAAGATACTAACAACCCCAATCAGGGCAAATACATGCTCAATAGTGAGAAGTTAATGACTATAATACACAATGCGCTAAGGGAGTGCAAGCATGCTAGAGCCAAGAGAAGTGTTAAAAATAGTTTTCCAGCAAACCCATGGTTTGATGAAGAATGCAAAGCTGTGAAAAGAAGGTTAAATGCTTCCATAAAAGAGAAAACAGATACAAAGTTATATAGAAAGCTAGTGAGAAACAAAAAGGAAGAGTACATGAGAGGTAGGAGGGAGGAGCTGATTTCCATGGGGAAGAATAATCCAAGAGGTTTTTGGAGAGAGCTTCAGCAGACTAGAAGTACAGTTGAGAATAATATCACCGACACTCAGTGGCTTGAATATGCAAAAATGTTGTATGAAAGAAGTAATGACTTGTCGCTTCTTCCATATGTTATTGAAAATAGGGACAAACTCTTCTCCATGAAAGACATTAAGGAAGGGATCAAAAGGTTAGCAGGGGGCAAGGCTCAGGACATAGATGGTCTACAAGTGGAATTCTTAAATTGGGGTGTAGAAGATCTTGCTCCACACATTAAAAATATTTTTAACAGAGTTATCCAGTTCGGTTTTCCAAAAAATTGGACAACTAGCATTGTTGTTCCTCTCCACAAAAGTGACGATGTCAACAATCCAGCAAATTACCGCACTATTATGACTAACCCGCTTTTTGGAAAGCTCTTTGGTAGCATGGTGGAGCGTAGAATTAGTCTTTGGGCCGAAAAGGAAGGTAAGAGAGCAAAAGGGTAGGTAGGTTTTAGACCAAAGCACTCTATTATTGATCACTGCATCACTCTTAGGCATTTGATTGAAAAGGTTTGGGACAGGCAAGGTGAAGAGGTTTATTGTTGTTTCGTGGATTTCAAAAAGGCCTTTGACATGGTTCCGAGAAACAAATTGTGGGACAAAATGGAAGAGTTGGGTATTCCGGATAACAGTTCACAGACTATATGAGTAGGTACGGGATAAAATTAGAACTAAGGACGGTCTATCTGAGTGTTTTGGGAGTGATATTGGGGTCAAACAAGGTTGTCCGCTTTCCCCCACCTTATTTGGGTTATATATAGACAAGCTAGAGGAATGGATTGACAAAAAGGATGGAGGTGGGATTCATTTAGCCTCTTATGTGGTAAAATTGTTGCTCTATGCGGACGACCTTATCCTAATGGCTAAAACAACGCAGGGTTTATAGGAGCACTTGAGAGCTTTAGAACTATTTTGCCAAGAGGTGGGAATGCAAGTGAACATTGGTAAAACCAAAATCATGATTTTTACCTTAAAAAGGAAAAAGAGACAAGTAAGCTTTGAGTTTGAAGGGGACTCTGTACAAGTTGTAAACGAATACAAATATTTGGGACTGGACTTCCACAATAATCTCAGTTGGGAAACTTGTAGAGCTAAGAGGATTCTGGGGGGGTGGAAAGCTCTATACATGCTTTAAAACAAATGCAGAACAACAAAGTTATGGGATTGGAAGACCAAATTGAATCTTTTTGGGTTACTGGTAGTCCTAGTGGTGTTATACGGGTGTGATATTTGGGGCAGTAGCAGTACGTCCGTGGGGAAATGGAAACAGATAAAAATAATTCAAAAGTATCTAATCACAAGCAGTTTCAAATTAAAAACCACGGTTCCATATGAAGTCAATCTAGTTGAAGCCAGAGCCTTTCTAGTGGAAGTGACATCGATGATCCGACTATTAGGATACTTAAAGAAAGTGGAAAACATGGATGATTCCCGGTGGCCAAAAATAGCAGTAGAGG
The DNA here is from genome assembly GCA_019776745.2 of Taxus chinensis. Classification (NCBI taxonomy): domain Eukaryota; kingdom Viridiplantae; phylum Streptophyta; class Pinopsida; order Cupressales; family Taxaceae; genus Taxus; species Taxus chinensis. The sequence continues at coordinate 483,424,585 of CM034152.1, read as the reverse complement.
AAAAGTTAAACAGGAGGAAGAAAACCTGGATGAAGCAAAATGGCGAGTGGATGAGCAAATGGGGCATTAGCATACAAGATTGTCCTAGCACTAACGAAGGAAAAAAAATTATGTGGGAGAGAAATTCAGAAATATTATGTGGAATAAGCAACTTGGACGAAAAAGAGAATACTATGTCAAGAATTTTAATCCCACATGTGATCATGGGCAAAAACATTATATTGGAGCGATGATAAAGTGGAAAGCTAAAATGTTAATTGTGCAACTAAAAACTAGTTCACATCATCTTAGGTGTGAAACTGGGAGATGGAAAATACCCAAAGAGGAGTGGTCAGAAAGGGTTTGACAGTTTTGCATGTCGGGCTCGGTGGAATCGGAATGGCATTTCGTCATGGAATGTGTGGCTTACGATGACATTCAGAGCAATTATGTGGATATCTTAACAGTGTATGATATTACAACATTGTTTGAAGAGGAAAGGATGGAAAAAACAAAGGATTTCTTGATCAAAATCCATAGTAGAAGAATCAAGATTAGCAAAGAACTGGAAGAAAGGCAGAAGTAGTAGCAACTATTTTTGGCATTTTTTTTTTTTGTGTTTCGCTGCCAAGTTTTTATTTGCACATTGGGTCCCATAGACTATTTGGTCTTGTGGACGTCATTAAAAAATTTCATTCATTCATTCATGGAAGGGGGAAGCTAAAATTGTTTGAGGTGTATTAGATTAAATTTTTTTTAAATATATATATTTTAAGTATTAATAGGGTTTCATGAATTTTCAATTTTCTCAACTAAGACAAAATAGGAGTCTTTAGCATAAAGAGAAGTATGGTCTTATGAACCCTGAATAAACTCTTGGAAGGAAACATTGGGAGGGAAGCTTAAACATAAATGCCAAGTAATGAAAAAACTATCTAAAATTTTTAAGGCAAGTGCTTTTTTTGTACCGCTCACTGTTTTATGGGGTTGGAAATCCTCTACCTAAAGTATAGCTACTCATAAATTTTAGGAGTTTTGTTTAGTTTTAGTACTAGAAATATTTTTTTTACATTCAAACACATTTCCTTGACAAAGAGGAGCAATAGCCCTCGGAATGAGACCATGCTCTTAGTGTATCATAGTTGGTTAGTGTAGCCATCTAAAAATGGCCTTTTTGCATTTATTTTTGTCTATTAATGGATTCTTACACACACAAAACACGTTTGAATGAAGATGAATGAGGTTTTTTTAGTTGTAGAACCAATTTTAAGATGTGATGAAGAGGCATATCTGACTTATGAATCAATCCATGTATTAAAGCTTGAAGTAGTAAGGAATGTATTTAAATACAATCGAAACTATCGTCATTGTTTAGTTAATGATGCTTAGTGCCTAATGACAAGATGATATCACAAAAACCCATGTGCTTTTTCGTAAAGATCAAATGATATAAAGATGCATACAAAACCTTCTTATTTACCTCATGTCTCTGTTTAAAATCCCTAGTAAGGTTAGAATGATTGTAGAGAGAATTCAAAAAAGATTTCTTTGTTCAAGAATAGAAGAACAGTAAAGGATTCCCCTGCTCATCTAGAAGAAATTTTACAAACCCAAAAACAAGGAGGGTTGGGTATTAGATATGTCTCTAATGAACAAAGCATTGCTAGCCAAACGAGGTTGTCAATTTCTGTAGGAACAAAACATTTGGAATAGTATCCTCAATGCCAAGTATCTTGAAGGAATAGAGGTTTATTCTCTATTGACCTTGGCCAATCCCCAGAAAGGTTCTTGTTGTCCAAAATAACACCCATGTTATTTAGAAAACTTCATTTAAGTTAAGGACTTAAGCGACTCTTGTTTGAAAAGCCACATAACAAAGGAACTCAGTGTTTCACAAAAATGAGAAGGAACTTAGTATTCCATGGAGATTTGAAGATGTAGTGTTCCACGTTAAGTCCACATAACAAAGGAAATTTCTACAAGACATGTGTCGTGGAACAAGGAAAAAAGAGTCATGCAACACCATGAAGCAACAAAAATAAGTTTGAGCGTGGGAATGCTAGAAGACTGCATGTGAAAAAAGTCACACAATGTTGAAAGACCACATGGCAAAGCATAGTGATGTATAAGAACAACTGTAGAACAAATAAATTTCGTGCAACAAATAAAATTTGTGGAACAAAGAAAGTATGTGCAACAAATAAAAGTCATGGAACAAAGGAATTACACAAAATAAACTAAAAGCCGTGGAACAAAGAGAATCCGCGTATCAAAGGAAACCCACAAAATGAAAGAGTGGTTGTCTACAGAACAAGCACAGTTAAAATTCATGTAACAAGGCGTCATGCGAAGGATTTAGACTCTGCGAGAAGGTGGTGAAGAGTGAAGTAAAAGAAGAATCTTTGAGTAGAAGACCCGTGGTACAAGAAGATGCCATGGAAAGTAAAATTAGGGTCATGGATCAGGAGAATAAATTGAACAAGTCTGTGGATTATTTATAAGTTGTTAAAAGCCGCAAAAGACCATAGAAATCAAAGCAAGGTTGCAGATCACAATAGAAACATCAGATGATGTGACAAACATAAGGAAGATAGTGAATCATCTAAAACCTGTGGATTGTAAAAAAAGTCGCACATAATTCAAAATTGTGAACCAATCCTAACCACCAACATTAAATCATGTGCATTGAAGTTCACATTCTCAAATGATCTGATAGAGTGTCTTGCAAGCAACCTCTGTCATCCATGCCTGTCTGTAAGCATTAAATCGTGATTGGTACTTGGTGGGAGGAGGGTGGTTGGCTCTCTACATTTATGGCGCGATCTAATCTTCTCCCTCTCTCTTCTCTTCTTTCTCCATAAAAATCAACTCAGTATCATTTGTAAGGAATCCTCTCCATACTTCAAAGTCACCATGTCAAAATGGTGGCCAATCTTTCACAAGTTGTAGACCTCTGATTTGGTCACATGTAATGCGCTCAGTGCCTTTTCTTACTGATGTAATGGACTGTGTAAATCTTTATCAATTAAATCTTGTTATTGTGACTTGCATTTTCCCTTTACTTGCATGTATTGTGTCTCTTACCTCTCTATTTATTTCTGGAATATCGTGTGTGGGTTATATTTGCATGTGTTTCATTTCTTTGTGTCTAAAATGTGAGAAATAGAATGGTTTGTATAGTGTTGATCTGTGGCATGTATGTGTACTCTCATCATGTGTTTTATTTCCTATTCATCCCCTCATGGAGAGAGATTCCCTTTTGGTTATGACGTCATCACCATTTCCTTATCCTAGTTTCATTTCATGCATTCCTCCTTCCCATTTTCCCCTATAAATTTGTAGCTTAGCTTAGGAGTAGTGTTAGTGTTAGGATAAATAGGTAGAGGAAGTCAGCCTTCCCTAGAGGTCTATCCTAAGGAGCAAGATCCCACACCTTGGTGACATTCCAACATTTCATTGAGGTGTTGAATTTGGTAGATTCAACAAGGGTGCAATTTCAGGTGACAATAGTTTTTAACACACTTGGTGGGATATCTTGAGTCGATTACAGCACATTTGACTACGATTGATGTGTTTTTTAGTGATCTCCATCCTTCTGAAGTAGTATCCCAACACATTTGTCAACTCGGCTGATCCAGTAACCTATTACTTTCATTCGGAGACCATTTCCATTCATCATTTCTCTTACTTTCATGAAGTTATGCCATCATGACTTCAGTCCCTCATTGGGATCCTCATTTTCAAGAGCAATATCATTCCCCTCCATCTCCTTTTTACCAAAACTCCCCTCCAAAGTTGTTTTATGAGTGTAGACACAAAATCACGCACTTTGGGTAATTATCTAGTCTTGATTGCATACTACTATTCATATGATTCCTAAGTAAGAAAAGTACTAATTAACCCATGTCTTCAGTAATCTTTTCTTTCTTTATGTTTCCACCTTTGGTTTTATACTCTTTATATCTCAGTCTGTCTTTTCATATTATTATCTAATTTCACTACCCTTGTGAAATTAGACAACATACAAGCTTACAATTGAAAAGCGACACTTGATAAGGCAAGGCCCAACATTTATCCAAGGACATCTCTAATCATGAGCACAAGTCTTGATGGTAGACTGAAGAAGGTTGAAAGAATAAAAATTACATACCTAGGGCCCAACCGATCCACTTCCTAGCTTGTCGAGCTCATGAGAAAGGTGCATCGAGCTAGTACGGGTGATCAAGCTCATGTCATTGTAATCCGGTTACTTTGAATCCAAGTTCCTATTGAGCTAGTTGTTATGAAGATTGAGTTTTTTTGATAATGTTGGACCGAGCTGTTGAGATAAATTTTGTGAAGCTCACTGAGCTCGTGTGATGATGGTCGAGCTATAAGTATACCGTGTATGCAGAGAAAAACTATGATGAATGAAATACAAATAATAAACTTGCAAACCTTTCAATAACCTTCCAACACAAACCTCAATAGGAGAGCTTTTAAAGCCGTATAACCTTTGCAAGTAATTGATTTGTGGGTGCTCTTGAATGGCCTCCAAAAATGAGTGCAATTGCTACAAATAGAATAGTTGGAAAGCTTGAGAATGCAAATTGACAGAGTTTATTTGCAAATAATTCAGGAGGATTTGAGATAAGAAAAGCTTGCAATTTATAGAAGCAGAGAGTTAGAAATTGGCTGAACACGGTTGAATGTACATGCTAAAAATAACATTGGAGGAGGTTACAACAGTGTTGGGACATTTAGGGGCAATAAATGAATTAAATGCAAAAGTTGCATCCGGAAAGGTGGTTGTACATGCAATTCAATTGCCCCCACCTTTCTAGGATTCTAGAAGTGTAGTTAACCAGGATGAGGATGTGGAGTCCAAGTGGTTGTTGACTGAGATAGGTGAAATTAAATAACTAAATTTAATTATTATTTAATTGTGAGGAGATAATTAACCATTTAAATTAATAAATGTTTAATTATATTAGCTAGAAGGTGTTAGGAATTAATTTAATTAATTCCAAGAGAATGGTAGAATTAATTTAATTGTGAGGAGATAATTAATCATTTAAATAAATGAATGTTTAATTATATTAGCTAGAAGGGTGTAGGAACTAATTTAATTAATTCCAAAGGCATGTTAGAATTAAATTATTTAATTCCAAAGGGTGGGAATATAGCGTAGGTAATAGAATTAATTTTAATTAATTCTAAAGGGGAGTATTTGAATGTTGGAATTAATTTAATTAATTCCAAAGGGGTGTATTGTGGTGAGATATAATTAATTTAATTAATTATTATTGGATAGAAGCGGGATAGAAATATGTATGTATTTTTAGGGTGTCTACATTTTGCCCCTCTTTAAAGTTCTATTGCGAATTAATGGTGATTTAAAGAAAATAGACACATGCATATCAACGAGCAGAAAATTGTGAAGCATTATGATGCCCCAATAAGTAGGAAGAAGTGAAGCATTTGGATGCCCCATTAAATAAAATTGTAGAGGAATGCACCCTCAACCGGGTGGATGACACAACAAGGTAGTTGATAACCGCTTGATAGGAAGAAAGCAAGGGATTGGAATAAAGATGGGAAAGGATTGTGCTCATAACATGAGCATTCATTTGGAGAGTAATTTTAGAGCAACCTTGTTTTTGTTGTTGTATAATAGAGTTTTCACCACGATTATGAAAGAATCAAGATGGTTAAATCGGATGTGCATAAACAAACACATACAACAAAGAAAAGAAAAAAAGGAAAACAAACCCAATATACAAAGTAGGTACCGACACCAAGGTTATAAAGGAACCAAGATGTAATCATACTACTTGCAAGTGGTCCAAAAAAAGTAAACATCGACAATGTAACAAAAATTCAAAAAAGAAGACAATCAATTATGCCCCTAATGTGTGCCACAATGATGATTAAGTAGATACAAATTCCCCCAAGCCAGAATAGGATCAGAATGGAAGAGCAGAGTTGAAGCGAATCCTTATGACACTCTTGTTGGATCTGTTGTGCAAATGATTGAATTTGAAATTGCCCCAGGTGAATTTTTATTGTGAAGGGAAAACAATTTTGTGACTTGCCCCAAGCAGAGTTAGCATATCATGCAAAGGGAAGAAAGTGATAGTTGTAAGATCAAAACGATCACTAGGGTAATATATAAAGGTATGAAATTTATCAAGATTGTATTGAGATGTTGAATGATTCACTTTAAGTGTTTTCCAATTGTAGGATTTCTATGATAAGTGAATGTTTGTTAAAAATTTTTGTAATAACTTTTTAAATTTTTTTGGATTTTGATATATCTTTTTTTTTTGGAATTTTTACGAGTTTTTAAAAGTTTGAAATACAAATGCAAATAAATATGAATACATAACAAAAATAAAAATGATAAATAGCTTAAATAAACCAAGATAAAAACACAACACATGCAAGTGAAAAAAGGATACAAAACAAACAATAGAAACAAACCCAATATGAACATAAAGGATCCACACCAAAGTTATATGGGAACTAAGATGTAAATAAATTTCCTACAATTGGTCCATGTTGGGCCTCAAAATATCAGCTAAGTACAAGAAGGCTCATGGGTGCACGAGACCTAGTTGAAAAAGGGCACACGAGTTGAAGGCACACAAGGAAGGGTCCTATCAGTAGGTTGTAAAACATACAATGCATGTGCAAGGAAAAACATGTTTTGTACTTAGCTGCATTCGACATCCCAGGTAGCACATGAGAAAAGCATGACCCTTGTGGATAAGGTGTTAGCCTAGTGATTGTGGATCAAAAAGGGAATATTCCAGGCATGTGATTGAAGGTTCCAGAAGACATCATTGCAAGGAGTGGAGAGCTTGGATCTGTGAAGGCATGCTTCCATGGAGGACCACTTTGACACTTGGCAACCGATCTGTAACTTCTGAAAGGCATGGTGGTGGGTGCTAAGGTTATAAATACAAGCACCTGATAGAAGAAATATATAGATAGAGATTGTGGAGAGTGCGAAGGAGAGAAAAGAGAGGCGAACCCTTGCATAAATAGAATGGAGGATGTTATGGGTCAGGGATTAGGAGAGCTCTGTAAGTAATGACACATTTAGAGGGATGGGTCTGGATTTTTGTTCTTGCAATATGGTGAGCATAATGTAGTTCTGATGCATGACTTGACTCTGCATTGTTATATACGGGTCTGACATGACCTCAAGGGATTGTAATGTGGTTACTGAATCTATTAATATAAAAAAAATGTTGTGTTATAAATCATCTTTGTGTTCAGAAGTATACTACTTATGCATTTTCCTTTCTATATGAACCATTTCCATATGTTGTTTGTTATTTCTCTTTCTGGATGCAATGAGATAACAAATTGTTCTAGAATGCGACATGGTTCTTTTTTCTCATTTCCATTTGAATATCTATTATAAGATGATGCATTCTCACAAGACTCACATAAAGGAGAGACTCAGCTGCCCGTGCATGCCTCGGGTGAGCACCCAATTCCTGCTGGGTGATAGGTCGACGCGCATGGGATTAGACTATTGTCTAAGGGTATTAGAAATATGATTACATCTTGGTTCTATTGAACCATTTCCATACCCCTGGTGCTCGATTTTCTCTTATCAAGGGAGAAATGATTTTTAACAACTATTCTGGTATGTGATGAGAGTAACTTATCTGCCCAGGAGATATTGATTTCTCATTTGGATGCATCCATGGCTACATAAGCCATTCACTATATTTGGAGGATACTCGTTTGGACAAATTACAAGTACCAAGATTTGGGTGATCATGCATCTGGGAGTGGCTACGGACATACAACTAGTAGTGGGACAATATCACAGACCATCGGCACGTAGTTCAGTGGGACATTGGGAACACTAGGTATGACCACTTCTAGCCCTTTTCTGACTACAGAGAGGTGGATCTAGTGGGTCAGGACCTGGAGGATCTAGTGGATCTGGTGGAGGAGGAAACACTGGAGGGAACTAAGGCTCTAGATCTAGGAGGACAAGGACCCCAACCACCTCCCCAAGTATTTTTTGAGATGTCTTTGCACTTACCAGACTATAGGGGTATTGAAGATGTTGCAGAGCATGTGCAAAAGTGTGAATTACTATGGCACATAAAATGGATCACTACCCTAGAGTGGAAGGAAAGTTAGTTTGCAACAACATTGCAAAGGCATGCACATAGTTGGTATAGGAAGTATGACCCCCATCAGATGGTGGTAGACTACACCGCATTGAAGAATACCTTCCTAGAGGAGTTCCATATCCCCGAGTTTGAGCAGAAGAGCATTAGCGCTCTGAAGTAGATCCAATAGGGAATGGTAGAGAGTGTGTGGGAGTATGATGCACATTTTAATACTCTCTTATGTAAACTATCCTATGAATTTAATCCTTCTCAACATGCTCAATGGTTTTTCAGAGGATTGATAACACCATTTAGAAGGGCTCTGTCACACAAGACTTACATAGATCTGTGTAAGGAATTGGAAGCTGTCCTATGTGTCGAAGCTGTTGGGAGCATTGATTTTAGTGTTAGTCCTTTTCAGGAGGCTCAAATTGCTACAATGGCCAAGTAGTTGGAGAATATTTCTATAAACTCAGTGCATGAGGTTTGTAGTGGGCTTTGGTGTACAGAATATGAAGTTGAAGGGCATACGAAGGATAGTTTCCCTCAGAAATTGCTACGCATTATGGTGGTAGACTGTGAAATTTTACATGGGGATCATGATGCAAGTAGGTTTCCCCTACTCCAATGTGTAATCTGTAAGAATGTTTCTTGCTATTGTAATATTTGTACCTCTATGACCCATGATACTAAGGATTGTAGACTGATTGATCAGATCCATGATGCTATTGATCTTGGTGTACGCCATACTAGCCTTGCAAGTAGTTCCAAAGATGATGACCATCGTTATGAAGGAAACACAGATGGAGGATCACAAGGAAGAGGTTTTCATGGAGGATTTTGTGGTCACAGTAGCTGCAATGGAGAAAGAAGTGAGTTCCTGCGAGGAACCTGTTATAATTGTGGATCTATAGAGCATTAAAAATATGAATGTCATGATCTGTTACAATGCTCTTGGTGCAAGAAGAAACATAAGTATGAAGAGTTTCTAGAGATCTATGAGCATATAAACCAGTGGCACCGGAAGGACAAAGGCACTGGAATGGTGAGCATCAAGAAGGCCAATTCACAATGGATGCCAAGAGTGATGTGTGAGTCAGGGCTAGAACTTGTACTGGTGACAATGTGAGCAGAGGCCACACGCACCAGGGAGATGCCAAGGAAAAGGACACTAGTTTCAAGAGAGGAAGTGGTACATGGAAAATATCTAGACCCTACTCATCAGAAGGAGGTGTATCAAGAGACTATGGACATGATTCAAAGTTTGCAAGGGGAGATCCAATGTCTAAAGGAGCAATCCAAGGTAGTTGGAGCAAAGGAAGAATGTCAAGGCTCCAAAGGATGACCTGGATGAGGTCAAGGAAGTATGTAGGATGTTAAGGAAAGATAATATTATTCCCTTGCTAGGAGAATGGCTGAGAGAGAAGGTACCACGCATCGAAGTAGAGCGTGAAAGGTAGGTTTTGCATATAAACCTTCCTCCTCACAGCCTTGACTATGACAAGGATATTACTTCGAATGCGGTTTTTGATGGATGACTTTTGAGTAATATCCTCATCGACATGAGAGCATAGGTCAATGTTCTTACCTTAGATTCTTGACATCAAATGGGAAGGCCCTCATTACAACCATCTTTGAATGTGTTGTATATGGAAAAAAATACTAAGGCAATGCCCATTGGACCGTTGAAGGATTTAGTTATCACCATTAAAGGGGCCAAGTTCACTAAAGACTTCAAAGTCTTGGCTCTCAACGAGGAGGAAAAATTTATAGTGTTACTTGGGTGCCCATGGTGTTACAAGAACAATGTTGAACTGCAGTTTAACAAGGGGTATATCAAATTTGAAAAAAGGAAGAAAGGGTGATCATTCCTTTAATAGATGGGAAGTCAACACCCTATACTAAGACCTTAGGAGAAGAATTCCTTGATAGAATCTATGTGTGCTCCATCAGAGATCCTGAGATAATTCACCCCACAGAGGGTGTTATCCAATTTGAAGATGCTCAATCCTTGAGTGATACCACTAGTGTGGCATATGACAATTGGGCGCATGGGACTTATGAGTTGATTGGGAAAAAAATTAGAGGATATGTAACAAGGGTGAAAAAGGTGCGCTCAATCAAGTACCTAGGAGGAAAGAAGTTTCTAAGTTACTCTGGAGGAGCATGCCCCAAACTTTTCTTACAAGAAATGGAGGCTCAATGGAAGAATGAGGACGAGAGGAGGGGAATGCTCAATTATAACCTACTTGGAAATTCATCATGTTTGTGGGCTACACATCGGGAAAGAATCCTAGAGTGGTGTGACGTAAGGATCACATTTTCTATAAGGTTCTCTAGAAGTAACGCACCCATGATCATACAATACTACCATGGTAAAGAGACCACCTCATTTCATATCCAAGCATGTGAGAAGGCCTAGATGGGAAGCGCAGAATCATTACCACCTTCATTATGGGTGCATAATTTATATTCCACCTTACAAGGTTGTGCGTGTGCATGGTATATTCATTCAGAGATGTGCCGTCAAATAGGAAATTGGCAAGAGTTGGCAGCTGATCTCATTTAAGCTTTCGAGTATAGGAGTACAAAGCCACCAGTGGATAGGGCGTAGCAACTAATATAGCACCTTACGATGGGAGATAGTGCTATGGTAGAAGATAGGCTACTAGAATTATTGGGTGAGCCTTATTTGGAGACACGCCTCAATGAAGAAGAATCAGAGGAAGTACAGCTTGAGCATGTGTGCATGGAAAAAGAAAAAGGAAAAATGGTCTATGTAGTAGATAGAGAAGAAATGGAAACTTTGGATGCTAACCATTATGAAGGTATGTGCAAATTCATAGATAATGTTGATGAGTGAGCACGTGTCTACCATGAGCCCTTGAAAACAAATAAGGTTAACATTGGAAAATAGAGAACCTAAGGAAGCTATCATCAGGGACTATTGGTCAAAAAAATAAGTTTCAAAGGTCATTGATCTATTGTGTGAGTTCCAGGATTTATTCCCTCGTGGGTATCATGAACTCAAAGGTATTCACCATTCCTTAGGGGAGATGAAGATCAAGTTGAAGGAAGGTGTGCACCCAATTCAGAAGAGGCCTTATTGGATGAATCCAAATTTGCACATGTACGGGTCAAGGAAGAAATAGACAAGATGATAGCATCTGGTATCATTGAGGTAGTGGAAGAATCAGAATGGATAAGCCTAATGGTTATCAATATCAAGAAGGATGGAAGGATAAGGATCTGTGTTGACTACAGGGATCTGAATGTAGTATGTGTCATTGATCCTTTTCCAACCCCCTTTATTGAAGAAATTTTGGAGGGAGTAGCCGGGCGCAAAGTCTACTCTTTCACAGATGGGTTCTCAGGGTATCACCAAGTCAGGATTGCAAAGGAATACCAGAGAAAGACAACTTTTTCCACTGAATGGGGAATTTTTTCCTACATAGTTATGCCTTTTGGATTGAAGAATGTGCCTGTTGTGTTCTCACGCATTGTGGTACAAGCATTTCAGGACTTCATCCATAAGTTTCTTCAAGTTTACCTAGATGAATGGATTGTGTATGGATTGGTGAAAGACCATTGTGACAATTTAAGATTGATGTTTGAGAGATGTCAGAAATTAAGGATATCCCTCAACATTAAGAAATGTGTCTTTGCTACTCCATTTGGAACCTTGTTAGGACATATTATATGCAAAGAAGGTTTACTAGTGGATCCCGCTAAAGTTTTAGTTATTGTGGGATTAGGGGAGCCTACTAATCAAAGTGTAGTGTGCAAATTCCTTGGGCATACGAGGTATTACAGGAAATTCATCAAGGGGTATGCCAAGATCTATGCACCCTTGGAGGAATTGTTAAAACACAAGAGTTCCTTTCATTGGGGAGAGGCGTAACATAAGGCATTTGATACTTTGAAGGATAGGCTTGTCACGGCGCCCATATTACGTTTTCCTTCTTGGGATAAGCCTTTCCATGTGCATGTTGATGCCTTAGGGACAGCTATGGGAGTAGTACTAGCACAACCTGGTGAGGGAATTGTTGATCATCCCTTGTGTTTTGCAAGTAGAAAGTTGACACCAACATAACATAATTACACAACTACTAGCGCAAAGCATTGTCCATGATCTATGCACTACGCAAGTTTAGGAAGTATCTAGTGGCAACACCATTTATATTCAACATAGACCACATGGCATTGAAATACTTAGTCAACAAGCCCGTGCTATAGGGGTGCATATGTTTTGGGTCCTATTATTTTAAGAGTTTGAGTTCACAGTGGTCATAAAACTAGGGAAGAGTAATTCAAGACCTGATCACTTATCAAGGATTAACTTAGGGGAGGACACGCAAAGCATTGAGGATACCATGCCAGACGTGCAATTGTTTAGGTTGTGGCAGTGCACCCTCAGACTTGGAAGATATCACAGTGTTCTTAAAAATAATGTGTGGCACCAGAAGGGATGAAGGCTCTTAGAGAGAAAGCAGTTATCAATACGCATCACACCTTACATGTTGATTAGTGGATACCTGTATAAGTTAGGTTGTGATGAGGTTATGTACCAATGTGTATTAGAGCATGAACGCATGGAAATTATGGAGGAAGCACATGGTGGGATTGTAGGAGGACACTATGCAGGAAATGCTACCACGTAGAAGATTTTATTAGCAGGGCTTTGGTGGGAAACCATCTACAAGGATTAGATTGATTTTTACAAGGCCTGTGACCATTGCCAGTGCCTTGGAAAACCTAAAAAGAGAGATGAAATTCCCTTGCAACCAATAGCCAGCATTGAACCATTTGAAAAATGGGAAATCGACTTTGTAGGGCCAATTTCACCAGCCGTGCGAAGGACTGGTTCATAGTATATCATTACTTGCACTAATTACTTGACACGCTGGGTAGAGGCAGTGCCTACAAAGGATTGCACCATAGCGATAGCTGCTAGATTTTTATGGGAGAACATAATCAGCAGGTATGGTTATCCTTTAAGTTTAACAAGTGATAGAGGTACACACTTTCTCAATGAAATGATCAGGATTCTGTTAGCAGAATTTATGGTGGCCCATCACAAGACTACCCCTTATCACCCTCAAGAAAATGGAACTATTAAGGCATTCAAAAAGATACTAAGTCACACATTGACTAAGATCTGTGACATTGGAAGACATGATTGGGATGACAAAGTATCAGTCATTCTATGGGCATATAGGAAAACCTACAAGAGGTTAAACAAGACCACACCATTTCAATTGGTGTTTGGTGTGGAGGCTATTTTGTCCAATTGAATTCATGTTACCATCATTGCGTATAACACATGCGTGAGGGTTAGCTGATGAAAAGCACTTGAAGAAAGGATTGATAAGTTGATGCACTTAGATGAAAGGTGATCACTTGCTATATGGAGTCAAAAGATAGAAAAAGAAAGAAAAAAGCATGGCATGATTGTCATATCAAAAACAAGTAGTTTGAGATTGGGTAAATGGTATTGTTATATGATTCCAAGTATCTACACCATCCTAGGGAATTTAAATTCCATTGGTTAGGACCTTACATCATCTCGTACATTCTTGATTCAAGTGCTTGTAAATTACAAGTGTTGGATGGGACAAGATTACCAGGTCATTTCAATGGGAGTAGGATGAAGCCCTACTATAAATAAGTCTTCTTGGTGTTTGTAATAAGACATTGTTGCCAATTAGTCTAGAATTTCCCTTTATGCTTTTCTTTTCTTGTGTTTCCCTTTCTCATTGCTTGTTCCTTTCTTTTTATTTCCTTTTGCGCCTTGTGTGCCAGTAACCACTTTATTTTTCCAAGGTTTTGTATGCACAAGAGGACCGCACATCTATTTAGTGTGGGGTGGAGTGATGCAAAGTATAATCCTGTAATACAAGTTGAGTGAGCCCAGTAGAAGGAAGCATGCATAAGGAGGAGAAAGCACATGAGGAAATGGTGGATATTGAATTATGGTGTTAAAAATCTGTAACAAGGACCACATACATAAAGGATGAAGAGTGCAGGAAAAACATGAGGTAGGCGAGGGAAAGAATTGGTAAAGGATAGAAGAAGTGCCTTCGGGCTATAGATGCGCACGTAAGAGTCTTCGGTCGGATTGGATTTTTGCATGCTAGAAGGTTGTAAAGGGATTTTCATGCAAGATGTGGCATGTGGGTAAAGGTTTAAATTTGGAGTTGAAAAAGACATTTAATGCCAAAGTACAGGTAGGTGGTAGAACATTTAATGCTGGAAAGCAGGAAAAACTAAAGCATACAAGGTGGGTAAGTCATTTGTTACCTTGTGATTACGAATTGAAATAATGTCTTGCGAACTAGAAGCATCTAGCCTAGTAAATTTATGCTTAGACAAGGAGACCAAGAAATGGAGTGTAATCTAAGTAGATCCTGTCAACCAGAAGGAAGGAGTACATGAGCATGAGGAAGGTTCTGTGAAGAGCTTATGGAAGGATTTCCCCTCTAGGGCATGGAGGAAGGATTCATTTCAGGACTTAAAGCTTTGGAGTGAGACATTAAGTAGAGTAGTAAAAGAGAAATAAAATTATTTAAAGAAGTCTGACTAGCCTGGCACTGAGAAAACCAACCATTTCATAAGTAAACAAAGGGCAAAAAGAAAGATCATAAGCGTGCACCAATGGAGAATGGTAGGAAGAAATTAGACCCATATGGGGTATATAAGGAAAAGAGTAGGAGTCACACTTACAAAAGATGGCCATGAGCGATTATAACCATCACACGAGCACAAATGAGAAGAAAATGGCACTAGAGTTTTTCTGACCAACTAACAAGAGGACCATCCAGTCTATGAGATACAAGATTCTGAGGAAGAAGGAGATGAGGAGTATAATGAAGGAGATGAGGAGAAGAATGATGAAGAAACTGAGGCTCAAGGCAAGGGGATGAGTGGGGAAGTAAATACAAAGGATCAAAGGACCCCAAGCCTCAAAAAGGAATAGATAGATGAGGATGCAAAGAGAGAAGTGGAAGGAATCATCAATAAGTTGGTGGAACAAGAGGTAGAAAACAGCGTGGATGAGGTGCTGAAGGAAGTTGAGGAGGAAAGCGTAGGAAAAGAATATGGAAACATGGGAGGAGATCCCAGTTTGGCTTTAAGATTTCCGAGGGACGCACACACATGGAGGAAGAGCACAGAAGCAATGCAAGGTCAAAGAATGGGCTACATTAATGATCTAAACAAGGTGTTGCACATGTGCTTTCCAGAGCACCGTGCCAATGAAACAAATCTTAGCCATGGCTTCATTTGATGAGGAAGGTGCATACCCTCGGACAAGGAAAATGATATCATGGGCATTTGAGTCCCACATTGATGAGCCTAAGTTTGAAATAAGCTAAGGAGCATTGATGAAGGTGTCAAAAACAAATGGAATAAACCCCTTGGTGAACTCTCAATAATTATCAGATGAGAAAATCTGTAACGTACTCAACAAAGTTTCAGTTTAGGTTTAAGCTAGACTTTTCGGAAGAAATGACAGGAAGAAGTTCCTAGAGGCAAAGCTAGAGAACAAGGAGGAGGATCTCCTTGAGAAAAGCAAGGACCTGAAGCAGGAGGAGCAAATCAACACTCAATTAAGGCATGAGTTAAAAGATAAGAAGGCAAGAGTGCACGGGGCATACAAGAAGATAGAGATTATCACGGATGAAATTTTCTTGAAACATTTAGAATTAACACTGCTCGTGTAAAAATATGGATAACCTTATAGTTCTTAGAGGAATTCACCCACATACTCACTATGGAGAGGTGACCACTCACCTTAGAATCCATAGAAGAGGCATTGGCGCACCAAGAAAAAGAGAATAAGATAAAGGTTGTACAAATTGTTTCTCAATACAACAAGATCCTCGCCAACGTAAAAACCTTCACGTAAGTTGCTGAGGCTTCCTATGATAATTTCAATGATAGGGATAGAGTGGCAAGTATCTTGCTTACCAACCATGAAGTGAAACTCAAGGAGTTCCAAGAAAATAATAAGGGTAATAGGGATGAGTGAGAATAAAATCCTAGCCAAAGTGGAAAAGAAATCAGAGGCCATTGAGACCTTGCGGGGCTCAATCAAGAACTGGCTGAAGAGAATTGTACCCCCAAATCACTCAAAGATGGATGCAGTCAAGGATTTAGGTAAAAAACTGGAGGAGATCGTAGAGACAATGAGCGCCAAAGGAGAAGAGCTAAGCTTTGAGGAAGTAAGAACCCTAGTGGGTGACCTTTGTTAGCAAGCACAGAACGAGGTTGGTGCACTTGGGAAAGTTAGAGGAAGAATTAGGGAAGGATTTCCCTCTCCTCCTCTAGAAGATAAACAAGTTCCCCATTCTTTCATTATTTTCCCCATTTCTTCATTCCTTTATCCTTCCATTCTAACCATTTGTAAGGATCCGTCATTCTTTATTTTTGATTGAGAGTGTTTCTGAGGACATGGAGAACAGATGTAGTGTGGGGTGATGTTGGGCCCCAAAATATTGGCTAAGGATGAGAAGGTGCATGGGCACATGGGACCTAATTAAATAAGGGCATGTGGTTGAAGGTAAAGGCAGGGAAGGGTATAGCATTATAGGGTTTTGCAAAACATACATCACACGCGCACAAGGCAAGAAAGGTTTTGGAATTAGCCTTATTTGGCATCCCAGAAAACACATGAGAAAAGCATGACCCTTGTGGATAAGGTTCCAACATAACAACTGTGGGATCAAAAAGGGAATATTCTAGGCATGCAATGGAAGGTTCTAGAAGAAATCATTGCAAAGAGTGGAGAGCTCGGATCTGAGAAGGCATGATCCCATGGAGGACCACTTCGACACTTGGCAACTAATTTATAACTTTAGAAAGGTATGGAGGTGGTTTCTAAGGTTATAAATACAAGCACTAGATAGAAGAAAGATAGAGAGTGTGGAGAGTGCAGTTGAAGAGAGGCAAAGCTCTATAAAAATATAATGGAGGGTTCTAGGGGTTAGGGATTAGGAAAACTCTGGGAGTGATGGCACATTTAGAGGGATGGGTCTACAATCATTTTTGTAATGTGATGAACATAGTGTAGTTCTGATGCATGATTTAGCTCTGTATGATTATATGAGGGTTGGTTATGAACTCAAAGGATGTAATGTGGTTATTGAATCTGTTAATATGAATATAAGACTCTGTTATAAATATGTGTGTTCAGGAATATAATACTTATGCATTTCCCTTCTGTATGAACCATTTCCATATGTTGTTTGTTATTTCTCTTTTCTGGATGCAATGAGATCACAATCCATCCTAGGTACTTAGAATGTTGCATGGTTATTTTCTATTCATTTCCATTTGAATAATTTGTTATAAGATGATGCATTCTCACTGGACTCACATAAAGGAGAGGTTCGGCACCCACGTGTGCCTTAGTTGAGCGCCTAGTGCCTGCTGGGTGATACGCTGATGCATGGGATTAGACTATTGGTCTGAGAACTATCAGATGAAGAAAAGTGGTGAACGAAATTGCATAGTCATGAGTTTTTTTTTTTGGAAAGAATTTTCGAAACATTTTGTATTTTCTAAACAATTTTTATATTGTTTTGAAAGTTTTGTGAGACATTTTTGAATGTTTTTGGTCTTTTTGGAATTTTGAACCACATGCCAAAGAAGAGGGAAAAGGAAATTCTCAAGTCAAAACCAACACATTACGTATGAAGGAAGTGAATGAAAGCATAATGGAAGGCAAAAAATAGTGGTAGAAAATGGACATGACAACCTAATAAGGAGAACATGTGACACATGGTGAGGCGAAACGATACAAGTGGGAAACAAGGGGAAATGATGAAACAAGTGGATGCACTAATATGCCCCCAACACAAGGATAACTCTTCAGAGACTTAGGAGTAGAACTTCTTCAGATGAATGGAATTCATATGCTCCTTCAACTCTTTGCCATCCTTAGTAGATAGTTTATATGTGCCATATCCAAATTTGGCAGTTATAACATACAGACCCAACCAATTAGGCTCAAATTTTCCCTATTTTTCTCATGGTTTAGTTTTGTTCTTATGATTTTCCTTTAGGACCAAATCACCAATTTCAAAATGTCGAAGTTTGATCTTGCAATTATAGTTATGGTGTAGTCTATTATGATATACCTACATATGGTCTAAGGCGTGAAGCCATTTCTTGTCTAGTAATTCCAGCTCTGCAAGGTGTGCAACAGGTAATCATCTTAATGAATGAGGTGTTGAAGGGAGACACGAAGTGAGGGAATTTCAAATTTGATAGTTAATATGGCTTCAGAGCCATTTACTACGGAGAATGGAGTAGCTCCTGTAGGAGTACAAAAGGAAGTGTGGTAGGCCCAGAGAGTGGGATATAATTGTGTATGACAATTACACCCATGTTTATTGACTATCTTTTCCAGAATGGATTTGATAGTCTTGTTTGACGCTTCAGATTGGCCATTGCATTGTGGATAGTAGGGTGTAGCCCATTTTAGGTGGATATTATATTTTTTAGCTAGGGCCTTAAGATCCTTATTTTTTAAAGAACCACCATTTTCAGTGATAATAGCAGTGGGGATGCCAAAATGACAGATAATATGGTTGAAAATGAATTTATAAACATTGTACCCAGTAACATTGGCAAGAGGCATAGCCTCAACCCACTTGGTGAAATACTCCGTGGTAGTTATAAAAAATGTGTGGCCATCATAAGACGTGGGATTTATTTTTCCAATTAAATCGAGTCCCCATTTTAAAAAAGGCCAAGAGGAAGTGATGGGTTACAAGGCCTGGGATGGTGCATGAATGAGATTACTGTGTTTTTGGCAAGCCTAACATTTCTTTACGAATTTGCATGCATCTTCCTCCATTGTGGGCCAGTAGTATCCAATGTGCAATATCTTCTTTGCACAAATACTCGAATGTACTTCAATTAACATCTGATTAGCTTCATCCTGATTGAGACATCTTAAGAGATCCCCATCATAGCCTCTTTGATACAAGGTGTCAGCAAGAAGGGTGTAGCACGAAGCACGTTGTGATAAAGCTCTTTTATTGGCTGAATTCAAATTAGGAGGATAGGATTTAGTTTGAATGAAGGTAGATATATGGTGGTACCATGGATGATCAAGACCAATAATCTTATAGATCATGGTGAACTCCAAAAATTCATATGCGGGTGCTAAAATATGTTCAACGAGGAACTCGTTGTGAGTTTGATTAGTTTTGAATGAAAGAAGGGATGTAATAGTTGTCATGGCATCTACTGCTTTATTTTGTATATAAGGAACTTGTTCAAAACTGATAATACAAAAATAACATATAAGGCTATTAACCATTCTTTTATAGGGTAATGTCTTCTCATATTTTACTTGATACTCTTTGTTAACTTGATTAATGATGAGAAGAGAATCATCGAGAATTGGAAATTCTTGCAAATGCCATGAGATAGAAAATCCTAAGCCTGCTATCAATGCTTCATACTCAACTATGTTATTTGTGTAAGGGAAGCTGATATGATAATATTTAGGTATGAGGTCTCTATCTGGTATACGCAAGACGATTCCTACTCCAGAACCATGAATGTTGCAAGATCCACTAAAGAACAACGTCCATGAGGGGGTTGCTTCTATGTACAAAATATCTTCATCTGGAAATTCAAAATTTAATGGCTGTGAACCTAGCAGTAGTGTTGTGGACAATTGATTTGCCAGTGCTTGACATTTGATAGCTTTTTGATCGACAATTTCAATGTTAAATTCGTTGAGTAGTGCAATCTAGCTAGACATTTGTCCTGTTATGACTGGTATTGAAAGTAGGTACTTAAGAGTATCAACCCTTGAAATTAGCTTGGTGGTATGATTTAGGAGATAGTGTCACAGCTTGCCAAAAGTATAAGCAACTGCTAAAAAAGCCTTTTCAACATGCGAGTACTTAGTCTCATGTTCAAGTAGATTTATGCTAAAGTAATATGCAACTTGTTCTTGACCCTTATCATTGTGTTGTGCCAATAATGCCCCAATGGCATGTTCTGTTGCAGAAGTATACAACAACATAGTATTATTGTGTATAAGCGGCATGAGTACCAATGGAGATGACATATATTCTTTCAATTTTGCAAAGACATATTGACAGTCTCTTGTCCATTTGAATTGAACATCCTTCTTAAGAAATTGGTTGAAGTGATGGCACTTATATGCTAGTTGAGAGATGAAGTGATGGATATAATATATTTTTCCTTACAGGCCTCTTAGTTGTCAAAGGTTTTGAGGAGGTGACATGTCTATTATAGCTTTGACCTTGGTAGGGTCCACTTTAATTCCTCTTCGTGAGACAGTGAATCCCAAATTTTTTCCTTAAGTGACACCAAAGACACATTTTTTTGGATTAAGGCAAACCTTGTATTCCCTTAGTCGCTCAAATATACATCTAAGAACTGTTGGATGATCCACACAAGTCTTTGATTTTGCAAGAATATCATCAACATAATCTTCCATTATGTCATGAAAAAGGTCATGGAAAATAACAGTCATGGCACATTGATAACTTTTGCCAGCATTTTAAGGCCAAAAGGCATGACCTTGTAACAAAATGTCCCCCATGGGATTGTAAAAGTTGTTTTATGTTGGTCTTCTTCAGCAATTTGAATTTTTTTATACCTAGAAAATCCATTCATAAGGGATAACATCTCATGCCCCACAATAGAATCGATAATCATGTCAATATTAGGCAAATAGAAATCATCCTTGGGACATGCCTTGTTAATGTCATAGAAATCTATACAAATATAGATTATGGGGGTCTTCTTCACAGCTGGTACCATATTAAATATCCAATCTAAGTAATCAATGCACCATATGAACCCTGCATCCAATAATTTTTGTAGTTTGGCATTAACAAGAAATGCAACCTTGGGATGCATTTTACATAGTTTTTGCTTTATAGGTTTAACATATGGGTGTACCACAAGGTGATGAACCATAAGAGAAGGATCGAGGCCTGACATATCTTTGTAATACCAAGCGAATACATCTTGAAACTTGATTAGAAGTGCTGTGAAGGATTTGATTTCAGTTTCTGATAAACTAAAACCTAGTTGTAACAATTTTGGTTGGTCTTCAGTTCCAATGTTGATGATTGTCATCTCTTCTACCAACAACTTAGAAGTGTCATTATCTTGAAATGATGTTATAGGCTTATGTAGATTGTTTGATATTTCTAGATCCGAATCTCCTCTCTCTAGCACCTCTAAAAGGTTTTCACTAGGAGATGTGTCCTTTTCTTTCTTTTCCTTTTTCATTTTTTGCTTCTAGCATAAATCCTTAGAAAGGTTTTCAGTATGCGAGATATAATTTGTCTTTTTTCTGTGTTTAATTTCTTTTTCTTTAGGACTGGAGATTATAAGTTCTTCACCGAAGTAGGCAGTAGCATCAAGGTTTATATCAAAACCCTTCTTATGGTCTGACAAGGGAAAAGGGTCTCGATCCTCGAGGAAATCCTGGATGGCCTCATCGTTTTGAAGGAGGTTTATGGAAATATAACACTGTTAGTCCTGATCAATGAGGAAAGGATAAACAACATCAAGGGTTTGAATGGATAAGTATTATAGGAAAAGTGTAGTTTCAGCTAGGTCTTCGAAGAGGTTATGTGTGGAACTGGTCTCAACTTCAGAATCTGAGTCCTTATCGCTAGGTAGTACATCAAAAACTATAGGCCTCTTCTCATATGTCTCATATCCTAGACCATATGTGTAAAGATTAGACTTGATATCCATCTGTTCAAGAACACCATGTCCTTTTGGGCCAAGACCTCTTCCTTTCTAGTTCATGTTTTTCATCATTCTATGGCCCTTGGTGTAATCAGTGGATTCGTAGCATTCTGCCACCATATCTTCATATAGCCAAGAGTAATCAGAGATTGGAATATGTTCATCTTCTAGATATCCATATCATCTCCAAAGAGTGTTTCTGAGATAGTAAGTTGGGGGTTCTTGTAGATGAGGAGCATTAGGAATCCCATAGTTGTGAGGCAATAATGGGAGTTTGCCAATAAGAAATGTATTCTTGAGTGTGTACTCACCTAAGACTTTATGGGAGAATCTAACCTCAGGTGACACCTTAGATGTAAATGATTTAGAAAAAGGTGCAGAGGCATGAGGAATATCCTCAGGTGATGCCTTAGATGTAGATTCTTTAGAAGAAGACTTGAAAGTATGAGGGCGTAATATTATGTTAGGGTCAATATGGTTGGTAACAATAGGAGTTGCACTAGATTTAGTTGTGCTCTCAACAGATGGACAATAATTTTATTTTTTGTACCTTGCTTCAAAAAAATTACAGTATTCAAAGGGGTCAGTATTGCCATACAAGGTGAACTCTCTGCCGTTATGTGAAACACTTATGCATTGATGGAAGGTGGAAGGTACTACGTGCATCACATGTATCCAAGGTCTGCCTAAAAGAAGGTTATATAGTGTTTCTGTATCAACTACATGACATACAATGTCAAGGAGCTACAGTCCTACTTGTATGGGAAGAGTGATGGTACCATAGGACTGGCGATCAATATTATCATAACCATTAATGGTTATGATATTAACATATAAGTCATTTATTGCATGACAAAGGAAGCAGAGCATTTTATTGAGCAGACATTAAGATCCGCTCCATTATCGATAAGAACTCTCTTCACCTTATGGCCTGTAACGTAGGCTTCGATGTACAAGGAGTTATTATTAATTAGATTTGGGTTCAACATATCTTGAGGGCCAAAAGATAGGATAGGGTTTCAGGCATAAGGTTTATGATTATGGCCTGAAACTATTGAAAATCGAGAGTATGAGGAACATGTGATAACTTTAGAGCACGAGTGAGGATATCCTAAAAGCTAGGTGACTCTTTTAACAGTTCCATTAGAGAGATATGTGTTGGCGTGGTTTCTAATTGTTTGATGAAGTAATACTAACTAGGAGTGGGAGATTTGACATTAGAGTTTGAATTTTGATTCGAAGGAGCTATTGGTTTCGACGTTTGAGGTTCTGCAGAAGACGTAGAAGGTTGGTTTTCCGTAATAACCCACATCTTCCTTTGGCATGTGGTCACAACATTACTCAAAGGTTTGAATTTAATGGTCACCATTGTAGATGGTACTTCCTCAATAAATGAGATAATTGAACTGAATTCAACGGTATTGGTAGAAGAACCTTTGTCAGCATTTTTATAGTCATCACCATGTTTGGGAAATGGGTTTGAGAACACCTTGAGATTTTCGTTGGGTGTCTTATTTGGTGATGATTCTTCAACAATGATATCTCCACTATCGATGAGATCTTGGAAAAAATGGAGTAGGTGAAAGAATCAATCAGTTGGGTGACCATCGATACGATGAAAACCACAATAAGTATCATCTTTATACCAAGTAGGCTTGGGTTCTCCCTCAACCAAAGGTCTGGTGATGGGATAGGTAACCATGTTTATGTTAACGTGTTATTGGAGTACACTAGAGAGAGGTTCTCCCAAAGGAGTGAAACAATGTCAATTTGAATCATGAAGGGAGGAAACCTCTTTGCTAGAAACAATAAGAGGTTGTTTGGTCTAGTCTGAGTGTTTTGAATGTTGTGGACATTGTGGTTGTCCGTAACACTGTCATTGACCATATTACGATTACAGTTAAACTTTTTAGATTTATCTTGGTGAGAGCTATTAGGATGGTTACTATGTTTCCCATTATCCTTTGAATGAGGTATGATCAAACCTTTTGCGATAAGGGATTTTTCAGTCTACGATCCTTTCTCAATAACTTCTTCAAAATGATTAAGGAAATGCATTTGCATGTGAAAGGATAAATCATTGTTGAGGTTAGGTACAAATATGCTAATAAGTTATTTCTCAGAAATGAAGCATGTGAAGCGACTAGAAATCCCATGCCATCTTTGTAGGAATTGTGAAAAGGTTTCATTTGTTCATTGTTTGGCATTAGGCCATTGTATGATAGAAAAGTGACATGCAAACATGAGAATCTACAAGCAGCTCTTCTTCGTACCTGACCTCCCGAGGTCGTGTCGAGACAGACGGTGAGAATGGAATATATGTGGATACATACAAACTAGTTGGGAAATCTTATATCCTCAACACACAATAATGGAATATGTGAATCTAAGGCAAAGAAGGCCCTCCTAACCTAAGTTGGTGTAGTGGATCGTTTGGATATAATAGCTGCTCGGAGGCTCTAATCAATGTTGAGCTCTGCTGAGATCCTATTTATTCGCTGTTGGATATGTGGAAGATGACCTGTAGGTGCTTCGTGTATATTTCCAGACAAGGTCATGGAAAATGGTGATGAGAGGTCAAGTGAATCCTTTGAAGTTTCATGGATGATTCTCTAGTCTAGTCCAGAAATCCCTAGCCTGATTGGCTACTATGTTTAATACGGAGAATTGTGTAATGATGTCTGGTGGAAGTGGTGAGGATATGAATATTAGTGTGCATAAACCAACATCAATGTCTGATTGATCAGTAGGCCCATTGGGTTATGGGACCTGTGGATCACAACCGTAAGTTCATGGTTGTGGCAGACCTCCTATGGTCATATGAGGAGTCAATCTCTCCTTCTGACTATCCAATAGTCATATGCATTTTCATCTTCTATGTTTAGAACTAGAAGTTGTATGATTTTCTCAGAATACCTTACGGGTGTTCTGGCAACTTGAATACATAAGCCGATATCTATGTCGATGAGGATGTCTCCTGCGTTGGGTTTTGGAACTAAAGTATATCAACCAAATATTTATTCTCTTTCGAGTTATTGTATGGTCATGCGGATATCCTATCAAGGTAGTATATAGTTGGGGTGATTTGACCAGAATGTGTATGCCTTGTCGTCTTCAATATTCAACTCTCTCAATTGTTCACTAATTTCTTGTAGGTTTATTGTTGTTCGAAAAACCTAAATCCTAAGGTCTTGATCTATATCAGCTAGTGTTGTGGGGAGATTTGGTTGAGGCAATATCAGTTCAAACACATATTCCCTAGGCTCTCTAGGTCTTGTGATTTTCATGCAAAGATGATTCAACTTTAACTGAAATGAATAAACTAATTATGAAAGATATATCTACACTATGCATTTATTATTTTATTTTTGTATTTTTGATGAAGTATTTAACGAAATTAAAAGAGCATCTATTCTAATATATTTAGAAAATGGAAAATTAATCTAATAATAGAATCAAAATAAGTAAGGTAGCCTGGTATAGCTATTTTCCTGTGCAGCTGTGAATTTATCCTAAATATCTAAATAACTAACTAGCTTAATCAAAATATCTCCAATCTTACCTCAGAAGTGAGGAATAAATCACAGCTTCTCAGAAGCTATCATTCCCCACAGCTTCCCTGGCAATATTGAAAGTGAAATTTTAACTGAAATGAAATAACTTACTACTTTATTTGATATATTGTAACTAGAACTTTGATAGCTCAAACCTGGAGTTTACAGAATAGTGGTAAATCTAGTTGTGTGTGACTTTTTCCCCTCAGTGTGATCTCCTCATTCCTTCGTGTTCTCGTGAATCTAGAAAAGTGTGTATATGATAGTGTCAATAGAAGAATATACTTGAAATATGGCAACTTTGGATATAAACCAAATACAATGCAAGTAAGAGAGGGATACTGCAAGTGAATAGAGCTTGACTATGCAATTCCTAGTAGGATTTATTGCGGGAATACAATGCAAATACACCAAGAATTTTGGAAACTATCTCTTGTGAGAAATAAAACCTGTAACTCTAAATGGATTCTAATCTAAAAATGAAACTATCTTATGCTAAACTAATTGTATGGGACAACAATGAAGTAAGATGAAAGCAAGAAGATCAAATGATCTCTAATACATAAATGAGAGACTGATAACTCATGCAAAATATGAAACTTATGCAAGAACTTCAAGCAAACTGAATAATCAAACATAGAAGGAGAGGGGTCATTAATTTGAAAACAAGCTAGCTATTTATAGCATTTGGATTTACCAGAGGGTAACTTGGAATTGATCTCCTTTACTATAAACAAAGGGAAAACACTATTTACCAGGCGGCCAAAACATAAATGCAAACCAAAGTGGTTGAAGAATGTGGGTGAAAGTTGAATTTTAACTTTTGATGTGATCGTCGGAATGTTTTGGAAAATGCACACAGGACCACCACCCTGCACAGGGCGGCGGTTACAGGATTGCCGCCCTGTCCTAGGTAGGAGTCATGGGACCACCGCCCAGGCAAGGCAGCGGTCCTATCACTTAAGACCAAAATGCAAAGAAAAAGGGGGCAGAGGACAGAACAAAGCACACAGAGCTTGGATAAAGCATTTGGGATGTAAACATACACTTGGCGAGCTTTTCTGGATTCCGAACACCTTACGAAGATACCCAAATCATCATTGGGGTTTCCGTAACCTCTTTTCGGTAGTACATTACCTACATTTTGGGTACATACATATTGCCCCCTTGGAGAAGCATTTTAGCCATTAAGAGGCATAAAACGGTGGGTCTGAGTATGGCGGTCCCAAAATGGGGAGTTAGAAGTTATACCTGACATGTCCGTGTGTCGAAATGTCACCATCCAAATTCTCGCTACCTGCAAAATGAAAAGAGGACTCAAGTATAGATAGATAAAATAAATCAAAAAATAAAACTAAATTAATATGAAATGAGGACTTACCATTCGTGCGGGGATTAGAACTTACCTCTGTCGACGCTCCAACTCTACGTAAGAACACTGAAGACAATATTCGAATACTATATATATTTAAAATGAGCTCACTTTACTATTCATTTATGCATGTCAATTTGGTGGTTTTTGAGCTCTGGGACTCACGATGACCATTTTCGACGAGAGTAAAGTCAAAACGTCCATTGCGAGATCATGATCATGCCTCCGAGAGCAAGACATCGACCCAAGAAGTCTTATGTTAGTTCTTCTCAATTTATCATTTTTAAGCCTAAAATATAGAAATGTAGAAATCTTTGTCTTGGAGGGATTGTTTTAAAAAATGTTAGTCTTAAATGAGTCTCTAGGGGGGCACCCATAGGGTAGGTCTTCATTTTGTCCCAAATGATGTATTTTTGCATTTTTTAAGTGTTTTTAGGGCTTAAGGGGCATTCACTGATTTAGGACAGGACTGCCGCCCTATGAAGGCAGCGGTTACAAGACCACCACCTCAAAAGGCAGTGGTTGCAGGGCCACTGCCATAAAAGGTGGTGGTTACGAAACTGCAGCTCTGTACAGGGCAGTGGTTACGAAACTGCCACTCTACACAGGGTGGTGGTTTCAAACAGAATGCAAAAATAGATGTATTTTTGCATTTTTGACATTTTTATATGTTCCTGATGATTTTTCCAGTTGGATTATGTTACTAACTTACTCCTTTTCTATGTTTTGGGTGGATGCAGAAGAAGGAGGAGTACAACAGATGGAGCAGAGAGAGGGAGTGTGATTGGCTCTTAGTAGTGTTGGATGCATTGACCCAGGATGAGAGAGACACTTTGCAGCGGGCTGACATCTTGCGAATCTCTTGGGTTCCTCACGTTGCTCCTTCCAGTCACATACTATGTGACTTATTCTCATATTAGGATGCTGACCGGAATACCTTCCAGTTACCAGGTGCTAGGGGTGAGTGGACTATCACCCTTGAGGATGTCTACCGTATATTGGGGGTCCTAATTCTTGGGAGGTGACTGTCTCTTAAGACAGTAGTGTCCAGATCTCAGATGGTTCAGCGGGCCACATATATGGGAGATGTTGTTGTTTCCATGGGGTTAAAGAAGGGGGTGAAGGTCCATTCTATTGTTGATTCTAACATCCCTGTGCTCCACAAGGCTATTATGGGCATCCTTGCCTCACGGTTGATTGGGGACAAGGGAGGGGATACTCTTTTATACTGCTGGGCTCCTATTATTACATAGATTGAGGCGCATGGCCATGTTTACGCTTGGGGAGCAGACATCCTTGGGACAACCTATCATGATTTGTATAGGGTGGTTAGATTACAGGGGTAGTCATTGAGTCACCCTACTCTAGTCATGAGTTGGGTGTATGAGCACATCATTCCCTATAGGAGAGGTGTACAGGCAGAGGATCCTAGGGCTATCAAGGTAGTGAGATGGACAGGGATGACTGTACTTAGGATGCCACACCAGCCAGCGGCTTCTTTGACTACTAAAAACATGGAGGCCACTCCTTATCAGGCCATGACAGGGTTTGGGGAGAGGAGACACTCACATTTATCACTTGCCATACTACTAGTCAGCTGATAGATAGGATGGGGAAGTTGGAGATCCACCCCTTTGACAGAGTACCATAACAGTTTTGCCTCCCCTATATTGATATGTTTCCTCTAGCAGGGCCAGTATACATATCTGTTTGCGAGGCCAGGGGAGGTCCTAGAGGCCGAGGTTGGACTATGATCACTCCTAACATTCCCATTGCAGCTAGGAGGGTGGTTTGCGCCCAAGGGGTAGCCAGTGATCCTCTAGCACCTTTACTTTAGATCGGAGTTGGTCCTTCTCATAGTGGAGATGAGCCTATTGATGTGGACTCAAAGTTTGAGGAGATTAGTGGGGAGGAGATAGAGGAGGATACGAAGGAGGGTGAGACCGGAGCTGGTGGGATAGATGAGGCGGATGACAATGATTTTGAGTGGCATGTCACTCAGGATATCTTGCGGGCTGAGAAGGTGAAGGAGAGTGCAAAGAAGGTGACCCTGACCTTAGAGGAGTTGCCTTCTCAGGATTTAGGGGGAGATGATGAGTCTATGGCAGGACGTCACTTCATTCTAGATGCGGGGGAGGTTCCACAGTCAGCAGCAACGTCAGTAGAAGGCACAAATCCTAGAGATCCCACCTGGAGGCCTGGAGATCCGAGCGAGTTACACTCTTTTCTTGGTTTTGTTTTAGTTAGAATTATTAGTTGATATTTCCCTTTTGTTGTTTCATTTTTTTTTATCTTTATCTTGGACAACTTTCTAACTTGTTTATTTCTCCTTTTTTATTTACAAAAATTGCTGAGGGATGGCGAGACTTGATTCGCTAGGTGTGCACAGACACTCTACTGCTCCCTTCAGAGAGTACATGGGCTGATATTACTGTGGATGTGGGAGAGCCTTCAGCAGCAGGTAGACATACCGACGTGTTTTCCCTTGTCTAGAAGGTGGAAAAGATCATGACTTCTCTTCGTGCTGAGGTAGCTGGATATAGGACCACTGAGTGCTTGATGAGGAGGATTCGTTCTCACAGTGAGACCATAACTTCTAGCCACGATCGTGATCCCTCAGTTCATTCAGAGCGTCGTCATAGTAGGAGTCCTAGATGTGGTCATGCACCTTCTAAGGGTTCTCACAGGGATTGAGAGATCACAGTGTCCTTTTGCAGTGATTTTTGGTCGGATGATTATACGAGTGTTTTTTTGTATTTTTCCAGGCTCATTGAGTGTTTTGACCATGCCTAGTGCATGATGGCATTTTATATAGAACACCATATATATATATATATATATATATATATATATATATATTTTTGGATCTAGATCTTCTTATATCTAGAATTTTTGTGATTCATTTCCCATGTGTACACTAGATGTTTTTAGAGTATTTGTTTTTTTATATGCCTTTCAGAATGTATGCAATGGATGACAAATGATAACAAATACTGAATAGAATGCTTTACTTTTATTTGCTTTTGTAACACTGATATGTGATGATGTAAAACATATTGTAGTACTGAACTTTTGGCTTCTTTGGGAAATGTCTGTTGTTTCTTCTTATGTTGGAAAAATGTGATGAATGTATAGTGATAAAGAGATGGACTTGTCCCACTCCCAAACTCCACGCAACTAGTAAGATGTGAGGGCTCAACACCAAGATCTGGGAAGAGCACAAATTGTATGAGTTTGACCGAATGGAATGATGAGAGATAGACAAACCAGTGACAGAAACCAAACTTAGACCTACACACTTACCCTACTCGAAACTACCATCAAGCTCAAAAGGCAACTTACTTTCTGGTTTATCTAGACTTAGATCTATAAATGGCAACCTGGTTGACAAAATTTGGTTTTGAGGATTTGATCTCTTTGGAATTTGGACTCTTATTTTCAATTAATATAATTGGATTTATATTTCTAAAATACCAAGATTTGTTAATTTGTGTGAATGGACCCCCCACACCCTGCCACATGCCACTAGTAAGAAGCATGGGTTTGTCACCAAAGATAAGATATAGGCGAGTAAGGGCACTTCTTTCCTTTCCCAACCTTGCACCACCAGTAAGAGATGTGGGCTTATCACTGAAGGTTGGTGGGGCAAAGAAGTGTGTAAAATAAAATATTCTATTTGCTTGGTATTTTTGATTCTATTTGATTTTGACACTTATGATCTGTGATTTTGGGATATCCTTGTTTCAAAGAGACGTAAGAGGGATATATGTGACACCAAGAAGCTTCTAGAATAGATCATAGGCAAGAACAACTTCACCTAGTAGAAAGAAAGAGAAAAACCAAGTATGTAGGCCTTGGTATGGTTTTTATCAATATTTGTCTATCGAACTTGATGAAAATATTTTAGAACCATTTGATGATGTTTGAAGAGATGTGATTTGAATGATTTTGCTAACATTTTTAGAAATTTATAATAGATTACTTAAGAGTAAATTCCTTGACTACAATTTTAATGAAACAAGTGAACAAAATGAAACAACTAAGTGACTAATGCAATGTAGGTAGATATAATATACAAATGGTGATGCTGATGCCCTATGCATAAAACCGTTTAAGATGTAAGGAATTGACTGTTTCATTGAACTCCTTGCCTTCTAATGTACACAAGAGATACACACTATTTTTGTAGTCTTTCATGACTCAGTATGGGCCCAACCACTTGGGAAAAAATTTCCTTCCTTCGCTGGTTTTCTTATCAATCTGGATGTCTAGTCTTAGAACTAGATCTCCCTTATATATTTCTCACTCGTAGAATTTCTTGTTATATTTCTGGAACATCTGGTCAACATAGGCTCTGTGCCTTTGTTCAACATTCAACCTGGTCTCATCAAGGATTTCTAGTTGAGAGAGGCGTGCCTCTCTGTAATCTTCTTCTCCCAGAATCCCTTATAATGAGATGCGGAGACTAGGTATTTCGACCTCAAGCAGGCGAACTACTTATGCCTTGAATACTAATGAGAAAGGGGTTGCTCCTGTTGGTGTTCTTATTGAGGTTCGATGGGCCCACAAGGCCGAGTATAATTTTAAATGCCAATCTCGTTTATTCTCCTTAATTGTTTTGAGGAGAATAACTTTTAATGTTTTGTTTGTTGCTTTAGCTTGTCCATTGGATTGAGGGTAGTAAAGAGAGGTAGTATGATGGTTTATTTTGAATTTGCTACACAACTCATGGACCTCATTGTTCTTAAAGGATGTGCCATTCTATGAGATAATGACTTGTGGGACACCGTAACTGCAAATGATTTGATTCAAGATAAACTTGATGATTACAAAACTTGGTACAGTGGTGAGAGGCATTGCCTCTACCCATTTGGTAAAATATTCTGTGGCTATAATTATAAAGTTATGGCCATCTGTTGATGAGTGAGATAATTTCCCTATCAAATCAGCGACGGGGTTGCTATTGGTTGCAAAGATTGTGCTGGCATGTGAATCTCGTGGGAGAATTCTTGGCATTTGTGGCACTTACACACAAAATCTACTACGTCATGTTCAAGAGTGGGCCAAAAATAGCCCATCCGATGTATTTTGTGAGCAATGGCATGACCACCAAAGTCACCTCCACATATCCCACTGTGGGATTCATAAAGAATCTTATTGGATTCTTCTGTGTTGACGCATCTTAAAAGCATGCCATCAAAGGCTTTATGATAGAGTACTTGTTCTAAAATAACGTATTTAGCAGCGATAATGGGTAACTGCCTTCTTTGTTGCGATGTGGCACCTTCTGAGTACGTATGGTCCATGATAAAATTGATGAGGTCAGTGTACCAGGGACATGCAAAGATGGGGAGCCTAGTTTCTATAAAGTATATACACTCATCGAGAAAGTCCAGATTTACCAGATCACCTCCATCTAACGGATTTTCAGCTAACTAGTCTGCAATGATTTTCCCCTTAACATATTTCTAGTTTACAAATGTTAATTCAAATTCACCCATTAAGGTTATGAAACGTACAACCTTTTTAGATAAAGACCCTTGCATGAGGAATGCTCGTAAATGATCTGTCTTTACAATGACCCTTGTTTCTTGGTTTGATATGTAATGTCTTAGATGTTTTGTTGCAAAGACTATGGCAAGGCATTCTCTCTCTACCTGTGTATAATGTGTTTCATAATCGAGCAATGTTCGGCTAATGAAATAGACTACACGTTCTCATTTATCATTGTCTTCTTGAGCCAACATGCAGGCTAGCGAGACATCAGTAGCCTATGAATACATGATCAAAGGATGATCTGGTCTAGGAGGCATTAACATGGGAGGGGACAATAAGAAGAATTTAACTGCTTCGAAGGCCTCATTTCATTCTTTTGTCCAATCAATTCTATACTCTTTCTTTAATAGATTGTTGATTGGATGAATGGAAAAACTTAAATCTAGGATGAACCTTCAAATTGTGCCGAGTTTCCCAAGAAATGATCTGATGATAGACTCATCTGATGGTGGAATCATTTCAAGAATATCCTGGATTTTGGCTGGATCAACATCAATCCCTCGTGAGGATATAATATAACCCATAAGCTTTCCTCCCATCACACCAAATACACACTTATTTGGATTCAATGTGATGCCATATTCAATCAATTGTGAGAGGATGATATGGAGTACTTCTGGGTGATCACAGTGCTTCCTGGCCTTGGCCAACAAGTCATCCACGTAGGATTCCACAATTTTATAAATAAGGTCATGGAATATGTATGTCATTGCCCGCTGGTATGTAGTACCGATGTTCTTAAGACCGAATGACATGACAACGTAACAATAAGTTCCCCTAGGAGTTATAAATGTGGTCTTGGCTTGATCCTGTTTAGATATTTTAATCTGATTATACCCTGAGAACCCATCCATGAGGGACAATAGTTCAAATCTAGTTGTTGCATCAACAATAACGTTAATGGATGGTAACGTGAAGTCATCTTTGGGAAAAGCTTTGTTAATATCTCAAAAGTCTATGCAAATGCGTTTCTTCCCATTCTTTTTGAGAACAAGGATGATATTTGATACCCATTGTGAATAGTCAACTTGTTTGATGAATCCCACTTGGAGAAGTTTCATTACTTCTTCTTTTACCATGAGAGCCACTTTTGGCTTCATTGGTATTGAATTTTGTTTAATTGGCTTTGCATTTGGTTTGGTGACAAGATTATGTACTGCGATATGTGGTGCAATTCCTGTCATTTCTTTTTAGTTAAATGTGAAAGCCTTTTGATGTTCTTTGAGGATTTAGGCGTGTATTTCTATCTCCTCTAGAGTTAACGAGGATCCCAACTTCAAATTTTTTGGTTCTTCCTCCATTCCAATGTTTATGTGAATTGTTTCTCCAATTAAGGAAGCGTTTCCTACTTCAAATTTAGGTGGGGCTAGAGGTAGTTCCAAACTCTCTCCGTTCTCTACCTCATAGATATCGAGATCCTTTTACGGAGGAGACTCTATCATGGGATTTCCAAAATAGGAAGAGGAATGTGGTATTAGGGAAAGATCCACTATGTGATGAGTGAGATGTAGCTCTGCATAGGTGTTTAGATATTTTAGAGTGACTATATCACTGTCAAAGTGATACGAGATAGAAAACTCATTCTCAGCTTCTATATGAGTAAGGAGTCGGTTTGTTGGTATTTTACGCACCAATGGTTTAGTATGAAGTGATACAGTGAAACTTGTGTTTTCCAAATCACTATTTGGAGTAAAATGGGAAGTTGAGGTTGCTATTGAATCTGCGAGAAGGTTCTGCTCTCGTGGGATTGCTTCAATTGATATGAAGTTGAATACTTTTCTTAGATCTAATACCGCCATTTTACAGAGTTGTAAATGTTTAGCTCTAGTCTCATATACCTCAAAGACTTGGTTCACAACTAGTTGTGAGTCTCCTAGCACTCTAATGTTATCGACACCCATTCTTTTGGCTACGATGAGGCCAAGGAGGAGGGATTCATACTCAACCCCATTGTTTGTACACTCAAAGTTTAATTTAAAGGTAAAATGTAGGATCTTTCCCTCGGGAGAAGTAAAGATCACACCTGCCCCAGCTCCAAAGTGACATCTAGCTCCATTGAAGTGGAAAGTCCAATATTTGCTTGAAAAAATGGATGTTGGGATATTCATGGTGTTTGTTTCTTCTACCTCGGTTACTTCTACCATACAATCTTCGGCTAATGGAAGGGAACCAATTCCTAGGGTGTATCCCATACCCATAGAATCAAATGGTAGGAGAATGGGTAGATATTTTTCTAGTAATTCTACAATTTTTGCAGTAGTCCCTAATGACACCATTTCTATAATGTTAGTCTCTTTTTTGAGTGCTGGAATGCCCTCGACTAGATTTGTAATTTCCAATTCTGTGGTAGGTATCAACTTCTCTTCTGGTTTTGAATTAATTAGTTTGCTAAGTTGATTCATTGGGAGTTCAAACTCAGAGTGAATGCCTGGTCTTTTCTTCAAGTCATCTAGGTGTATATCAAAGGGTTTTGGGTCACCTTGTGCCATAAATATTTTCCCTAAGTGAAAAATCTCATTTCCTGGAATAACGTGGAAGGGATTGCCTTCATGTGGTGTATCCATGGTCAACCGAGGATCATATTATAGTTGGTTTCCCGATCTATAATATAAAATTCAGTGAGGACCGTCTTGGGTCTTAACGTGACTGGTAAAACTATGGTTCCAATTGAAGCGACTTTGAGGCTATCATAACCTCTTAGCGTATTTCGTGTTGTGGAACAATTTGTTTCTCCATATCCTAGCTTTCAAAGAAAAGCAAAGGGGACTATGTTAACTACTGCCCCATTATCAATCATTGCACATTTAACATACTTATTGTAAACCCATACCTGTAAATGCAAGGCTGGGTCACCTCTATGCACAATTTCAACGTTTGTTGGCATTTTTCTTATATCAAATATAAACTCAGTATTCCTATCTGTCTTCCCTGGAGGGTAGACATCAAATTCTACATGGTTTACTTGCATTTCTGGAGGAGGAGTGATGTTAATTAAATGACCAAGTCCTAATGCTTCTAAGAGAGTAGCCCTATGGGTGAGAGAGTTCTTCAACAAATCTAAGAAGCAAATATGAGAGAAGATCTTCGTTAAGTCATTAATTAAATCATAAATTCTTATGGGTTTTACCAACGTTTGTTGAATGTTGTCTAGTTCTAATGGATAACTTGGAACTAGTTGAGAAGAATAATCCCATGTTCTTGTTATGGTTTCTATGGATAGCTCGGTGTCTAACTCTACCAGGGAAACTATCTTGGTTTGTGGTCGAGTTCCTAATTGGGGGGTGACCGGTGGATTTAATGAAGTTGAGGCTTCATGATCATTATTTCCTGTCATAACACCCTTGTTCATTCTACTTGGATATAACCTATTATTGTTAGAATGATTTGTGAGCGGATCATTAAAGATATTGAGGGGTGCATTTTGAGGGGAAACAACCCTTGTGTAAGTGTTTGGTGTGGGTATTACAGAATTTTCTAAGAACATATCTATAAAGAGCTATCTTTGGTTTCTGGAAAATGCTGCATGAATTTATTATAGTCATGGAAAATCCTAGTATCATGTCCTTGAATCTTGTGGAAACCACAATATAAATTGGGATTATAGTTTCAAGGTTGCTGATTTGAAACCTGCTGTGGTCTGAAATTATGATAAGGTTGTTGGTTGTTAGAGTTTAAATTTTGAGGCTGTTGCCTTTGGTTTTGACTCTGATATTCAGTTGGGTTTTGATTTGGACCTTGTGTTTGGATTTTTTGTTTTTGTTGTTGTTGTTGTCGTGGTGGACGATTAAAATCCACTGCGTTGACTGTTGGAGTAAAGTTGTTATTTCGCTGATTGTTAACGGGTGGTGAAATATTTACAACGTTTACTCTTTTAACTTGGTCTGTTACTCCATCTGTTGTAACCCCGTGATTTTTGTTAAGGATTTTAGATCCTTGATTGGTATTCTTAGCATTAGCATAAGTCGTAGTGTTTTGATTAGGAGTGATTAATTTCCCATTTGTTCCATATGTCTTACGACCACTATCTATTACCGTTTGGTTTATTCGGAGATCACTCTGAAGTACTTCATCATAAGTTCTTAATGGGAACTTCTAGACTTCTTCCTTTATCTCTCTATTGAGGGAATGAAGGAATAAATCACATAGTTCCATCTGATCCATGTTTCGAGCACTTGCTGATGAATAGAGAACCGTACGCCATCTTTGAATAAAATGAGCAATAGATTCATTATGCTCTTGTTTAATATGCAAGAATTCCCCAATTCCTATTCTTAACAATTTGTTCATATCAAAAGCTTTGATGAACTCTGACATGAGTTTTTTGAATGAGTGTATCGAGGCTTCAGGTATTATGTAGTACCAATAAAGGGCAATACCGTTTAAGGTTTTAGGGAATATCTTAGCAACAACCCCATCGCAAGGGATTAATTCTTATATGGCCGTGGC
Source organism: Taxus chinensis (assembly GCA_019776745.2). NCBI lineage: Eukaryota > Viridiplantae > Streptophyta > Pinopsida > Cupressales > Taxaceae > Taxus > Taxus chinensis. Next base: position 483,387,800 of record CM034152.1, on the reverse strand, counting down.
ATAGGCCTTGATATGCACATTTGAATCTAACTCCCCTTTGTATTTGGGTAAACCAGGAAGAGGTCTTAGAATCATGACACTTCATATGGTGAAGTCTAGGGGCTCTTTTAGATATTCTGAGTAAGTCCCTACCGCATATGATTCAACCATCGATGGCGCCTGCTGAGCGGGTGGGGGTGGCATGGATTGTTGATATGGCATAGCATATGTATTTGCAGGGACATAAGGAAATCCCTGTGGTTGAGTGAACACGGTGTTTTTCCTAGGAGAAGAGAACATGTTTGTATCGGGTTATGTATCGGGTTATGTTTGTAAGCTCCCTATAGGTGGGTACATGTTTTGGAAGCATTGTTTGCTTCTAGCATAGTGCGCTAAATACTCCTCATTCAAAAATGGGAGTGGATCTGACTATCTACTGATTTGTGGTCTGAACAAAACCTGAGGAGATGAAATGGACTCTCCTGTAAACGTCATATTGTTAGAGCCTGAGGGCTCTAGTTGTTACATTTGTGTAAGCTGATCCAAATCCTCAATTCAGAATGAAGAACTAGAACTATTTATTTGAGGGGGAGTTTATGATGACAAGTAGTTACTTGAATAGTTGTTAGCCCATGCAGAAAGTGAGGGTGACAGTTGTCTATTTGTTTGACCATAGTTTACTTCGAGACTTGAGAGAGGTTTGCCATATGTGTCGTATCCCGACATATTCGGGGGGTATATGAATACCCGCAGAATAATGGGAAATAGCGAAGGTGGATGAAAGAAATGAAAATAAAAGGGGAACAATTGTTAGTTTCACATTGGGTTTACCAATTTTGTATGATAGAAAAGTGACATGCGAGTATGAGAATCTAAAAGTAGCTCTTCTTCATACCCGACCTCCCAAGGTCATGCCGAGACAACCATTGAGAATGGAATATATGTGGATACAAAAAAACTAGTTGGGCAATCTTATATCCTCAACACGCAATACTGGAATCTAAAAATATAAGGCAAAGAAGGCCCTCCTAACCTGAGTTGGTGTAATGGATTGTTCAGATATAGTAGCTACTCAGAGGCTCCAATCAATGTCGAGCTCTACCGAGATCTTATTTATTGGTCATTGGATACATGGAAGATGACCTGTAGGTGCTTTGTGTATATTTATAGACAAGGTCATGGAATATGGTGATGAGAGGTGTAGTGAATCCTCTGGAGTTTCATGGATGATTCTCTGGTCTAGTCAAAAAATCCCTAGCCTAATTGGCTGCTATGTTTAATATGGAGAATTGTGTAATGATGTCTAGCAGAAGTGGTGAGGATATGAATATTAATGTGCATAAACCAACATCAATATCTGATTGATCAGTAGGCCCGTTGGGTTGTGGGACCTGTGGATCACAACCGTAAGTTCGTGGTTTGTGGCGGACCTCCTATGGTCATATGAGGAGTCAATCTCTCCTTCAGACTATCCAATAGTCATACGCCTTTTCAGCTTCTATGTTCAGAACTAGAAGTTGTATGATTTTCTCAGAATACCTTACGGGTGTTCTGGAAACTTGAATACGTAAGCCGGTATCTATGCCAATGAGGAGGTCTCCTGCATTGGGTTATGGAACTAAAGGATCGCAACCAAATATTTGTTCTCTTTCGAGTTCTTGTATGGTCATGCAGATATCCTATCAAGGCAGTATATAGTTGGGGTGATTTGACTAGAATGTGTATGCCTTGTCGTCTTCAATATTCAACTCTCTCAATTGTTCACTAATTGCTTGTAGGTTTATTGTTGTTCGAAAAACCTGAATCCTAAGGTCTTGATCTATATCATCTAGTGTTGTGGGGAGATTTGGTTAAGGTACTATTATTTTAAACACGTATTCCCTAGGCTCTCTAGGTCCTGTGATTGTCATGCAAAGATGATTCAAATTTAACTAAAATGAATAAACTAATTATGAAAGATATATCTACACTATGCATATATTCTTTTATTTTTGTATTTTCGATGAAGTATTTAACAAAATTAAAAGAGAAACTATTCTAATATATTCAGAAAATGGACAGTTAATCTAATAACATAATCGAAACAAGCAAGGTAGCTTGGTCTAGCTATTTTCCTGTGTAGTTGTGAATTTATCCTAAATATCTAAATAACTAACTAGCATAATCGAAAGATCTCCAATCTTACCTCATAAGTGAGGAATAAATCACAGCTTCTTAGAAGCTATCATTCCCCACAGCTTCCCTTGCAATATTGAAAGGGAACTTTTAACTGAAATTAAATAACTTACTACTTTATTTGATATATTGTAACTAGAACTTTGATAGCTCAAACCTAGAGTTTACAGAATAGTGGTAAATCTAGTTGTGTGTGACTTTTTCCCCTCAGTGTGATTTCCTCATTCCTTCGTGTTCTCGTGAATCTAGAAAAGTGTGTATATGATAGCGTTAGCAAAAGAAGATACTTGAAATATGGAAACTTTGGATATAAACCAAATACAATGCAAGTAAGAGAGGGATACTGCAAGTGAATAGAGCTTGACTATGCAATTCCTAGTAGGATCTATTGCGGGAATACAATGCAAATACACCAAGAATTCTGGAAACTATATCTTGTGAGAAACAAAACCTGAAACTCTAAATGGATTCTAATCTAAAAATGAAACTATCTTATGCTAAACTAATTGTATGGGACGGAAATGAAGTAAGATGAAAGCAAGAAGATCAAATGATCTTTAATACATAAATGAGAGACTGATAACTCATGCAAAATATGAAACTATTGAAACTTATGCAAGAAATTCAAGCAAACTGAATAATCAAACACAGAAGGAGAGGGGCCATTAATTTGAAAACAAGTTGGCTATTTATAGCATTTGGATTTATCAAAGGGTAACTTGGAATTGATCTCCTTTACTATAAACAAAGGGAAAACACTATTTACTAGGTAGAAAAAACATAAATGCAAGCCAAAGTGGTTGAAGAATGTGGGTGAAAGTTGAATTTTTATGTTAGACGTGATCATCAAAATGTTTTGGAAAATGTGCATAGGATTGCCGCCCTGTATAGGGTGGTGGTTACAGGAATGCCGCCCTGTCCTGGGCGGTGGTCATAGGACTGCCGCCCAGGTAGGGTGGGATTCCTATCACTTAAGACCAAAATGCAAAGAAAAAGGGGGCATAGGACAGAACAAAGCACATAGAGCTTGGATAAAGCATTTGGGATGTAAACATACACTTGGCGAGCTTTTCTAGATTCCAAACATTTTTCGAAGAGACCTAAATCATCATTGGGGTTTCAGTAACCTCTTTCTAGTAATACAGTACCTAAATTTTTTGGTACGTACAACCACCTCTTGACAAGCCATATATAAGTCCTTGATATGTTCTCTAGGATCATTTTTGCCCTTGTATTTGTCAAATTTGGGCGTCTCAAAAGATTTAGGAAAGGGGATGTGTAAAATGTCCTTATCGAAGGGGTAAGGACACAATTCTTCAAAGTTGAATTGTTTACATTGATGTTGCATACCCGAGATGGTTTCCTTCATAATTTTCCATTCTTGGGAAAATAGTGAGTTGTTCCGCAAGAAAGATAAGGAGCCATCACTCGTAGATTTGTTGTTATCTTTGGTGTGTGCGGTATGAATCTTAAATGAAGCATCGCTAGTTTTATTTGGTGCCTCATTGCTATAGGATTCATTGGCGACTTTGTAATTTAGGATAGTGAGTTGCTTAGCCATGTCATTAATATGATTAATGAGAGTTTGAGTGGGATTGGTGGTCAAATCAGTTGATTTTCCTTTATTCCCTTCATCAAATTTTTCTTTGTGTCCTTCGTCATATTTGTCTTTGTTTGGTTCATCTCCTTTGGTGTTGTTCAAGGTGGACTTGTTTCAATCATCATTCTTCATGTGACTAGGGCCTACCTCATCGCTATTGTTTGTCAAAATGAAAGGTTCACCCTTGTTGGGTGGTGGGTTTCTAAGTAATGTTCATAGAATATCCTCTTCGAAATTAGAGGGTAATTTTTATCCCATCTCAAGGAGACAAAGAAAAAATCAATCTTTATTCATACGTAATATATTTTTGACACGGGATTGTTCTTTAAGTGAGATGTCATTCTGATCATCCTCAGATTTCTGGTCATTGTCACTATTAGAATTTCCAAAAGGATTTTGATGTTGTTCATTCCTTCTAAAAGGACTATAATCTTTGTGTCATGTTCCCACCATTTTTAAAAGAGGGAGGGAGCCAAAGAGAGATGTGAAAGATAAATCAACTCGTAGCAAAGTGAATGTGACAATGGAAGAGAGGTGTGTGATTAAGTTTGGTAATAACTTGTCCCTTAACAAAGTGAATGCTAATATGGGCAAGAAGTTTGGAAGATATGGATGATGTAACCCTTAAAAAATTGAGTGTCAAGATGGAACTGTGCAAAAGTGTTTGATAAACTTGACCCTTGACAAAGTGAATGCCGAGAGGGAAGAGTGGTTCAATGTGGTAAAAGTTCTCATCCTCTAACAAAGTGAATGATAGAATGGAGGAAAGTTCTAGTGAAAAAATTCCAAATGTGCTCAACCTCCAACAATGTGAATGCTAGAGTGGAGGAGTGAGGATAGATTGATTGCAAATGCACTCTACCACTTAGCAAAGTGAATCCTAGTGAAATCGTATGTGATGTGCTCAACCCTTAACAAGAATTAGTGAAGAAGGAAGATGGTAATGAAATGATAAGACTCAAATATCGACAATGTAAACATTTGGAAAAGAAGATATGATGAAGTGTCTAAAACACAACAAATATTTTGTCAAGTTAGAGACTTGAAGAAAGAAAACGTATACATTTTAACGATGATGATGTCAAACTAAAGGATGCAAGAAGAGAATGAAGATAAGATGTGATGAAATTGAGTTGTGAAAAATTGTAACACAACACTGTCAAGATGCGAGTCATAAGATGAAAGTGCTTGAGCAAGGACGTGGATATCCATAACTCAAGACTTGATGTCAAGAAGGAGATGGAAACTTAAACTTTGGGGAATGTAATCCAAATGTTTAAGTGTTGAATGAAATGGGAGATAAAATCAAAATGAGGTGAGTACCAAAGATAGAAGAATTTGATGACTGTGAAAGAGGAAGAATCAAATAAGTGAATGAAAACTCCAAATGAATGAAAGAAGATTAAATGGAGAACACAACGAGGATGAAAAGATTGAAATAATGAAAAAAGATGAAAGTTCCAAAAAGGGGAATTTCAAGAGTAAAATGAAAGATAGTGAATGACTGACGATGAAGAGAAAAGATGATGAGAAGAATAAGTAAATGTCAAGTCCAAATAAGGATAAATTTAGAGATAACAAACACAATAGAAGATGAACCCAAATAAGGAGTATTTGGGATTGCGTAAAGGAAATGAAAAATAATCCAAGTAAAGTATACTTGGAAAAATGAAACAAGGATGAAGACATAATCCAAACAAGGAGTGCTTGGGAAAAAGTGAGTGTGGAACACTACTACAAAAATAAAGATAACAAAATATAAAAAGAGGTTTTTGTTTAACTGTTTGTTTGTAGCCTTTACCTTAAATTGGTTTGGACAATGTTTGGCTTCCTAGGTGGCTCTCTGAACTAGGTGTCACTGATATAGCCAAGCTAGTGTGAAAATATTGCTAGCTAACAGCTTTAATTTACCCTCTTTGAAACCCTGAGCAAAGATCTTGCTCAAAATGAATCGTATTGGGGTCGCTACTAAGAATATTCATGACTCTAACTCACAAGGCTTTACTAGTCAAGCAGGAGAAAAGGTTCCCATTTTGTCCACCAGTTCCCTCAAGGTGTGGACTACTTTGGGGTTCCCAGAACCACCCCCTTTGATGTAACTTAAGGCTTATGCTAAGGGGGCACCCCATTTATTGTAGCTTAAGACTTATGCCAAGGGGGTTATGTTCTAGTTGAGCAGTCGAGCCATAGCTCTTAACAAAACCTGTAATTACAGTGTTTTGAATGTGGTGTATTTTCTTATCTTTTGAGCTTAATGTGCTTTAGTTGTACACCATTTGACAACATGTAGTTAGTAGTTTTAAGTGTTTTATCCACCTTTTTTAGAGCGGGTCCTATAAACAAAGATTAGAATGTTCTCCTGAGGTGGGTAAAGGACAAGACGATAGAATCAAGTTCACGTTTTTGATTTCCAAAATCACTTAAAAATCATGAGGAAAGAACATACATGCAAAACAAGCTTTGATCAAAAAAGAAAAGAAAGTTTAGTTCCTAAACCAAATCGAAACAATCACATTTTTGATTTCTAAGATCACTTTGAAAGTGTGAGGAAAGAGCATATGCATGAGGTTGTTATGTTAAAAAAAAAAAAAAAAAAAAAGCTACAATTTTTTTTTTATTTTTTATTTTAAAAATGACATTCTTTTTCTATTACATAGATATTCTCAATACCTTTCTGTAAAAAAAATGAAGTCATTCTGAGTTCAAGTGCAAAATTTATGGCTTCTGGAAGATGGGTTACGATAGCGCTCTCAGTGAAAAATTTGAATGTGAGAAAAACGTCCCGATAGTTTTTTTTTTTTTTTTTTGACTTCTGTACTTCACCCGAGAAGCTAAAATTTGACAACAAGGTTAAAAAAGAACAATAAACATAAAGAATGAGTTAGACTACAAAATGATTAAATTAAATGAAATAAATAAAATGTGGGGAGTCCCACCGGACATGCCAAAATGTATGCAATGAAAAACTATAGTGAATGAAAGACAAACAATAAACTTGCAAACCTTCTTGTAACCTTCCAATGCAAACCTCAGTAGGAGAGATTTTAAAGCTGCATAACCTTTACAAGTGATTGATTTTTGGGTGCTCTTGAATGACCTCTAAAGATGAGTGCAATTGCTATGAATAGAATAGTTAGAAAACTTGAGAATGCAAATTGACAGAGTTTATTTGCAAATAATTTAGGAGGATTTGGGATAAGAAAAACTTGCAATTGATAAAAGCAGAGACAGTTAGAAATTAGTTAAACACGGTTGAATGCACATGCTAAAAATAACATTGGAGGAGGTTGCAACAGTGTCTAGGAATTTAGGGGCAATAAATGAATTAAATGCAAAAGCTACATCCAGAAAGGTGGTTGTACGTGTAATTCAATTGCCCCCACCTTTCTAGGATTCTAGAAGTGTAGTTAACTAGGATGAGGATGTGGAGTCCAAGTGGTTGTTGACTGAGATAGGTGAAATTAAATAACTAAATTTACTTATTATTTAATTGCGAGGAGATAATTAACCATTTAAATTAATAAATGTTTAATTATATTAGCTAAAAGTTGTTTGAAATTAATTTAATTAATTCCAAGAGAATGGTAGAATTAAATAATTTAATTAATTTAATTGTGAGGAGATAATTAAACATTTAAATAAATAAATGTTTAATTATATTAGCTAGAAGGTTGTAGGAATTAATTTAATTAATTCCAAAGGCATGTTAGAATTAAATTATTTAATTCCAAAGGGTAGGAATATAGCTTAGGTAATATAAGTAATTCTAAAGGGGAGTATTTGAATGTTGGAATTAATTTAATTAATTCCAAAGGGGTGTATTGTGATGAGATATAATTAATTTAATTAATTATAATTGGATAGAAGCATGATAGAAATATGTATGTATTTTTAGGGTGTCTACATACTGGTCTAGCTAAACAGGGGTGAGTTACCCATTTTAAAATTGTCGAGCTACATTGATTGATTCTCCAGCTCGTGTATTATCTTCACCAAGCTACTCGATCAAAGAGATTGATCATCACAATGTATTGAGATCAAAATGCGTTGAGGTAGTGATATGAAAAAGGCCTCGCTACTGTATGCGCAAGTAAAGAAAGTTGAGAACCATTGGTTCACACGAGGAACCAAACCACCTTAACATCAAACTAATCCCGAGCGATTTGTGCATTGAGGCTAATTAAGCCAACGTGAGCATGGTGGATTCATGAGCTAGTTGAACATTGACCCCTCCCAAGTAATCGCAGTGAAATATAAAGAAAATATTGAACTCGTGCCAAGTGTCCCGATCGAGCTGGTAAGGGAAGATTACAACGAGTCATTGGCAAGGTGAAGTTTTGACTCATTTCAAAACCGAACGGCTTGTAGAGGCTTGGACAAGTTTTTGAGCTCCTTACAGTGAAGGCCGAACTCCATCCTTGGAGGACATTCGAATGGTGAAATTTAAATGGTGGCCATGTTATTTCAAAGGATAAGCTTAGGTAGAATACTGAACCATTATGACGGAATCATTGCATTGAGTTATATGGAAACCATGTTTCCTCCCTCAGTGACTGAGATTAGCAAGAAGATATGAATGACGAGCCCAAGATGGCACAAAACTTGGCTCGATAGATTTGCAAAAGCCTCGACTCAGGTATCCATGCAGAAAAAGCAGGAAAATGAAGCCCGAATGTCCCTTGCAACATTTGTGCATGGAAAATTTAAAATGTCTGCAATATCTAGGTGAGATCGACATTTGTGGGGAAATCGGGAGATAACGACCCACATAGCCTAGGGATAATTGGGCCATGGAAAGATGGAATCCCCGTAGTAGGAGAAATTTTTGGGTAAGGCAGGATTTGGTGGCCCTCCCAAAAAAACATACGGGCCAAAAAGAATCAAACTTTCCAAAAGAAGTGGAGTGCAGTAAAATCAAGTGGAAAGGTCCCAAACCGCATTGGGACATGGGTGAAACTCAGACCCGTCAAAGCCAAAATCACCGTAATGGAGTGAAGTGTGGGTGGAGCGGGGATCAATGGCCCCAGAGACCTAGTTAACATAAACATAGGATGGGTTGGGAATAGATACGTATGAGTCAATTGTACAAGAAATAGAGAGCTTGGGCCATGTAAGATTGAGTTCACCACGAAAGGCTTGGGCTTGAAACACAAGTGAGGGACTCACCAACTTAGCATGCAAGTTGGTGATGTTCACGTAGTGCAAAGAGCTATAGGGCGAGTTGATGTAGACATGCTGAGCTGACATGAAAGTAACACAAATTTCATGGAAGAATGTATGGCTCAGTGAACATGGGGATAAGATCACAAACATGGATAAAATAGAAACTTACTGGCATGGACTAAGTTGGCTGACAGACACACCATTAATAGCTTTCCCAAGCATCAAGGTGGAGGGGTAAGCAAGCCTCTGACACAGGGGCAAGCCATGTGGATAGGTCGACCAACACAAAACAAATAACCCACTGATGCTGAAGATGGGAGATTTCCATGTAGAGAGGGGATTAGTCAGCACTAGTGTAGAGCCCGAGGAGGTGAGAGCGAGCTTGGTCGAGCTGGCCAAGGATTAAAACATTTAAACACCTAAATCCCCTCCCCTATAAAAGCATGAAGATGTATGATGGGCTCCAAAAAATCTAAATGCAAAAAATCATTTTAATGATGATGTGAAACATTTGAGAGCGGAAAAAAATTGAAATGATGCTTTCCACCAATAAATTTAATTGCCAGACTCGTGGAGCTGAAGCAAGCCTATGCAACTAAAACTAGCTACGATCACTTAGAAATTCATAAATGGAGAAATTCTCAACGGATTAGTCTCATTGGAACCATGGCTCCGAGCCCGACACACAAAAATCAAGAAATATAGAAATCAATGAAGATTTAATGGTGATTTTTAAGGAAAATGAGTTAAGTTCTGTTTGGTTGTTGAGAAGTGGTTGGAGGAGCATTCAATGGGCATGGGAAATCATTCCTTCACTACTACAGGTCATGGGACACCTTGAGATTGCTTTTGCAAGTCAATAATCACCAACCACACTCATTTATCATTACTTGCAATTGGCTGAAAAGGGAATTTTAGGAATTGCATCCTCTCTCTCCCTCTCTTCCAAAGTTCTATAAATTGAAATGTTGGGCTCATTGTAAAAGGGGATATTTTGAGTAAAAAAACTTTTTCATTTTAGTTTTGTGAAGCCAATGTGTTGAGGCCTTTGTAGTGGACTCCTTGCATGGTGATCTAGGAATTTACTTTGTAATAGCTTGAACTGTGCATACTATGAAGCAATAGATACAAGTTGTGGATGTATTTGCCTTTGTTTTGTTTGTTTCATTTCTTCTTGCCTCTTCAAACTTATTGCAGATCTATTCTGTCTATTATATGCCCTTGCAAGTTTCATTATCATTGTGTATGCATGGAAATGTACTGTGAATGTTGTTATTAGATTATGGAGAATTGTTAACACCCTCTCTAATATTTCATTTTCCTTTCATTTTCACATATTGGGGGATCATTCTCTTACCCTTATTTTAGTGCATTACCTCTGTAGTGTAGATTTTTGTTATGCTCTTTCTCTTTCTCTTTCCCTTGGAAGTGATAGGTTATGAGTCGTTAGTCATTTGGTTTTAGTGGAGTCAGTTTTCACTAGATTAGGAAGAAACACCAACTTTCTCTGGAGGTCTATCTCAGGTAGCAAGTCCCACAACTTGGAGATAGTACCCATGTTACCCAGTCACACCGTGAGCTCAAGAAGGCACACACTAGTACAAATTAGAGGGTGCTGTGATTCAGTGATAATAGTTTTGGCATGCTCGGTGGGATAACAAATAATTTTTTATTTTAATTACAACAAGAATGGTGTGTACTTGTTGTAAAATTCCAGCTTGTAAGAATATTTGAAATTGCACATCTGGCGACACCAAAAGGGAAGAATTCACTGGTTTTAGCAGCCCAATCTTGTCAAATTTATGAGAAGTTTTCGAGTGAGGTGAAGAATAAGAGAATAAGGTGTTTTTGAATATCTGTATCTATCTCCAGGTAGAGGAAGAAGGGGAAGAAAATCTCAAAGGTCTCCATCTCCACCAAATATAACACTATCAACACCTCCACTTGGTAGACCTTTCATTCTATCAACCAAATTTCTTAGACCAATTATAATGGCACATCTATAACACCAACCACCGTAAGGTCCACCAAACCCCTATGTCAACTTCACGAGAAGCATCCCACTTGCTCTCAATGCACAAAATCCCATTCTAGTTACAACATTGAAGAACATTCCATATTTCACTGGAGAAAATCATACAACTCCGATTGACCACATTCAAGACATTACAAATGTTTGTGCTATACACGAGGTTAATGAAATGGATGTGGATGTTAAATTATTGGATTCTTCTTTTAAAGGAAAATATTTATAATGGTTCAGAATGTTGACAGTAGGATCAATTGAAAATTGGGATCAATTGTGCATAACTCTTTGTGGTCAATTTAGGGAGAAGACAAACAACTTGTATCTGTTGGAACAACTAACCACAATCAAGAGAGCACCAAATAAGCAAATGGATGATTTCAAATTCAGGTTTCAAAGGACATGGGATAAAATTCCGCTTGCTATGAGGCCAACAACTAAAGGTGCCTTTCTCTAGTTCCTAAAAGATCTAAATTACGATATTGCAATGATGATACAATCCATGAGAGCTACAAATTTACCTGTAACTTATGATGTTGCTATTAGGGCCGGAAGCTATCTGATTCAAGCTGGTAAACTTGCACCTAGGCCACCCATACCCTTTTATCCAGAATTAGGAAATCCACGCACTAGCCAAGCTCCTACATTAGCTCATATTCCTTCCCCAAAATATTAGAATTCTATTGAAGCCTCTACCTCATCTTCTAGTACCTCAAATGAGCTCCAATAAGTCATGAAACAATTGAAAAACTTAGGTAATGGGTTGGTGATGATTAAGAGGCAGAAAATTCAAAATTTCAAGTCATATCAGCCTCAAACCCAACCCAATAGACCTTCGTATTAGCCTAGTAAGCTGTATGCTCAAGTTACAAATCAGAACCAAGTAAAACCTCTGGCTAATAGGCCATTCCAACCTTACAATCCCAATGTTGTATTGTAGTGCCCACATTTTACACACACAATTACAACTGTAAAATACCAGGATAATTTTTTTTTTGACTTACATTGTTCACTACACACAACACAACAAGGGCTCCAAGTACCGAAACTTGACTTGCACGACAATCACATAAGTCATCGACTCACATAGACACAAGAAAACAACATAGGCATGTCGATGCCACACTTTTCCCAATAAATGGTTACTAGTAATGACCCAACCACAAGAAAAATGACTTCAGGAATGGCAAACCCACAACACAACATTTCTTTAATTGTATTTTAGTTACGATTAACATTCTAAGAACATTATTGTGTAAGGATAGGATTTCTCATTTGTCCACCTACATATTCTTAAGTTCATTCCGCGGTTAAATTTCCGTTCAACCCTTTTTAAGTTGGCTTCTTATTCTTTACAAAATTTTCCATAACTTACACACTTATTTGGCATAATTCAAATGCATATAAAGTACTTAATTATCTTGTTCTTATGTTAATAATATTCCTCTCGAACATATATTCAATGTCTACCTTTTTTTTTACTCTTACAACTCAAGTGAATGAGACTTGGTGTCCATATAGCGATATTAGGATTTAACGGAGATTTAAATACAAGATAGCTTTTTACCACAAAACATTCCTTGATCATGGTATGGTTATTTCCCTACCATAGTTATTCTAATTCAATGACTTGTGAAATTCCATTTTATTTTATATATGTATTTTGTTTTCTCGAAGGTTGATTACACCAAGGCAATTCATATTATTTGAAACAAATGCATATATTTAATTGAGTTATAAGGTCTTCAAGGGTGGCATTATTCTGAACCTCAACTCTCATTTTTACTCTTATATGCTTTATTTTCTACGTCACATTATGGTCTTATTATTAGCATTGTCTTGTAAAAGGAGTTACGAAATGTTTGTCTAGCCTCTTGAAGACATATATGATTAGGAGACTTGAAGCTACACATGAACCCTAAGTTAACATCCAAATCAACTAAGGTTTAGATTAATTCCAACTTCACCTAAGGGTCTACCCCTCAACTATATATGAGTTTTAAGTAAGAGGACACATTTATGCTAAACCACCTTCTAGAAAGGACCAAGGTGTTATGTTGAGATAAACCAAGGTAACACATTTAGCTGAACGGAGCTAAGGAGTTCATTAATGAGAGTTTAAGACCTAAAAAAAATAAGTCACAACCTCCACCTATGTCATCTGGATCCAACAAGAATTTCATTCGATGAAGGAATTTACTTTTAAATCTATCTTCGAATGATGAGGTAGTCCACTAGGCTATGAAGGAGGAGTTAGCTCTACACACTCCAAGAAAATTTTGATTGTGTCACTCCTATCAGACGGGTTTATGAAATTATCACTAAACATAATGACTAAGAAGATAAACCCATTCTTGGGCTCTGATTTACTCAAACTAGGAGGTTCCATCAAGTGCAAAGTTTAATTTCATTCTACAGTTTTCAATGTCTTCTACGGTAAGGAGTATCACACATGAAAACAAGTTGTGCTCTGATATTGATTAGGGGTAGAGTATTTCAATTAGATCTCTTTATTACATTTACAAGGTATGAATGCACAAGATGACTCGTTAATCATTTATTGAACACTAAATATGCACTACAAGATATTACTTCAAATTCATTTACCTTATATAAATATGAAACCTTTTTACCATGTGTACTATGAATCAAAATTGAACCTAAAATTTAATGTACATTTCCTAGATGTCCTTGAAACTAGCATCTCATACATATCAACAAATTATCGAATATAACCTTCTGTAACATTAGACTACATTATACATTTATTCGTTTAACAATGAACTATATAAATTACAAAGATAGTTAATGCATTACACAATGCCTTTTTGTCATCATTCTTTCATCCTACAAAACCACCTGAGCAAGATATCAACGATAAATCGCTGGCATGGCATCCACCCTAATCTAACATAATTATCATTTTTCAATTTCCCATTTACATATGATAATAATTACAATTTGCAATCGAAATAAAAGGTTTAGAGACATGTATTCATTACATTTCATTTTACTTCATTTTATAACCCATGAGAGAGAAGAAGAAGGGATAGAGGAGAGAAGAGAGAAAACACCAATTGGTCCAAATTTATATTTCACACAGAGGTACACTATAGAAGCTTTTTTAAACAGTATTCCCTGTGTCAAAGTATTGTACGGGTTGGCCACCCGAAGGGGTCCCACAAAACTTTCTCTTTTGTACATGTATTATAGTACAAAATGTTCCTATTAAATGGGTCAGAAGGTAGAAACACGCTCCAAAACGCTATCTTCGGACGAGGACCACACACCCACAATTAAATTTATACATGTCTACCTAGTATATAGGAGTTCATAGCAACTCTGATGGACGGAATTGAGCAACTAGTGAACGGTTTACGTTTGTTTGGCAGCTAGTTTTTTCCGGCGGGCCCACTGTCGTAGTTGACCAGTTGCAAGATGAACCAAAAGGTTAGCTCAAGGGCTCAGGAAAAACCACGTCAAAATGACGTTTGATGGGGTGGTTTTGAATGCACACGAGAAAATTCCCTACAAATTTCCCTAGAATGGAGGGAATTCAACAGAGTCGACGGAATTCAGAAATAGAAAATAGTCTGTCAAACGGGACAAGTGTTACACAAGCCATGTTCAGAATGGTCCAGTTTGACATTGTAAACATACATAACCATGAGGCTAACAAAATGTTGTCGTAATAAATATCAGAAAGTTGTGTTTTGTCCACGCCTAAAGACGTGAAAGGTTCCATGTGCACTGTATTTAGTATAAAACATAGAGGTGTGAAGACTGGGAGAGATAATTTCTCTATGCCAAGTTTCAAAATGGGAGGTTTCAAAATGAAGCCCTGCCTGTTAATGTGAGATTCACAACCTTTTTATGCTATAAACCAGTGTTAAGTGGGATCCTTAAGAGTGTCAAAACGATCACATATGTTCAATTTGGGTCGACCCGAGGTCAGGTGATTTCTCCCAAACAAGACGGACATGAATTGACGCTTAACATTCTTTCCAGAGTTACGACGGGTATTAATGAGTCTCCGGAAGGAGACAACACAAAAAGGAATCGATTTAAACGGGGATGCGCAACTTTAGTACTGGGAAGGTCAATTTCGTGTGGTCCCTGTCCAACCAATATTGGTAGCGATCTAGAAGGGGTAGGAAGTTTTCTAAATCACCTCAGAAGAGGGTGGGAGTTTGCGTGGGTTTATGATGCCAACAGTAAATGCGTTATTTCGGAGTACGGGAATTTCATTGTTTTTTGCAACGAGTTGAAATAAACATTTAACGGTATTAAAATCCTAATATTTTAAAATTCTATTAAGTTGCAAAAGAGAAACTAAAAACATGAGAATTATGAGAGGTAAGGGAAGATGAACCATGCTGGAAGGAACGGAGTCGGTCAAAACCCGCAGGCTTTGGTTCAACATCTCGCTTGGCACTTCGTCAACCAGTCATGAGCCTCGATCTAACCTCCACAATGTCAAACACACAACTTCCCGATCACTTGAAGTTTTTCCAACAGAATAAGTTTCCCATTATGTTCTGACAATTTTCTAGGGCCTGCACAAGGCTCCATTTCTTGCACACAGGGCTGAGAGAATGTTGGCAACAGACAAGAGGCTCTACACCTGAGTGTAGTTTTTCTTGAAAGTTTCTAAAGCCTTTTGAACAAATCCATTATGTGCATATCCTGAAATCATGGCATTCATGAGACAACATTTCTTTGAGGCATTCATTCTATCAAAAAATTCACACACGTCCTTTTCAACAAAATCCATTTTGTGCATATCCTGCAATCATTGCACTCCATGAGACCATTTCTTTGAGGCATTTTGTCAAATATTTCTCCTACCCTGTGTGTATGCTTTTCTCCAACTATTTATAAAATGTCAAAAAAAAACCTTTTCCATAATTATTTTAAGGATGTCCATACCCAATTTAAAACAATTATTTTGGCACAGGTGAGAGGGTGTTGGAAAAGGTTTTAAGGTTTATAAGTGTTGCTTTACAACTACTGTACACATTTCATTTCCTTTAAAAGTTTCAAAGGCCTTTACAACAAGCTCATCTATGAATACCCTGAAACCAAAAGCTATCATATCATGGCAACTACAAAAACTGTTGTAAGAAAAATCCCCATTTTGGCAATAGATTGGGAGGGGCAAAAAAAAAATTATGAAAAAATCAATACACATTTCTATCATGCCAAGATTTATGGATCCCTTACCAAGCATTGCAACTTCAAACATCTGGCATGGATCCAAACTCTCCATTATGCTTTGATGGATATCCACGCCAGTTCAAGGGTTTCCCAAACATTTTTAATACAGGCTGGGAGAATGGCTAGGCATAGGACAAAGAGTGCATGGTAAAAAAAACTCATCAGGGTTGGAGACCTATTTTTTGTTGCATGCATGAAACAGTGTGACTGTCTCCTGAGGAAACCCAATGTCTTTTGTACATGCATAATCACCCATGCCCGCCATTTTTTGTTTTGCAATATAGTAATCATGATCAAAGTCCCATAATGAAAAAACATGACCTCCCTCATGCATGGTGGGTGTGCAGAACAGGTGTGGACCTTCTTCCCATGGCGGAAGCTATTGTTTTTATTCAGCAATCAGACAGAAGAAAAATCCATAAGGAGCCCCCCCCCCCCCCCCTTTTTCCCTAAACCACAAATATTTCACGGGCTTTTTAATTTTAATTCTTTTATTTTATTTATTTATTTTTTTTTGTTTAAACTAAAGAACAAAAAAACCTAAAATGAAAACAAATAATTTTAAAAAAAAAGCTTAATGGTAATCCAAAGATAGGGAAAAAGGAAGATTCCATCCCTAGTGCAATGACAAGTGGCACTACATTCTAGAATTGGCCATAGCCATTACACCACATGAGCTCGGTGACTAGATATCCAAAAAAACACATTTCCATGAAATGGTGAGATGCCAACAAAAATTGGCAACGTGGGTGAAAGCATCCAAAACTTCTCATTGAAAAAGGTATAGATAAAAAAAAACAATACGAGAGGAGACTCAGTCAGCCAAGGTAGAACTAGTGGTAGGAATACGAAATCGAATGTAGGACAAGGACCGACCACCATCGATAATCACAACAAGAGACCGTCTTCTTTTGCGTGGACTGAGGTGAAACAATCCAAAAAATAAAATAATCTAATCAAAATAATATATTTATTATTTTTATTACTATTTTATTATTACAACTTAATAATACTTTATTACTCAATTAAACAAGGACCAACATTTAAGCTTGACCAAAACAATAATAGCAAGAATCGACAAATTCGAAAAATAATTATTATTATGCAGGTGTTCCCTCTAGTTGGTCATGCCCCAACAACATCAAGTCATCCTTTCAAACCACCTATCGAATTCGAGAAAGATATTTTTCCTTAACAGGGTAATCGAAAAGGTGAAGCCAACAAGGATCAACACAGGAGCACAACAACACCTCCCATGCTTAGCAACATGGTCGTCAAAGAAGAAAAAAGAAGAATGAGGAATGGGGCACTACATTCTCCTCTCCTCCTAAGAAAGCATCATCCTCGATGCGACATACAATGAAGGAGGAGAAATGGTAAGAAAAAAGGAACAAATATGGGTGAATGTACGCTCTAAGGTTAAGATTTCAGACACAAAAGCACGGTCATGGGGTGGTCCTAGGAACATCAGGTAGAAATTTTAACTTTCAAGGTTCTGTGAAGATTGGTAGTTCCATCTTATTCGTTATTTCATTAATCTCTTTCTATTTAACATTATTCTTAATTCAAGTCCTTAAAATTTCATTTTTTAGAATTTTTAGTTTATTCTTCCTTCGTGGGTTCCCATCATAACTACATCAAAACACCCTACCAACTTATACACAACAAAAAATTTCACCCAAGCATACTTTTACATACTTTCATGACTGTATCACATCACAAGGGTTTTAACCAAACCATGGAATGACAACAAGTAGTCCACATAGCAAATAATTTCCAACAATTAGTCCTAGACATAGATCTAGACACACATATGACTAACAAACACAATCATCACGCTGATACATATATAACTGGTATCAAATGACCCGAAAACCAGGACTGTACCCACATAGTTCCAAGACAAGCTCCAATAGTCCATACCAACCAAGGGGAGTCAAGCCTCAAACATAACAATGTCTAACGAGACTCACAAGAGTACACATAACTCACTATACCAACTCCACACATCTCAAAATATCAAGAAATAACTCCATATATCTCTCTGAAGCATCATAAAAAACAACTCCATATACCTCCCAAACAATCACCAAATAATCTCCATATACCTCCCAAGGAGAAAAAACAATCATAGTGCCAAACCAAGTCGGGTCACTCAACCATAGAGCCCCATCAAGAATATCAGGTCACTCACCATAGAGTGCCATAAAGAATAACAGGTCACTCAACCATAGAGGCCCGTCTCCTTTCTCCTTTTAATGAGGCCGGGTCACCCTATGGCCCTGGGCACATAGAGCCCCGTCACCCCCAACCCAAGTGACATAATAACTCGTGGTTCAACAACCCGCTAGTTATCTGTAACTCCTTGGGGCGTACCCCATACAATGAAGTGGGTCCATAGGTTCAACCACTCCATGGTTAATCCCATGACCCTATTCCAACACATTATACGACATTAGAACCAACATAACAATCCATTCAAATGCCTGTGTTAATTTTTTTATGTATTATATTTTCCTTTATGCACATAATATCTATTTGAAAAAAATGAATTTAACAAACTAAAAAATGTAGGGTTTATAAAACACTCCTAGGTATCTTATTGTAAGTAGAATAGCTCATAAGCATTTTCTATAGATCTAACCTAATGCAATACATACCACTCCTAGTGTTTAAAATGTATATTTAAGGTTCACACCTCTCACACCTACATGTTTATATCCTCATTCTATTGATAATATCATAGGGTAGAAATTTATTTTCACAAATATAAATATTCTAAAATTACAAAAACATTCAAACAATATAATAAGCATTGAAACATTCAAATACTAGAAAAATACAAATTTAGTACTTGACTATGAATAGATTTTCTCATCATTTCACTTGGTACACCTTTCATTCTATCAACCATGATTTCTAATATACCAGAATTATCTATATGGCACATCTATAACACCATGCACCGTATTTTCCACCAGACCCCTATTTGAGCATCACGAGCAAGACATACCCATTTGCTCTCACATGTTGACAAGTTTTCACCAATCCAATTTTCTAGTTACAACTTTGTTAAGATAGGGGCATATTCTCCACTGGATCAAGTGTTATTGTTTCATTACTCCGTTAATTTTACCACATTCCTCATTATGACATTATATTATATGTTATGTGGCTATACACGTTAGGTTATTCAAATGGAATGTGGATGCTAATACACGTGGATTATTCTTGTGCAAAGGACTAACATCTCTTTATCTACGTGTCTTTGGAATCTTGATCAGTAGTATTATATTCAAAATTGGAATTAATAGTGCATGATTATTTGTGGTCAATTTACGTGTCCCATGTCCTTTTCTACGTGTATCTGTTGCAACAATTTTACCATCCATTCAAGAGACCACCATATTGTTTTTTCTCATTTTTTTGGTGTGTTTGACACTTTTTTGTCCCTTATATTTGTCCTTTTTCCTTTTCTATCATTACTTACGTGGATAAAACTTCCGCTTGCTACTTGTATGCCAACAACTATCATTGTATACTTTCTCTAGTTCCTATATGTTTCTGTGCTTACGTTTGTTTGTAATGTTTTATTTCTATCTCTTCAGAGCTCACAGTTTCTACCATGCACTCTTTTACAGGAACATTGTCTATATTATGGCCGCTTAAAAAAACCTTCAATGTGATTTAAAGCTCAATATACTTGCTACATAGGCAACCCAGTACCCTATATTATCCCTTATTAGGAAACTCCAAGCACTATCTAAGCTCCTTCACCATTAGCTCCTATTCACTTCCCCAAAAAAGGGGAATATCTTAGTTGGAGCCTCTATCACATTATCTATCTAGTACCTCAAATTTAGGAACACATAAGTCATGAATATCGAATTCAAAAAAATTAGGTAATGGAATATGGTACATGATTATATAGGAATAAGAACACCCACAATTTCACAGTCACATCAGCACACACACACACACACACACACACACACACACACTTCGTATTAGCACTAGTACAGCATGCAGGATCAAAATTCACAAATCATGAAAAAAGTAAAATCTAATAGGGGAATAGAAACATCCAACATTACTATATGGGATGGACAATTTTATCCTAAGTAGTTGTAGTGCCCACATTTTACGCACACAAAATTACAACTGTAAAATACCAGGATAATTTTTTTTTTTGACTTACATTGCTCACTACACACAACACAACATGGGCTTCAAGTACAGAAACTCAACTCGCATACAATAATCACATAATTCGTTGACTCACATAGACACATGAAAACACATAGGCATGTCGATGCCACACTTATCCCAATGAACGAATACTAGCAATGACCCAACCACAAGAAACATGACTTCAAGGAATAGGAAAACCCATGACACAACTATTTCCTCAATTGTATTTTAGTTACGATTAACATTCTAAGAACATTATTGAGCAAGGATAGGATTTCTTCGTTTATCCACCTACAGATTCCTTAAGTTCATTCCACATTTAATTTTCTGTTTGACCATTCTAATTTGGTTGGCTTCTTATTCCTTTACAACACTTTTCCATAACTTACATACTTATTTGACATAATTCAAATGCATATAAAGTACTTAATTATCTTATTATTATGTTAGGAATATTCTTCTCCAACATTTATTTGATGTCTACAGTTTTACCCTTACAAATCAAGTGAAAGTGACTTGATATCCAGAACGCAATAAAAGTATTTAACGAAGATTTAGAAACAAGGTAGATTTTTACAAAAAACATTTCTCGATCATGGAATAATCATTTCCCTACCATAGTTATTCCAATTCAATAACTTGTTGAAATTCCATTTTAAAGCTTTATAGGTATATATATTTTGTTTTCTTGAAGTTTGATCACACCATTTGGCAATTGATATTCTTTGTAACACATCGAAATGTTTAAATTAAGTTATAAGGACTCCTAGTGTGACATTATTCCTAACCTCAAATTTCATTTTTTTTCTCTTCTATGCTTTAATTTTACATCACATTATGGTCTTATTTTTACCATCATGTCTTATAACAAAAGGAGTTACGAAATGCACTTATGTCTAGACATCTTGAAGAAAGTACATGGTTAGGAAGCATTTGAAACTACACATGAACCACAAAGTGACCATCCATGTTCAACGAAGACCCCATGTCTTTGCATTTCACGACTTCACGCATAAGAAATATCTATTTATTCCTTTATGCCTATAAATGAGTGACATAAGTGAAGGGATTTTGGGACAATATTTCATTTTCTATGGCTCTCCAAAATCAACATCTTTCAAAACAATTTTGTATGCAAGGTGTTAAATGTTGAAGTTTTCTACCCACAAGTTAACATCATTTAGCTGAGCTAGGAGCTTTAGTTTAATTCCAATTTTCACTGAGAGATTTATGACTCTATTAAAGATTAGATTAAGGTTCAAAACATATTCACCCTCTGTCACCCTCCGTAAAGATCAAAGCGCTATATTATCACTAGCCAAAGATAACACCTACAACAAAGAAGATCTATTCATTAACAAAATTTTAAGTGATAGAACCACTATTTCAATAGCTCCATGATGTCATTTGGATCCCATAAGAAATTCATTCAATGCAGAAGATTTATTTGACTGTGTTGCTCCTATATGTCTAGTTTATGTCGATGTCACCTAAACATACCTACTAGGACGATAAACCCCTTTCTTGGGATCGTGTTTTCCTAAAACTAGGATGTTCCGTCAAGTGTAAAAGTTTAATTTCATTCTACAGGTTTTCAATGGTTTTCTATGCTAAGGAGTATTACACATCGGTAGGTTAGTTATGCTACAAATTTTGATTACTAGGGTTAGACTGTTGTAAATTAGGTCTCCTTTATTTCATTTTCAAGGTAAGAATGCACAACATGACTCGTTAATCATTTATTGAAGCACTAAATAATTGCACTACATGATATTAGTTCAAATACATTTAGGTTATATAATTATCAATTCCTTTTGACCATTTGTACTATCCATCAAAATTGAACCATAACAAATTTTGGGATCAAGAATAACATTTCCTAGATGTCCTTGAAACTACCAATCTCATACATATGAGCAAATTAATCGAATCTAACGACTTCTGTAACATGAGACTACCAATTTCCACAATAAGTCGTTTAACAATGATACTATACCAAAAATACAAAGAAAGTTAATGCATTACTCAACGCCTTTATGTCATCATTCTTTCATCCTGCAAAAAAACCACGTGAGCAAGATATCAGTGATAAATCACTAGCATGGCATCCACCCTAATCTAACATAAGTATCATTTTTTAGTTTCCCATTTACATATGATAATAATTACAATTTGCAATTGAAATAAAAAGGTCTAGAGACATGTATTCATTACATTTCATTTTACTTCATTTTGTAACCATGAGATAGAAGAGAGAAGGGAAGAGAGAGAAAACATCGTTTTTTTCAAAAGTTCTACTGCACACAACAAGTTACACTATAGTGTTTTAAATAATTATTTACACGTGTTTAAAGTTTCCAGGGTGGTTTGGCAACCCTACGAGGGTCCTGCAGCTTTCTATTTTTACATTTTCTTACCAGCTACAAAACATTCAAAACGGGCTCAAAGGCTAAGAAACTGCTTCCAAAGGTTATCTTCCGATGAGAATGCACACCACGATTAACTTTCTACATGTTCCCAGATATACCAAGAATTCATAGCAACTGACAGAATTGGGAAAAAGTGAACGGTTTGTGTTTGGCGGCTAGTTTTCCAAGGCTACTGATCATAGTTGACCCATTTGTAAAAGGAAAAAAGTTAGCTCAAGGGCTCAGAAAACCACGTCCAAAATTGACGTTAGATGGATGAATGCACAACGAGAAACTTCCTAAAAATTTCCCTATATACGGAGAACAACAGAGTCGACGGAATTCAGGAATAGAAAAATAGTCTTCAGATATAGGTAAACGGCGACAAGTGTTCTAAAGCCACTGAGTCCTAATTGGGTCCAGTTTGAATTGTTCAAACTACAAACCAGAGAGGCCTTACAAACTGGTGTCGTAAAAAATATCCAGAAAGGTTGTTTTCCATAAATGAAGGTTCCTGCAATTGTTGTATAAACACTAGAGGTTTGTGAAGACGGGAATTAATCTCGATCCAAGTTTCAAGGTGGTTCAAAATTGAAAGCCAACTTCTAGATTTAAAAACTTTCTAATGCTATAAAAACCAGTGTCAAATCCGCCCGCGCACCTCCTATAAGAGTGGTAGTGTCAAAAAGTCAAATATGTTAATGGGTCAAGTCAAACAAGAGGTCAGTCAAGGTGATTCCCACATTAACAAGGTACATGAATGACAGGCTTAACCAGCTATTTCAGAGAGTTACGAAGCGGTATTAATGAGTCTCCGAAAAAATATCAAAAATTATCTATTTAAAAAACTGGGAGGGGATGATAAACTTTATTCCTGGGAAGTCAATTTCGTCTGTTTCTGGTAAATAAACAATATGGTAGCGACTGAAGGGGTAGGAAGTTTTCTTAAATCACCTCAGAAGAGGGTGGGAGTTCGTGGTTTGATGCAAATGAGTTATTTTGACTTCGTGAGTTACGAAAACAACATTTCATGTTTGCAAACGAGTTGATATAAACATTACAAATATATTATTAATCCTAATTTTTAAAAAATTATTTTAAGTGGTAAATGAAAACTAGAAGTACGAGGAGTTATGAAAGATGAGGGGAGGTGCACACTGCCGGGAGTAACGGAGTCAGTCAAACCACAAGATTTGGTTCAACTCCACTTGCACAACTTCGTTAACTAGTCACGAGCTCCACAACTCACCATTTTGCATACACCATCTATCTATAAAATTTGTAACTGCAGATTTGCAACCATCCTCTGTCTTTATACTTGAAGGATGTCCATAATGTGTTTCACAACTTCACATCTGGCATAGGACGGGGAGATGCTAACAAAGGTTATGGAAACTGGCTTTTAGATCTGCCAGTTAAACCGTTTCTTAGAAGTTCTAAAGGCCTTTTCAACAAAACCAATTGTGGTCGATAACCCTATAGTGCTTGGCAGATCATGAACCCACATTTTTCTCCGGAGTATTTTTGTTTAAAACAATTTTAACATGCCCGTTCTTATGCTTCCACAAGTTGTAGGTTGATCTGTAAGGGCACTGTACCAGCCACAAAAAATGGTTAAAAATCCCCATTTTTGGCACAGACGGGGAGGAGGATAAGCAAAGTGAAAAAAAAAAGATTTCCAATATGCTTGATGGAGTTCCATAACCTATAAGAGCTCATTATTTTGGCACAGGTTCAGGAGTGCACTGGCAAATGAAAACTAATTCAGGGTGGAGATTGTTTTTTGCATGGATGAAACAAATGGACTGTCTTCTAAGGAAACCCTATTTTCTTCTGTACACTGCAATGATAAAATTCCATGAGAGTTGTCTCATTCTTCATGGATGGGTCAAACTGTAACATATGCCCATGTATATGGATGCCATGTAGGTTCCAAGGTTTCCCCTTTTTTTTATACAGGCTGGGAGGATGTTGACACAGGTTTCAGCCAAGGCACTCCATGAGATGACATCTGGCGAGGCATTTTTTTGAAAAAAACAAAAGGCACCTTGAGCAAATAGATTTGTGTTAAGGCTGTGACCAAGCATTGTGTGAAACCACATTTCCTTCAGGCATTTTTCCCAACCGTGCACATTTCCAACTGCCACAATAGAACACCCTCCTACTTCAACCTCACCACTGGTGGGTGTGCAGATGGGTTCGAAGCTTCCATTCTCATGCGCCCACCTCCCGACAGATGCTCTCTCTCGACAACCCAAAAAACTAAAAGGAAAAGGAAAAATCCATAAGGAGCCCTAGCGCCCTTTTCCCTAAACCGCCCCAAAATTTCACGGGCTTTTTAATTTTAATTATTTTATTTTATTTATTTATTTATTTTTAAATTAAAAACATTTTGTCCTAATTTACACTATTCCAAACATTGTTATTTGTTTTCTGCTCACAGTTACTAATGGAATAATCTTCCTCTATGTTGTCTTATTATAAACACAACACAAAGGTTCTTCAAATTCCTCAATGGCCTTGTTCTTTTTGCCTCTCAACTCTTTGTCTAGCTTGCAAACTCTTTCTCTAAAATCTTTTATATATGGCGGGGTACGGGTACTTGGACTCTTTAATTTTCTCCTCAAAACCTTGTTCACACTACATCCAATACGAGGCATCTACAAAGTTGATTGTTTGGCCAAAGTCCTCATATAAATCCTTAGCATTCATGACTGATTTCTTTGTTGTAGCCTCATCAATCTCCATAACCGGAACCCGTTCTTGTAACTCCTTCGTAAACTTCACTTTTTTTTGTGTTTGGATATATGCGCAATTTATCCAATGGTGTCACATCCATCACATATAATTCATTTCCAATCTTAGGTTCATTGATTTGGAGGAAATTTGACATACAGGAAGTTTCCTATTTCTCTCTAACTCCGTTACATGCGGAAGATCTCGTCAATAGTTTCTCGCTGCCTTTTGAATGAGGTGACACAAACATTGTACGTAGGAGATACCATCCATGCAAGCTCAAGTGCAAGAGGTCAAAATAGAAGGCATTGGTGCAATGACAAGTGACACTACATGTATCCATGTCTAGAGCCATGTTACTAGTAAAAACAACATAACTCAAGAGTATGACTAGAGCTTCCCATACAATAAACCTCATAACTAGTCAATGTGTTTCAATGGTGCCTTGAATCAAGCTCTTATAGTGACAACAACGGGTGTGGAACAAAAGACAATCCAAGAAGAAAATTAGCAACATGAAGTTACTCGAGAGACACCTCTAAATGAGACCACACTTGTTAATTGAAAAGTTCAAGATTTTTGTGGCATAAATTAGGTCCCTTCTCAAAGTGTGGCAGCCAACACATGATCTAAGAAGAGGAATCTTGAAGAGGGATGATCATCCGATCCAAATGATTCATAGCCCTCTATTACTCCACAAGGTGTTAGTAGTCAAAGTACAGTCTTGAATGTGCAAAGTCAGCCCAAACCACCTTGTAGACTAGCTCAAACACCAGTTGTAACAACCCATGTGCAAGAGAAGATTGTGCAAGGTAAAGGGCAGCAGAAAGATAGCTCATCCCTGTTCAATATTCTTGAGCAAACGAAGAAAACGAATGTGAACATTTCAATGTGGGAGTCATTAGTTATCCCGGACCAAAGAGATCTAATGCAAGTTACCATGGAAAATTGATCCACCTCAAATCAATCATCCAAAGATCAAGACAAGGTACTCATAAATGTAACTCAGCAGGGAGGCAATTAATGAGGTCAACAAGGTAAAAACATGAAACCTCCCGCATTCTACATATCACTAATTGTTGGAAACAATCTTGTACACAATTTCATGATTGATTTGGGAGCAAGTAGCTCTATCATGCCGAAACAAATAGCTAATCAGTTGGGCCTCTAATATAAAGTCATTTCTAAGGGTGTAGTGCAATTGGATGGGATATCAATAACAATAGTTGGAGTAATCAAAGGATTGAGCCTCACATTGCATGCATGTCCCAATGTGACCATCTTGCAAGATGTATCAGTTATAGACTTTCCACCACTCTTTGCATTGTGTTTGTCAAAAGACTTCACCGCTAAAATTGGAGGTTATTTGGCTGTTGATTGGTCACACATGTTATTCATAACAAGATATGGAGCCAAGGCCACAATCAGGTCTGAACCAATTGCAAACTTTCATATTGAGCCTCATACACCAAATCCAATCAATGCAAATTGTTCAGTATTTGATCAAGAAATTGCCCAAGCACTTATGAAGCAGATACCAAAGTCGGAAGCATTCTAGACTTAACTCTTGATGATTGGGCCAACAAAAGGCATGCTTTTGACCCTTACAAGGAAATGGAAGAAGTTGAATTAGGGGTTTATTTCTTACACGAATAAAATTCACCGCTTCCTAGTATCACCAACCCTGATGCTAAAGATGATAATGAGGTATGGCAGATATTCTTTGATGGCTAGGGGAGTAGATAAGGTTTCGAAGGAGGATTTATGCTTGTTTCACCATAAAGTAAAAAATATTACTCAACTTTCTATTTTTAGTTTGCTTTCTCAAACAACACAACTGAGTATGAAGCCTTTATTCATGGATTGCATTGGGCAAGAAAGAGACGCATTAAGAACTTACAAGTATTTGGAGAAAGTGAGCTAATTGTGAACCAAGTCAGAGAACAAAATGCTGCTAAAAATGATTTTCTAAAGAACTACAAAAATCAGGTATGGGATCTCATTGAAGATTTCAAAAAATTTAACATCAATTCCATCACGAGAAAGAAGAATGAGGCAGCAGACAGACTTGCAGCAATTGGGGCAGCATTTGACGTAGTGGAAAGTATAAAAAATGAGAAAACTCAGCCTCATATAAAAGTGGTTGTAAGACTAGTTGTGTCGGACAACAATATAAGCTAGAAAGTCTTTGAAAATGATCAGCAAATCATCAATTTTCTACAAGAAGAAGTTGAGTTCTCTGATAGAATCCAAAACAAATTAGAGCAGCAGTATGGTGACAAAGTAGTGCAGATGAGAACTAACAAATTACCAAAGGGCCTTGTGACTTTGGAATCAATCTCCAATTCGAATGATCAATTTAGGAAAGAAAAGGTGAACATTCAGGTAAAGGGTGAAGATTCGGAGCTCATTTCAATAGATGAAGGAAAGACATTGCAAATTGGAAAAGTAAGTACTCCATAAGAGAAATCTAATTTTGTTCAACTATGTCAAGAATTTCCCGATGTCTTCGCATGGAACTAAAAAGATTTGAGGAGTTTCAACCCAAAAATAGCTCAACATACTATTGAATTTGATCCAGAATCTAAGCATATCAAGAAAAAGCAAAGACCGGTAAATCCTCACATTGAACCTCTCATGAGAAAAGAGTTGAACAAGTTGATTGAAGCCAACATCTTCTTTCCTATCAAACATTCAATTTGGGTTGCAAATTTAGTGCCCGTGCGGAAGAACAGAGAGATCAGACCATGTGTGGACTTTCGTGATTTGAATAGGGCTTCACTCAAAGATCATTATCCACTTCCATCAATGGAGAAAATCTTGTAGGTTGTAGCTGGTTTGGAAAGGTTTTCATTGCTAGACGGCTACTAAGGCTATGATAAAATAACGGTGAAGGAAGAAGATCAATTCAAGACAACCTTCACTAAAAAATGGCGAACATATGCTTACAAGAAGATGTCATTTGGATTGTCAAATGTCATAGCAACATTTCAGTGAGCTATGGATATGGTGTTCAAAGGACTAATCAATAAGATAGTGCTTGTATATCTAGATGATATCACTGTTTTCTCAAAGAATTCATCAGACCATCTCTTCCACCTCAGGCAAGTATTTCAAAGGTGTAGAATATTCGGAGTGTCTTTGAATCCAAAAAAGTGTGTATTTTTGGCACACAAAGGAAAATTGTTGGGCCATATTGTTTTAAAAGAAGGATTGACAATTGATCCCGAAAGAGTTGAAGTTATCCAAAATTTTCCATTGCCAAGTCATAAGAAATCTCTCCAAAGCTTCTCAGGAAGGATAAACTTTGTCTGCAGATTTGTGCCTGATTTTGCCACTCTTGTGAAGCCATTAACAATGATGTTGAAGAAGATCCTTGCATTCAAGTGGATAGTAGAGGGCAGAAAAAGTTTTAAGGATATCAAACATGTAATATCACAAGCTCCAACTCTTATCAACCCAAATTTCTCCAAGGACTTCATGTTATATGCTTTTGGAGGATCGGATACAATTTCAGCTATCTTGGTATAGCTAAATAAGGAAGGTTCAGAACATCCCATAGCATTCTTCAGTCAAAACCTGAAATCTTACGAAGTGAAGTATTCTTTCATTGAAAAGCATGTTCTTGCTGTTATTAGGAGCTTAAAGAAGTTCAAACACTTGGTCTTGAACAACAAGATCCAATTGCTATTGTATTATGATGGGGTCAAGGATTTTCTCCTAAGCAAGGATTTAAATGAGAAGAGGGTAGGTTGGATCACTCATGTGATGGAGTATGCCATTGAAATCAAGGTGACTAAGATGGTTCATGGGAAAGGTTTGTGTGAAAAAATAGCTTTTGAACAACATGTTGAGTCAGAAGGTGAAGAAGAGGTTGTCTTGGTGCTACAGAATGATCAAGAACAACCATAGCTAATGATGCACCCACTCCATGTTGGACTCAAGACATGGTGCATTATCTCCAAACTAGTTTGTGCCCTCTAGAATGGAACAAAGCAAAGAGAAGATATTTAAGATTGCAATCCATTTTGTATGTGCTCATTGATGGCATCTTGTTCAAGAAGGATGTGAATGGAGTATTATTGAGGTGTGTCCCAACAAATCAGACAGAGAAGGTATTGCATGAGTTCCATGATGGAGAAGCAGGAGGCCACTTTGCTCCATGAGTAATAGCTCTCAAAATCATGAAGGTTGGTTACTATTGGCCTACATCGTTTAGTGATTGCTATTCATGGATCAAGAAATTCAAAAGTGTGTGTTCTTCACAGGAAAGGAGAGGTTAGCAGTGTTTCCCCTTCATCCAATTTTTAGTAGATCAACCATTCATGCAATGGGGATTGGACTTCATCGGAGTTATTAATCTAAATTCAAGTCAAGGCCACAAGTGGATACTAACGAAAACTGACTATTTCACCAAGTGGACTGAAGCGGTGGCACTAAAGGAGGAAAATGAATCCAACATCTTGGATTTCTATGAGGGGATAGTCACAAGGTTTGGAGTTCCTGCCACCATCATTTTAAATAATGCATTGGCATTCCTTGGCACAAAAATCACTGAATGGGCTATCAGGAATGGTATTTATCTCAGCACTTCTTCAAACTATTACCCCCAGGGTAATGGCCAAACAGAGTCCATGAACAAGAACTTGCTAAGAATCATAAGAAGATCTCTTGATGAAAATCAGAGAACATGGCACACAAAGCTCAAATCAGCCCTATGGGCTGATAGAATAACACCCAAAAGGTCAATAGGTGGCTCCCCATATAAGATTGTATATGGAAAGGAAGCAGTGTTACCTATATCACTTGAATTTCCAGCATTGGAGCTTATGAAGCAGCTGGAATTAGATGAGTTTGAACCCATGGAAATCAGGTATGTAGAACTAATGGAACTAGAAGAAACAAGTGAGCATGCAATGCAGACCATGGAGAAAGATCAAGCACTGATCAAAAGAAGCTTTGACAAGAAATCTAAAGCTAGGACATTCCAAGTAGGAGACTTAGTGCTGAAGTGGGATGTTGATCATGCAAAACTGGGCAAGAATTCCAAGTTCGATGCAATACAGAGCGGTATGTATATGATCACCGAATGTAAAAGTAGCAATTCCTTCTGGATGGCTAAGTTAGATGGTGAAGAGCTACAGATTCCAATCAATGGAAAATATCTCAAACATTGCTACTAGAAGAAAAAATTTCTCACCCTTGTACATATCAATTTAGGACTTTTCAATTCCTCCAAGTGCTTGCACACATTGTTGTTGTTGTTAGAATAGGTTTCAATTTCCCTAAGTTCCTTGAGCACATGTTCTATTGCTTCTAGTGTATGCTTTGTATACAGTTCACCATGCTTCAAGGAAGAGAAAATGTTGCAGTAGGGAAGCTCATAGTTGCTTGCAACAGTTGCAAATTTCAAATTCAAACAAATGCAGAGCAACTAAAATCAGGTCAAGAGATAGATTTCAAATCTTCAGTTATTTTTCTTCCTTGAATCAACAACTAAGTTTCTTGTGCCCTTTATCAAATCAAGGAATCAATATTGGGGGAAGGTTTGATATTGTAGCAAACACAAGCTCACAGTGTTCACTTAGCCTTCGACCAATGTTAAGCAGCAAGTATTGAGCCACTATGCATATCTCCAAGGCTTGATAATAAGTCTTTGTCAGCCTACAATAGTAGCCCAAGATCAGAAATCTAGCTCAATTCAGCAAAGTCAAAAGGAATGGAACATTTAGAAGAAGAAAGAAAGAGAAACTTAATAGAGTTCCATGATGTCCAAATTAACAGATGTTCATCATTCAGCCTTGTGGATTGCAGTTGTTGGGAGAGGGTGAAACTCAGGTTTTAAGGAAATTTTCTACTCTCACAAATCTTGATTTCAAGATTTTCTTATGAAAGTTGAGAATGCAAGTAGCGGAATAGGGCAGTTCCAAAAATCAAGTGGCGACACTTCAAAGTGTTCCAGGGTCAAGTTTTTGAAGTTCATATCAGCTCATGATGATAATACAGACTCCATGTCCAATGGATAGCTATAAGCAACTGGTCATACTCCATTTAGTAGGAAAATGGCCCGCGATAACTTGCCAAATTGTTATCTAATTTCACTACCCTTGTGAAATTAAACAACATACAAGCTTATAATTGAAAGGGGGCACTTGATAAGGAAAGGTCCAACATTTATCCAGGGACATAGTCTAAAGGGTATAGCCTCCCAGAGCTCAAGTCTTGATGATCTTGGACTGAAGAAGGTTGAAGGAATGGAATTTGCATGCTATAGCAAGGACCCACTTCCCATCTCACCGAGCCCATGAAAAATGTTGGCATCGAGCGTAATGCAGGTCCCTGATCAAGAATACAAATTCATTGTAGGTCGAGGTTGAAAAGCTTTGACTCTAAGTGGCCTCATGGAGCATATGTCCCTAATGCAATCTTGTGAGTATGTTAGCGTGACCAATGTTTGTCTAATAATCTGAGACCGAGCTAATTTATAACGAAGCTCATGCTGAGTTCTCATGTGAGATGGTATAACCCATCGAACTAATCAGGTGGAAGGACTAAACTCATGGCCGAGTTACCCATTTAAGCCAAAGTTGTCCTTGAAAGTTGATATTAATTAGATTTGTGTAGCCGAGTTCATTACATCTTCAGGCCAAGCTTGGCTCAAGCAAATAAGTTCCAAAGTCATCACAATTGTATTGGGATCAAAATGAGCTATGATCCAGTGATACATGAGGGCCGAGCCGCTTACTATATGGTATGATCTGAATTATTTCTTCATAGGGTCCAAGCTTGTGTCACATTGGAGTCCAACTGAGCTTCTTGGTTTCGAACGTTGAAGACCAAGTCATACATTCAGAAATAATTGAGCCAATGTGAGCATGGTGGACACGTGACGCTTGTTGAAACATTGGTTAAAGGCCTCCCAAGATCTTAGCTCAGCACATTGAACAATAAGCATATGCAAGGATATTGAGCTCATGCCATGAGCATGTAGTAATTGAATGCTAGGGAAGATTACAACGAGTCTTGAGCAAGGTCGAAGAATCCATAATTCGTTGGCAAGCCCTATGGCAAATTGTGATCGTGGAGGTCAGAACTCGAGCTCTGTAATGTGATGTTCATTTACATGAAGTATTGAAACTGCAACCTTGGGGGAATTCGAAATATGAAGCAAGGTACTTGCTAGCTCACGTTATATCTAAGGATAAAGGACCTAGGTCCAAAAGACGAAAAGGGCAAGTGAACATAGGTGTCAAAACATTGAGCCACCATGCTTACCGAGGATTTCTCATAGCATGAGGTCCCGGCACCATGATGGGGATCAGCCTAAGCTTATTATGAATGGCGATGTCTAAGATGACTACAAAACTCAAGCTGGACCTATTTGGAAAATCCTTGACATAGGTATGCGTGTGGAAAAAGAGCCAAAATGAAGTCCAAGTCCCTTGCAGAGGACTAAATTGTTTAGTGGACAATCTAAAGATGTTTCGTCATGATAGGTGAGCACAAAAATCAAGGGCAAATCGAGTGAGTTCTTTTCCAAAAGGGACCCATGTCGGCCAAGACTTGGATGAATTCAGGGCCAACAGAATTTGGTGCTCCCGGGAGTTCAGGTTCCCTGTAGTAGGAAAGATTGTGGGCTAAGGCAGATACAGTTGGTGGCCATGGACTGCCCAAGAATGCACATATGGGCACATTCGTGTGCGGCAAAGTTCTGAAGTCGCCGCACCACTTAGGAAGTGGAGCATGGCAAAATTGGACGGAAAATTTTGGCACGGGTGTCCGCATGCAGACAGTTGGCGTAGTCAAGACGAGAAATGCCACATGCGATCACTCGTGGAGTGAATGTGCGGTAAAGTGGCCCAATGCTCCTGGATGCTTGTGCAATATAGAAGTATGAGGTAGCCGCATGAGGTTTTGCGGAGTCAATGCGGTTGAGTCAGGGACATCAGTGTCGCGGATGAGCTAAGGCCTCTTAAGACATGAACGTCACTACGGAGCCGCTGGGAACAAAACACAAGTGAGGGACTCGAGGGAGCTTGAATGTGGTCGAAGTTGAACACGGATGCATGGGGGCATGGAGACAAAAATGGCATTCGGGCCAAGTTGGATGTATTGACAAGACATGATGGCAATGCAAGTGCATGACATTGGTGATGCCAAGTTAGAAGAATGTGATCGGCCAGACGAAATCATGGTGACCAAGCTCAACCGATGTGAAGCAACCAGGAAACGCGTGCCGGTGGAAGACATAAGTTGGCAATGTCGATATAACAATTGGATGGAGCTTTCGCCGAGCATAAAGGATGGAGGGGGCACATAAGCAAGGTGACCGCCGATCACAAGTGGATGACAAGCCACATGGATAAGTGGCTGCAATGCAAAAGTCAGTATAAGGTGCTCGGTGGTTTACTGAGGCACTGAATTTGTGCAGCTCACTGATTGCAAGTGATAAATATGGGTCGATATAAGGGGTCGACTACCAATGCACGGAGAAAGGCCAGCTCAGAGCCGAGCTGGCCTTATAAGCTGGTTCAAGTATGTACAAATAAAAAATAATTCAAATCCCTCCCAGCTATAAAAGTAAATGAAGATTAAATGAAGGGCCCACAAAATTTAAATGCAATCCAATCATTTTAAATCATGATATAAAAACATTTGAGGAGGGGAAAATAATTGAAATGATGCTTTCTAACCAATCAATTTAATTTCTCAGTCCCGTGGAGCTAAGCAATGCCTGTGTAACTCAAAGCTAGTTGCAGTCACTCAAAGAAGTCATAACTTTTGTGTCCCTGCAATTCTTTGGAATCACGCAAAATTGGTCTCATTGGAATCATGGTTTTGAGCCCGACATAGAGAAACCAAGAAATATATAGAAATTGATGAAGATTTTGATGGTGATTTTTAAAGAAAATGAGCCCAATTTTGTTTGGTTGTTGGAAAGTGGTTGGAGGAGCATTCAATGAGCATGGGAAATCATTCTTTCACTGCTACAAGTTATGGGACACCTTGAGATTGCTTTTGCAAGTCTAAAATCACCAACCACACTCATTTATCATGACTTACAATTGGTTGAAAAGTGAATTTTGGGAATTACATCCTCCCTCTCTCTCTCTTCAAGAAAATTCTATAAATCGAAGTGTTGGGATCATTATAAGGGATGATAGTTTGAGTAGCAAAACTCTGTCATTTTGGTTTTGTGAAGCCAATGTGTTGCAGGCCTTTATAGTGGACTCCTTGCACGATGATCCAGCCCTTTACTTTGTAATAGCTTAAACTGTGCATATTATGAAGTAATAGATATGAGTTGTGGATGTATTTTCCCTTGTTGTGTTTGTTTACATTCTTCTTGCCTCTTCAAACTTATTGCAGATATATTGTGCCTATTCTTTTCCATTGCAAGTTTCATTATCATTGTGTATGCATGGAAATATAATGTGAGTGTTGTTATTAGATTGTGTAGAACTGTTATCACCCTCTCTAGCCTGCATTTCATTCCTATCTTTTCACACATTGGGGGAGTTGTTCTCACACCCTCCTTTTCTGATGTATCACTGATTGTTAGTGTAGGATTTATTTTCATGCATTCTCTCTACTTGGTCTCTTGGAAAGCCATATTAGGATAGGATTAGATAGTCTTGCCTGCATTGAGGAGTAAATTAGTGGTAGGTAGGTTAGGTGCAAGAACCAGCTTTCTCTAGAGGGTCATCTTAAGCCCATAAGTCCCATAGCTTAGGAGATGATCCAATGTTTCAAAAATTACACTGAATGCCCCATCCACAACCCTGGCCATTTTGGGGTGCTGTAATTTCATGATAACACATACTTCGACATTTCTCATCTTAGAGACCAATGCCTAGTGAGGATGCCAACACCAGGCACCCCCATCCCCTTTGGGTGCCCCTGACCTCTTTGTACTTTGTTCACATCGTTTAGGGTCATTTATATCCATTTTGAGAATATTATATTTTTGGTAGTCAACCTTTTTAGGGTTAATTATGAAATTCAAGCAAGGGAATCAAATCAATTTAAAGTTATGTGATCATAATAAGGGACCAAGCACTAAACATTAGCTATCACCACCTAAGGTTGCATCCAAAGGCTATTCGAGAGCATCAAAGCATCCATTCAAGGGAAAGGGACAACATTATTCTGCATACACTTCATAGGATGGGAGTCTATTCCATTCCATGCACACATCTATTACATCTCTTTACATCTAGCTACTTTTCTCGTTATCAAGTGTGACATGCACAAGCACCACCTAGGGTACAATTCAACACAAACACATGTAGAAATACATTGGGTTTGAGATGTAGTGCAATGATCAGTCATAAGATCACCATTATGATAGCTAAGGACAATCTGACCCCTCATTTTACATCTTTATTTTTTAGGATTTGATGTCTATTTGAGAGTTTTGCAAGTCAATACTTCATTGTAGGTTTCCAATGAGCTTGGCGATAATTGTGTGATCTCATAGTGACCAAAAGTGAAGGAAAGTGAATAAATTGTGACTTGGAAAAGATGAGTTTCTAAGCATTTTCATAGTCACAAGTGCCTATTTCAAGTCTGTAGCACCTGTGGGCACCCCTTCTCCTTCCTAGGTGCCCCTATCCATCCTACTCCTCCAGATCTAAATTTTCTCGAGTCTCTATGTGACGCTTCTACCTCTCTATTCATCGGGTCAACACTTTGACATAGTACATATTTGATTGTGAACCAATTAAGTCTTCTTTCCCCTTCTTTGTAACTAGGGTTTCATATCTACTAGCTTAATTTTCTTGGGTCATTTGTTGTACTTATTTTCATTTATATAATGCTACAATAACAATCAAATTAAGCATATAAATTCACATTTCTCTTAATCATTTTGGTGAACCCGAACTCAATTTGAACACTCTTATGGTCCTCATGCCTTTATTTATTTTATCTTCATAGGATCATCTCATCATGGATATCTCTATTTATGATTTCCTGCTCATCAACCCTGAATTAAGAGATAAAATTATTACTCTCTTGGATACTACTCAAATTCCTTCTAATATTCATCTGGAAATAGTATATAACACATTTGAAAATGCATTTTCTTAGCATATCACTTTCCCATCTGCCCATGTTGACAATCTTACAGTTTTTGACAATGATCCACCTTTGTACATAATGATTCACATCAATAATGTGCATGTTAGATGAACCATCATCGATAATGGATCTAAGATTAATCTATGAAATTTAGCATTCATTGAGGCCATTGGCATTTCTACTACTTATGTTAGTCCTTCCTCCATTTATCTTCACACTTATGATGGTTCTCTTCATCCATGCATAGGCCAAATCACTTTTCCTATCACTATCAGACCTAAAAATATTGCTATGGTTTTCTTTGTCATGGACTTCCAAGTTCAATATAATTGTCTACTTGGCAGGCCATGGCTTCATGCGATGCAATTTGTACCCTCTACAGTGCATCAATGTGTTAAGTTATTACATGAGGGCGTCAAATATACAATCCCTAGTGATCATGAACCATTTAAATATTGTAACTGTGATCCCACTAATACACTTCCCACTCCAACATCTATTACCATTGATGAACCACAACCCATGGATACCCCAACTCATTTACCATCACTTGAAGGTGTTGTTTTCATGTTAGATACTGTCTCGTCTATGCCCACACCTCCCCCTACTTCTATTATTGTCACAACTCTTTATTGAGGGCCTGTTCAAACATTAGACATCATTCCATCTCCTTCACTTCCTCACAAGCCACCTCCATTAGCATGACCTCCATTTACATGTACACTTTTTAGAATGAATCTTATTGGGAATGCATTCCATTCAATCCTACTTTCTTGGATACTATATGCACACATGATGAGTTGGCTTGGATAGGATTTGCAATTGATAACATCTTTCCTCCAACTCATGATCATAATCTATAACATGGATTCATTCATATTATCCCTGTTTATGGTCTTTGAGTCTTTTATCTCACAATATTTCTTACGCGTGCTCCTTGTACTTCTCCACTTACACTCGGACAATCTTGGCTTGTAGTCTCCATAGTACTGCTTGTTTTACAACCAAACCCAAGCACGCTAGCATATCATACAGATTAGTCTAGATCTCACCCGAGGTGCACACAGGCACCAAGCCCCTCCTTTATGTGAGCTTCGTGAGAATATTCTTTCTTAGATGAGGATGTATTACAGCCAGAGGATAGATGCAAGTATCCATATGACTTTAGATGTAAGCTTTTAATCCTAGTTAATGTATCCCAAACAATGATTTAACATGATCAAATAAAAGTAGAATCAACCATGAAATAACATTGAGGAAACCAGTAACATACACATGAACATAAGGGGAAAACATAGATCAAGATCCATTGCAAGAGTGTTATCGAACTACTTCATTATATTGATAAGTCAATTACAATAGCTAAGATTACATCAAGAAGTTCCATCCATGGAAAAATGTTCATAGTAACAAAACTTTATTTACATTACAAAGCTCTCTGTTACACTCATTACCCAATACTTCCTTATTCATCCTCTCTCGTCTCCTCTAGAAATGAACCTCTATAAAAAAAATTCGGAGGAATCTTCTCCTAATCACCCATTATCATCTATGGAAACCTATTGGAATCTCCTCATGATTGCTCTACCATTACTTAAGAATTTGCCAAATGTCTCCATGTGTTTCCCTCAATTGAGTGTCTTTAGCATGCATGTTCCAACTAATCCTTAACAACCTGGACTCCTTATCCTTTCATGATAACCATAATGATTCCATGGAATATCCTTTTCTTGAATCACAAGTCTCCATAGCTCATCCACATCTTTATTTGGTTACTTTTCCATTTTCTCCTTATGTGCATCTTTTTCTAGTTTGTCCAAAACTTACTAAGTCCTAACTCCATTATGCCATGGCATGACCCTTCACGCCTCTTCGAATGCTACTTCGACATGTACCTTTGTGCCATTTCTCCATGTACCACAAGGATTCACACCCTAGGTACTTAGTTACTTTTAGGGGTCCAACATCACCCCACACTAAAATGGTTATTGCCCTGGTAAACCTTTACGCTAATCGAGTAAAAATATTGTCGACCAAAACCTGCTATGGTAGGAATGCTACTCCAAAGAATAAAAATAGTGGTAGGAAGAGAATCTAAGAAAAGAATTAAAGAATGGGGGATTGCTTATATGAACAATTGAAGGAGCTTGGGGAATTATGTGTTTACCTCCTCCTTTAATTTCTCCTAGACCTTTAATTCTGATAAAGCCTTTCCTGTCCTATCCCCTATGACATTGGGCACCTGGTCTGGGATGATTTTCTCTACCTTCCCCTTTAATGCACTGATGGTCACCCATATCTTTGCGTAAACACCCTCAAAATCATCCATCCGCTTAGTGACAGAGTCTCATAGCTCACTAATTTTGAAATCTAGCTTTTCACACTTTTTTTTTATCTTCTATTTCTAGGTCATGGTGTTAACGACCAATTGTGCATGATCTTCCTTGTTGGTGGGGATGGTCTCCTCCAAAAATTTGAGGGATAACTCCTCCTCTATTATCCACGTGTCGATTATTAGCTCACATTCCTACAACTTTTGAAGCCTCTATCTACTAGTATATTCACCTCGTTGAGTTGGGAGAGCAAGTATTCCAGCTCAGTGATATGGGCTTAAACAAAGACCTTGTTCTCTTCCTTTTCTTTTGTGAGCTCTGCAAGCATCGCACCCACATCATCCTTGATGTTAATGAGAAACATCCCTATGAGGTCCTCAAGATACTCCATCTCATCCTCGTAATCTATCCTGACATGGCTTACCAATGCCAGAAATTACCCCAAAATGTTTTGCACAAGGGCACCAACTCGGTCATATGCCTCCTTTGTCCACACTTTTTATCTCCTTAACCCCTAGCACAACCTGTCTATTTCCTTCTCCTTTCTCTTTCTTTCTTTGATCAAGGTCCAAATAGTGACCCCTAAATCTAGGTTGCACCGGATTACCTCTGAAGACATATTTTGCAAGAAATTACATTCTTGCTCATCTATAAGGTGGTTAGGATCCACCACCTTATATGTATCCCCCCTTTATTCTTAGAGTGGAAAGTATCGATCACATGATTTTTGATCTCAGACTCAGGTTCCTTGGCATGGTAGTACATAGTCCAACTAAGTATCTTCCTAGTTCTGAGCATACCCTTGTCTTGATCCAACAATTCCCAACCACGCAAATTTTCTAGTAGGAGGTCGGCTTGAAACCTTACATGCAGGACCTATTTGGGGTCATCAACGAAGTCCATGTGTGGGGACACTGACATCTAATTCTTCCTTGTATCTTTATGCTTTGTCCTCTACTTCTTTGCCCTAGGGGTGAATCCCACATCCTCATTTACAGTAAAGGAGTCCCCCTTGTATTCCTTTGGGCTTGTGTTCTATGGTGTAGCAAATTCACATGTTAGAATCTTCTCATCCCCTATTGAATGATCATCTCCTTATTCCTATACCTCACTTGCATTTGTGGCCTTCACCTCAGCCTCCTTCCCCTCCAACTCCACTTCCAATTCTGCTTTGAAAGTGGTGGGGTCTTCTTGCTTCGAGCCAGCTATGGGGCTTGATACATCATACATCTTATTTTTCTTTTCCTCAGGCTCTTCCTTCTCTTCTTCCTCTTCCTAATTCCCTGGTGATGAGGTGTTAGCACTACCCTTTTCTATAGTGCTGACGCCCTTTCTACTATTCTGACGTGTGTAGTACTTCCTCTTCCTTGAAGTGTCTAACTTCCCTTCTTGTTCTCCTTCTTCTCCTTCTTCTTGTTCTTCTTGTCCTTATTGTCTTTCCTTTATGGGTGGGATTTTTTCCTCCCGTGGTTTTAGAAAGGGAGAGTCTATAACATCCACCTCAATCCCTCCCTATTTTTTGGGGTGCAATTACACGAACACTTGATTGACATACACCTTGATGGTAATGCTGAATTGTGGGTGTAAGTCCCAGAAAGATGGCTCCAAAACTTGACGTAGGCAAGCCGAGCGCCATAATTTTATGTAACGTGAAATGTGTGGACATCAACATCCACCTTTTTTGCATCAAAACCTAATTTCTATGCATCAATAATCTTGTTGATGGTGCACTTCATGTATCTGGTAGTGAATGCAAAGGGGAGCATGCACCATGGCCCCATCTCTCCTTTGGCCATCATAAAATTTGCTAGACATAAATGTTGGGTAATGGAAAATTTTACTTTGTCACCAAAAACTTGTGGCAACTCATGGAAGATGCGCCACTCATTCTCAAAAGTTCCACATAACCACTCGAACCACATATTCATTCACACCTTGTAAGAATTTGAGATGGTCCCATCACAGGTGAAATGTGTGAATTGGACTGTAAGGTACACGTGTGCGAGTGGATGAACCCAAATGTTCTCATCTAGTCTATTTGGGATGCCAATCTCCCAAAACTAGATTAATAGTAGGATGGAGCCCCAAGTGATCTTCACTCCTACCTCTTTTTATACCCGTGCCTCTTCAATAATTCCATTCAAGATTAATTGGGAAAAGTTGTAGTGTGCCCTATTGGACAACTTGTAAGACATGTACAAGAATCTACGGTTGATGTCTGTTCACCTTTCTGATGCACCCAATTTGTAACTAATGAGTTAGAAGGTGACTCTTTGTGTTGGGTCTAGGAGGTCTGTGATTACCTATGCCCTACCCCCTTCTCATAATTTATCTTATTTTCCAGCTCCTTGATTATAGCAGTGGCACATAAATCAAGTGCCATATCTTCTCTAGTATTCCGTAGGCTTGTTACCATTCAAATCAGATGGCATGTGATTCTCATTCTTCTTCTTGCAAAGTAGAAGAAGTCTTCATGCACCTGTGACATCAACCTCTTGAAAAGTGGAGCAGGTTTGGAAAATAAGGTATCTCCCATAGCTACAAAACCCTAGTATTTTGTAGAGATTTTGGTATTGATTCATCAACCTTAGGGTTTTCAAGCTCATCCATCATCGGGGTGTCTGACACAAGGTCCGTCCACATCAGATTTTCGTTGTCGGTCATTCTATGGTTGTACTCACTGATCTTACATCTATATAACTTGGAGATCTACTTCTCAGCCTTGATAATTACATAAGGGTACTACATCTCTGAGTAGATCTCCATGGGATCCTCCTTTTCCACCATTAGTTTCTTTGTGCGTGCCTTCTTTGGTGTCATCTTACTTTCCTTTCCTTCGTTTGTGCCCTAGGTGTTATGTTCCTCTCTTTCCACTGCCCTAACTCGACAACGTCCCTACTTCTCTTTCACGTCACCTTCTTCTTGATCTACTGTCTTCTTTCATCCATGCCATGTCACAAATTTTACTACAGCTTTACACAATTCCACTGGTTCATGATAGTACCTCACATCGCTCTTCTTTGACAAACCCTTGTCATACTTAGAGCTCGGGAGAAAAAATAAATTCTCTAAGGCAAGGTATTCAAAATGATTATCCTTATCTATTATTTATACTTTATCGATGCCTTAGAGTCCCTCCGACCACGTGTCCTAATGTCTCTTTTTAATAAAATGTTGTTCTTCACTGAAGGAAACTTCCATGACTTCCTCTTGCACTTCGTAGCTATAACCTCTAGGTGCTCCAATACCACTTAGATTGCCACATACATCCTTCACATGCATCTCCACACCGAAGTACATAACCTCTGCGTCAACTAATAAGTAGTTCCCTATAATTCTTCCTATCTTAGGTCAAACTGCATGATCCTTACCTTCTTGTGGTCTTCATGTTCTTTCAACCCACCTTCCTATCTACACAAAATTTATGTACCTTTTCCATCCACACACCGTTTTGGTATTGTATGATGTGTATGAGTTATAGTTGCATAATTTCAGTCCATTGTGTCATTTATATAGAGGATTAAAGGATGATATAATGTAATGTGGATTGTGGCTCATATATTCCCCTCTGTCATTGTGTTTACCCCTTTTTATTGATCTCAGGGAGAGTGATCCCTTCATACTCTGATGTATCACCATTATTTTTAAATTTCAACACTCTTTCACCCTCAACTTTGTAAACTTTTATTTAGATCAAAGTACTATTTAAT
This sequence comes from Taxus chinensis, assembly GCA_019776745.2. Lineage (NCBI taxonomy): Eukaryota > Viridiplantae > Streptophyta > Pinopsida > Cupressales > Taxaceae > Taxus > Taxus chinensis. Next base: position 483,345,180 of record CM034152.1, on the reverse strand, counting down.
CTAGAGCTTTTAAGGAAAGGATCCAAACTTATTCTAGAGGTTTATCTCAAGGGTTAAGGTTCCACACCTTAGAGATAATCACATTTTTGTTACAAATACCTTTACACACTTGAATAATTGCCTAAATTAGAAGGGTGCACACAATTTTCAACCAAATTTTTTTGGCATGCCAAGTGGGACTTATTTTCTATCTTATGTACATCTTGTGAGGTTCCTAAGCATTCTCCTAGATGTTTTTTAAAAATTAAGCTAAGTATTGGTTTTTTCTTAGCTCTTTTTGGTTTATGATCCTATTTTTTTAAACACATGACAAATCTAATGTATTTATTTTGAAGCTATAGTTCCTCAAAACTTATGAGAAGAATCAACACAAGGATTAGTACTACTAAATAACATGTTAAACCTTTGCATTTGTCTCCCCAAAAGCATAGGATTATGTTTCTGTAAAGATATGAGAAAATCCCTAAGTTTAAGAGATTCCTCTCCACTCCCCCTCCTGGCGTTCATTCAAAAATCGTACAAAGAAAATTTCAACCCTTAAATACCATGGCTCATCTAAAAAATCATGTTTTTTCAGCCTTTAATGTTAGTAGTCAACTAGTTTTAAATCTGTGGAATGACCTCCCAGGTATTGCTATAAAAAACCTTCCCTATTTCATTGCTGAAAAACATGCTAATCCTACTGATCACCTTAGGGACATCATCTTATTTAATGTAAATTAAAGTAATTAAATATTATCCCATAGTAACTATTGTACCTAATAATATACAAATGCTAATATACAATAAGATGTAAGAAATAAAGCATGTGAAATAATAAACCCTAAGCAATAAGGAGAGATAAGAGGACTTAGTTGATTTTCAAGTGAAAAAGAAGTGATCTAGGCACGTGCAATACTAGAACAAACTAAGTAATGCATCACAGAGGCCTGTTGGAGATTCTAAGATTTGAAATTGTGCTGGATAGGAGATCCCATAGGAAATCACGAGATGCTAATTGCTAACGTTTGAATCTGGGTGTTGGTTTCTGTGTAGGTTCTTTGGATCTAGTATTTTCTATGTAGAAAAAGGTTTGATGTTGGTCGTTGATTGTTGCATTGGTTTCTCTCTTTTATCACCAAGTATACCTATAAACTTCAAGAAAGAAATTTCACTTGCACATACCCATAAACCACATCAAACCTAAATAGGAAAATGCAAAATGGGATTCAGAATGACCCCAACGGTCATCCAAAGAGTGAACTTATGACCGAGTGCTACACTACATCTCAACTCCATGTAGTTCTTATATGTGTGTGTGTGTAGAGATGATTCCCTATGATGCCATTGTGTAAGTTTCACAAATTATAGCAGGCTAGATATAGAATGTAAAATTTGTATAATATGTGTGGATGGAATAGAATATACTTCCCTTTCCTATGATGTGTATGTAGAAGCATGTATCCCTTTACCTTGAATGGATGTTAGATGGATGCCTTTTATGCTCTTGTTCCTTTGAATGCAAACTTAGGTGGTAGTATGTAATGCTTAGTGCTTGGTCCCTAATTTTGAAAACATAAATATGTATTTATATGATACCCTTGTTTGATTTTTGTAATTGAAAAATGAAAGGCCAACCCAAACTGATAAAAAGTAATTAGGAAGTGAAAGAGGTATAAAAGGATAAGAAAAGGATAAAGAGGGACATGAGCGCCTAGGAGGACAAGAGTGCCTAACGATATTGTCCAGATTGGGTGCTAGTGTACGAATCCATAGAAAGATAAAACAATTAAATTCTGGTAAGAGTACAATATGTATGAAGCTAATAAAAGTGCAGAAGACCAAGTAAAAGGCTAAAGAGAGTTGTCAATTGCTAGTTTTCTTGCTTAGGAATAATGTAAATGCTAGCTTGATTTTAGGACCTAGAAATGTACCCAAGTGCATAGATTTTGTGTCCAAATGTTTCCTCCACTTTATGTTGTTGATTGAATACTTGATAGCATAAAGTAGTTAGAATATGCGTACCTTATGATCCTATAGATAGTGTGATGAATAATGTGCTGAGTGGAAAAGTAAAGTGTGGAGACTAGGAAAAGAAAGTGGACCCTAGGGGTGAAGCATATGTGTAGCTTGTACCTATTGTGCTTGTATTTTTTGATGTAGTTTACCTCTTATTGTGTATTAAGGATGGACTTGAAAAAGAAGAGTGAAAGAGTAGTCAAAGTCTTGTATATGAAAAATATGAATAAATTATGTGTATGTAAAAGTGTGAAAGTATGTAAAAAGAAGAGTGTGCACTTGATGTATAAGAGTGTAAAGGATATGAAGATGTCCTGAAATGTTGTGAATGGTATTTTTTTTTGTAATCTCTTGGCAAAAACATTTTGTTTTGGAGATCTCACTCCAAGAGTGAGTTATTTGGGTGATCTCATTCCAAGAGAAAGTTTTTTAGGCGATCTCATGCCAAGTGCGAGCTTTTTGGGTGATCTCATGCCATGGGAGAAGAGTGTTGAGGAGAGAGATCTAGTTTTACTCTCCTTCGATGAATGATTCCTGAATGAGCACCACTATAGATGGTATGTCCCATGTTGTTACATATTGTAACTAATTGTAGGAGATAGAATGCATTTTGTATTTGGAGGCTAGTGCCTGTTACTATAAAACTTCCTTGAAAATTATTGTAAACTATGTTGTACTAAGAAAATTTCTATTTTCCCCCCAAGACATTAGAACCTAGGGGAGGATAGGAGCACTCATGTGCTAGTGTCTAGGTCTAGGAAATAGTGTTTGTATTGTGTATGAAGTCCAATTCTGATTCTGGATTTTTCTGTGACTAGATTCTTGTGTTGTTTCTGTATTGTGCTGATCTGAATTGTAGCTCCGAGCTACTGCAGGGGTGATTTTTTCACCCAATGTATGCCCCCCTTGTTTGGGGTGTATGTGACAACTATAAGAGAATGCAACCCAAAGAAGAGGGCATGATGTTGATATGAAGTGGATACCTGTAGGAAGTAGGTGATGTGCTTGGTAGATACCAAGGCACATGAAAAAAAGTAGGCTCATACAAGTGTTAGTAGTAAAAGTAGATAGCCTGTGGAAGAAGACAATGTAACACTAAAGTGCGTAAACAAGATGTACTACAAAAAATGGGTTTCAAACATGGGACATCACTCACAATGTCACAAGACAATTAGGGTCGTAGCAGCGAAAAGCATACTTTGATCACACAAGACATAGAGAAAATCCCATAAGAAATGACATACAATAACAAAGAAGATCAAGAAAAATGTATCAGATAACCATGGTTGCAGATAGTCTTGCAAGGAAAATGCTACACATGAAGCACCCATTAACATGTTAGAAAGATAAATTGTATGTCAAAGCGTGTATATATGAGTGAAAAGTAGAGTAACTATAATAAGAAACAGTGAATGATGTAGTAATAGAACCCGTAATGTGTAGGATGTGAGAGTAGTAATAGTAGATGCCCTCAGGAGCTTTAGCGGGATTGGTAAAAGGTACAGTGCCAAGCATCATTGCATCATGTGAGAAGTTGTAAGAGATTTACATTAAATTCTAGAGACCAAGTGAACACATGTGTATATAGAAAAAGATAATGACATACTGAGTATCTGACTAGCAAAGTGCAACATGTAAGTAGTATAAGCAAGCAATAGTAAATGCAACCAAGATATGGAAATGTGGTGTATGAGTGTAATGGTGTGATATGAAAAATGTGAAGATGGGAGGAGTTGTGTTGCCACTAGTGTATGTTTATGCAATGAGGTTCAATTTCAAATGCCCCCTCAGCAGTTAATAATGAACCATAGAATAAGATTTCATCATTTAGAAATGGGTTTTTCACGTGTGAGTAGGTGCTAGAAAGATATATATCGTGAATCAAAGAGCGTGAAGTGTAGTGGATGCGAGGTTCATTTAGGAATTATAACCTTAGCAGTTGATTATGAACCATGGAACTAAAGTGTGTAATAGGGTAATGATGGTACAATGTGTGTACCAATGAAGTAAATATGCGTAGAAATACTACACATGAAGCATGGAACATATAGTGTAGTAGTGAATTCTATAGTAAAATGATCATGCTAGAAGGGGGGAATAAAGTGCGATGCCGCCCAAATGTGCAAGGAGTGAATACTATCCAATAATAGTGAAGATTAGGGATCCTCCACCCGATAAGTGAGGAGAAAAATGCATGCAACAATGAGATAAGGTCGGTGATGTAGGAGAGTAGCTATGTGTATGTAAGTGAGACCGATGTGAATAAGGTGTTGGTACCCATTTATGTCTGTCCTGTTTTGAATGTTTTTTTACCCCTTGATTCCTTTCTCAGGAAGACATATTGATGAGGGATCAATTTTGAAGAATATTTATCTTTCCCATTATGTATGCTATAGTTAGATGAATGAGTATGCAGTTGGTCTTATCGTTGCTACAAAGGTTCTTAAAATTCTGCATACTTAAGGTACATAACAGATTGTATTTTGGTGTAAAGTTGGGACTTCGGAAGTGTTTCTGAAATTGCAGGACTTAACCTACAATTAAACCCTAAAGTTCCCTCGGAACTCTAATTATTGTTGTATCTACCATAGTAAGAATGAACGGGTGTCCTGGGATTTTTCAAAAAGGCAGTTTCTCCTTGGTATCTGAAAAGAGTTCCTTATTTGATTATTTAAAAATAAATAATATTTCTAACCCAAGGGCCCGATTTGTTTTTGTTTGGCTTTGACACAATCCTTAGGTTTTGTTCCAGACCCGGACAACTGGTTGAAGGCAGAAAATGGTAAAGGAAGGAAGTTTCTCCTAATTTCTAAGGGAAAACAAAGTGATAACGGTCCAATTATTTTTCCCATGATTTGATGTATTAATGTGTGAAATATGAAGATGCATCCGCGAGATGGAGTGTTTGTTGCGAGGGTGTTATTGTTTATAGGAAATAAAAACAAAGAAAATTCCAGATATTCCTGAATGATTTTAAGAAACTATATTCACACATGTCACACATTTCAAAGAACAGAAAGGCAACTCAAAGAAACATTTGCAGTAGAAAAATTGGGGTTCTATTTAAGGTTCCCTAGCCCTCTGCTTTATAATTGTATGAACAAAATAAGAAAAATAAGATACATTTTGATACATATAATATAGTGGGACATATATAAATATTCCATTACTTTAGTCACATTTGGGGTACCCTTCAGGAATTGGTCTCGAGGCCTAATAAAGTCCTCATGGGCCACGACACTAAAGATGAATTGTATGTCTACCGCTAGGCCCCTTGACATCCCTTTCTCACGCAAATCAGGGATGCTCATTCTTATCTTGTTAAGAATGTCAACCATATCTTTCCTCCGCTTAGACAATTTCACCCATTCATGCAGACTGAGCTCTCATCTCTCAATTGCATGCCCTCCTAAAAATTAGGAGGGCATGCATCTTCTTGGATTTAAATGCATGTAATTTGACCATAGCTTGGAGATCCTCCATAGTGGACTCTAATGCCGCAAACCGCTCCTTTGTCTTTCTCATGCAAAAATCTAAGGATGGACCTTCATTTTTAAGTTCCCATGTTTGGGATGAAAGAGGGAGATATTTTCCAGTAGAGAGGGGGGATAATAAGCCTTAAGGATATGCCAATGGTAATCATGAACACGTGGGAAATGGTGAGACCAATGATTCCTCAGTGACTCTGGACTTAAATGGAACTCTAGGTAGACCAGGTGAAAGTGCAAGGTTTATAAGACAAGGAAGGAAGGACACATCTCAGCCAAGTGATTCTAGAAGGAGAACACCATGGTTTCCTGATGAGGGTAATCTTGGGGATTGCTCTAATATTTGGCACACTAAAGACCTAATGAATTAGGGCCTCGTTCGGCCTTAAAAGTTGGAAAAATTGGCCCATGTGGGCCAATTCCTCTCCCGAAGGACTTGCACTCAAGGAAGATGAGGCCATTGCTAAGAGCATTGATATGGAATGGGACAATAGGAAGGGAAATGGCTTTGAAATTTCATATATGGATGTGCAAATTGGAAAGCAAAAGACTCTGAAAAATATAGGTGATGAATGGAAGGATGGTAGACCATTTAAATAGGAATGATACACTGGTGTTGATGTGGCAAAGGAAATCATTTTTCTATTAATACCATATCTTATTCCTATTTACAGGTACGTGTAAGGTTTAAATAAAGATCAAGTATTCATGTAGAACGTGTTGCTGGAGACTGATTAAAGGCCCACGTGTTTCAAAAATGTGTTGTCACATTAAAATCTGGGCCCATGTCATGCTCATACACATGTGGAAATTCTAAATATTAAATGTGACATGGCTTGGAAAAAATTTTGGCATTGTGTCATGATGACGTATGAGGGACACAGTGGCAATTGGCAAAATTAATGACCATTTGTGAGTGATTATTTGCATTTTTTAGTGGCAGCCCCAAGCGGTTGTAGTCAGTGGTATTTTGTGGGAGATTTGAGGAATATGCTCTAAAAACCCTAATATTATAAGGCAATTATATAAGAGGGAAAGAGGGTTTTGGAGAATGATGGAGGTGAATCTTGGAAGAGAGATCTTGACAAGAAAGAAAAAGGGTGGGAAGACCTTATGAGGAAAAAAAATGGAGGGAATTTGCAGATGCACTGCTAACTAGAAGGAGGGACTCATGTTATGATGAAAGTTTTTTCTTATGTAACCCAATAATTGGGAATTTATGTTAAGATGATTGCATCTGTATAGTCATTAATGGGATCTGAGAGCATTAATGTATGTTTCCCTTGTCTTTTCCTAAGTTTAATGGGTTTTACCTGGCAAATTTATCATGATGTATGGTTTTTTCTTTGCTTTTGATGCATGAAATAATTTTGGGGTGAAAGTCAAATGTGTCTTTTTGTTGTCATTTTGTGTGAATCGTGGTTGTAATTAAATTTTGAAAGTATTCATGTGACTACTTAGCTCTTGTCTTAGGAAGGGTGTGAGTTATTTGACATGCTTTTTGGGGGTACCTGAAAGTGTCATTTCTGAAGCCTGTAAAAATCTTCATGCGCATGTAGACTAGGATTTTAGGGGTATAATTTGTAAATCTTAGGGGTACCTTGATACAAACTATTCAACACGATTTGCATGGGATAATTTAGCCTTAGGTGTACTAAGTTGGATTGTCAGGAATTTAGAGTTTGGTCTTCTTGGAGCCTTCCCCGCAAGCCAATCTCCCGCAAAAGGCCCAATTCATCTCTTTTCGCTTGTATTCATGTAGTAATAGGGAACATATGAACGGTTGACATCTTGTTTCAAGAATTCCCCCAGTTACCACTTAGAGTCTTTTTCCCTTTTCCCATCCTACAAGTCGAGATGCCATCTCATCCCCACTAAAAATATTAACAAACTTTGGGAAATATCTTAACGACACTACTATGCGGATCTTAGACTGTCTATTCCTACTTTATAGATTTGTCATCAGAAGAACACATTATCGACGCATACACCTTGCGTGTTCTCACCTCCCCAATCCGGAATCCCCATCATTGACCCATCAACAACTTGTGAAAACCCATAGGATCTATGTGCAGGTTGGGCTAACACTGCCCTTTAGCAGTCCATATCGGGTCCCTAGGTGCTTACAATGCTTAAGTGACCACTCTTTCCAAGTGAGCATTACAATCCAATGGTTGAACTTGACACTGATACTCTAACCCTATGGATCTAAGATTTCATTTTGATATCCAACCTTACCTTGCATCCCCCTGACTGCATATCGGGTCCTACGACCCCCACTAACATAGAGGTCAAAAGAAATAGGGACACTAACCACGCCCTTTGTTAGGGTGCCTCCCTTTTCACTCCCTTTGGAAGGGTTGATGGGTGAGCGAAGAAGGACCCCACCCTAGCTACCAAACAATGTTTCATATGGGCTCGACTCTGTTGCCCCACTTCTTTCCCCATTTTCCGAGCCTTTTTCCCCTCCCCTCAGAGGGGTGTAGATCCAGGAGCCAATAAAAGGAAGTGGAGAACATTTTTAAGAAAGGGATGTCTAAGAAGGGGTTTTAGGCCAACGAGGTGGACTAATAGACCAATGAGGATGATAAGGTCAAGATGTAGGTCATGCATGAATAGGAGAACTAGGTGCATGATGATATTTAAACTGAGGAGGCATAGGAGGCCACATACAAATATGAGAGTTAGGGGTAGACTAATATGTGTGCCATGAAGGAGGATGAAAGGTCTTGGCTAATGTAAAAATATTGTCATGAGTGGGTCAAGGAAATGGTGTGTGAGATGGAATACCTTTGATAGTAACAACTTTTTTGTGATTTAACAAAACTAGAATTTAATGCCAAACCCTAATTATATGAGTAACATGAATGTAAACTAAATAAAACTTCTAAAGTATAGATTTGACACAAGTAATAAGCAAAGTAAATATCAAACCCTAAGTGCAAGAGAGGGAATAGAAGACTTATATGAATTCACACTTGATCCCGTGGTGTTCTGGACTCGAAGAAATTATGAATAGAAAAGGAAGATTTTCACAAATGTGCTCTGTAAAATTTTGGAAAACTTTCAGATATAGGTTTGACTAGGGCGCCTAGACTGAGGTCTGGGGTGCCTAGGCGTCAGGGACCTCTGCTAGGCACCTGTGACTATGCAGAAGCTTGGAATCTAGGTTTACTTGTGTCGTACATAGGTGGTCACTGATACCTTTTCTGTTGGTCGCATGTATGTTGTTGGATGATCTTTAAATTTGCATGTAACCTACAAAGAGAAGATGACCTAAGAAAACCCTCAAACTACATTAAATCCTAAAAAGAAAAGATGTAATATGGGGATTCAAACTGACCCAAATGGTCACCCAACATGAGTGAGCTTACGACCAAGCGTTGCACTCCATATCATACTCCATGTAGTTCTTGTGCAGTGTGTGAAAGAATCATGCCCTAAGAATGCCCTTGTGAAAGTGCATGTGATAGCAATTGATATAGATAGATGTAACAATGTAAATAGATGTGTGGATGGAAAAATGAACTTCCCTTTCCTATGCAGTGTATGCAGAAAATGCAGTTCCTTGTCCCTTGAATGAAAGCTATATGGATGCCTTAAGTGCTCTTAGATGCCTTTCGATGCAACCGTAGGTGGTGATAATAGCCGCTTAGAGCTTGGCCCTTTATTTTGGTCACATAGCTTTATATCTATATGATTCCCTTGGTTGAATTTTGTAATTGACACCTGGAAGGATGACCCATATGAAAATAAGATGGCCGAAAGATAAAAGAGACTAAAAAGAGGCGAACAAGATACAAATAGGTCAGGGGTGCCTAGAAGGGGACGAGGGCACCTGAGTGTTGATTTCCTAGCTAGGTGTTGGTGTTCTGAAGCCATAAAAGATAAGCAAGTGAAATGATGATTGGACTGTAGGGTGTAAAATACCAGAAAGAAGACCAAAAATAAAGCAAAGAGGCCAAAGATAGCTGTCAATTACTAGTTTTCTCACTTAGGAATCATATGAATGCAAGTATGCTTTTAGGACCTAGAAATGTACCCAAGTGTGTGATTTTGTGTCTACATTTTCCCCCCACTTTATGTTGTTGAGTGAATACTCAATAACATAAAGTAGATAAGAGATGTGTACCTGATAACCATGTAGAATGTGATGGCGATAGCGTGCTGAAGAGACAAGTGAAAGCATGAAGTGATAAAAATGAAGCGTGGAAGATAAGAAAGAGGAAGTGACCCTAGGGGTGAAGCGTATTGTGTTATATTGTACATGTTGTTGTGCTTGATGTTCACTGATGTGGGGTTGCTTCTTGTTGTGTATTAAGGATGAACCTGAAAAAGAAGAGCAAAAGAAGTAGTCAAATATGTGTATATGAATTTTTTGCATAAGTATGTAAAAGTGTGTAAAAAGGAAAGTGTGCACCTGATCCGTGAAGAGTGAAAAGGATATAAAATATCCTGAAATGCTATAGAAGAGTGAGTTTTTTGGGTGATCTCATGTGAAGAGCAAGTTTTTTTGGGTGGTCTCACACCAAGAACAAGTTTTTTGGGTGATCTCATGCCAAGTGCGAGTTTTTTGGGTGATCTCATGCCAAGTGTGAGTTTTTTGGGAGATCTCATGCCATGATAGAAGAGTGTTGGGGAGAGAGGTCTAGTTTTACTCTCCTTCCATGACTGCTTCCCGAATAAGCACCACTGTAGATGGTACATCCCATGTTTAGTTTGGTATCGTTCCATATTGCTCCAAATGTATTGATTATCCTAATTGAAGGAGATTTTAGTAGATTACATGCATTATGCATTTTGAGGCCAGTGCCTGATCATATGAAACTGCTGTAAAATATGTTGATATGAGAAATTAGTTATATTTTCCCCTAGAACATAGGAACCTAGGAGAGTTCAGGAGATCCTAGGTACTAGTATTTGTAGTCTGGGCACTGGTGTCTGTGTTAAACTGAGGACCCAAGTCAGATTCTGGGCCATTTCTATAACTGTAGAAATACTATGTTTATTGTGCGTTGAATTGTTGTACTATTATATGGGGTGAATGATTCACCCAATGTATGCCCCCTCATTTGGGATGCATGCGACATTGCTAGGAGTGTATGCGCCCAAAAGAGAGGACCTAAAGTCTGATTTAAAATTGTATCCTTATAGGGGGAGGGAATGTGCATGGTAGAAACCAAGGCACATGCAAACAAAATGGCTAGATACATGTGTTAGTAGAAAAAGAAGCAAGCATGTCATAGAAAAGTAGTGTAACAAGAAAATGTGCATACAAAAGAGAGACTACAAAAAGTGGTTTCATACATGGGACATTGTTCACAATGTCACAAGACAATCAGGGTTGAAGCGGCCAAAAGCATACAAATAGTGAGCATACAAGATATAGGGCATAGCCCGCAAACAATAGATACAATAGACAAACAATGACAAAAAGTGTAACAGACAACCATGGTGGAAAATAGTTCATGCTAGGAAAATACTGCATATGAAGCTCCCATTAGCATGTTATAAAGATAAAGAGCATGTCAAAGCGTGTATATATCAATGGAAAATAGTATGCTAGTAAGAATATGAAGTAGTAAATAATGAAACAATAACACTTGTGATGTGTAAGAGTAGAAATGTAGATGCCCCAGGAGCCTCAGTGGGACTGGTAAGAGGTACAGTGCCAAACATCATTGTTGCATGTAAATATCTATAGGAAGTCTACATTCACAACTAAAGACCAAGTGAACATGCATGTGTATATAGAAAAGATAATGACATATTAGAATATCTAGCTAACATAGTAAGCAAAGTGTAACATGTGAGAATAAGTAAGCAAGAATAAGTGCAACCAAGATATGTAAATATGTTGTGAATGAATGAGATGGAATGGTATGCAATGTGAATGTGATAGGTAGCATGTTCCCCCTAGCGAATGTGTATGAATGTGTGAGATGAGGTTCATTTATAAAAGACCCCTCAACAATCAAGAATGAACCATAGAACAAGAGTGCGTCATCGGGAAATGGTTTGAATTGCATGTGCTAGAAAGATATGAACATGAAGCATAGAGCATAGAGTGTAAAAGAGGTGAGGTTCATTTCATATTTAGACCCTCAACAGTCGAGTATGAACCATGGAACTAGAGTGCATCATACGATGTTATGACATGTGAGAATGGAGTGCTAAAAATATGTATCATGAAGCGTGCAATGCGAAATGTGTAGTGTGTGAGGTTCATGGATGTAGATTTGCCCTCAATAGTTAGAGTGTGAACCCCTGAGACAAGAGTGTGTCATAGGGATAATGATGATACAAAGTGTATCAAGTGGTGTAATGATGCTTAGAAAGATGAAGTATGAAGCACATGGTGTGATAAGTAGAAATGATAGAACACTTGATGATGCAATATAAGGGGGAAGTAAGCATGATGCCCCCCAAAGTGTGTATGATATAGTGTGAAATGTTACTAAGTGAGATAAGGAGTGGGTAGTTTCCTTGAATGAAAATGATTGGTTGTAGCTTATGTGGGAGTGATAACGCTATAGAAGACTTGAGAGGAGGAGGTGTTGTACCAATTTTTAGAGGAGGTTGCTTAGTTTGACTTGGTAATGTTATAAAAGACTTAGTAGGATGAGGTGATGGAGGAAAAACCTTGAGAATGATTTCTTAGGTTGAATTGGGTTGTATAGGTGACTCTTGAGTGACTGAAGAAGGAACATTAGAAGTGATGGCATGATGCTCATTAGTCATAGATGAATCGAGATTTAGGAACCCATTTGGATGTAGCAATTGGAGATGAACATGTAACAACATTTTGTAGCAAATGAAATGAGACCATAATGCTTAAGGTGGTTGATTTGTCATTTTAGAGTATACCAATCATTATCATTATATCCATTGATTTGATGATTATTTCAATATGGAATGCCTTGATATTAAGCAAGCTGATAATGAGAATAATAGTGAGTAGATGGAAAATTGATCAATTAATGAGTGAGGAATTGAGGAAGAATATCTTGTTTCTTAGACATTATGATCAAACTTGAGAGGTGCCAATAGTGGTAACATTTGAGGTTCATTAATATGAGCACATGTAGAAGACATAGAAGCAAGAGGAGATTTAGAAGAAGAACTAGCATTGGATTGAGAAGCGGACTTAAAATGTTGCATTTCAGATGTAAGAAATGTAATCATAGATTCCATAGCCTAAATTTTATCTTGAAATAAAGAATGTAAATCTTGAATAGACTTACAAATTAATTAATTTCCATTAGAACTAATACAACCATCATAAATACTATCAAAGATGACATTGACTTGTGAAGGCAACATATTGCTAGGGAGAAACATAGTGTCTAGGGTTTTATGGAGAGCATATTTGTAATGTGGGTGAATTTGAAGCAAGTGATGCAAAGAGACTTGAGAAACCTTAGGATCCATGAGAGAATAAAAATAAGGCTCCAAGAGTGTTCGAATGCGGGTTCACCAAATGATTTAACAAAAATAGAATTTAATGCTAAACCCTAATTTACAGCAAATGTAAACTATGATAAATAATTGCTAGATACAAGATTGGACACAAGTAATAAGCTAATAAATATGAAACCCTAAGTGTAAGAGAGAAAGTAAAGGACTTGGATGATTTTGCGTTTCTTGGAACTAGAATTAAACTGGAAAATTGATGAACAGGAAGGGATGATTGTCACAACTATGCACATAATAAATTCTGGAACTTGTCAGATAAGGCCAGACTAGGGCGCTTGGACTGGGTCGAGGGGTGCCATGAGCACTAGAGTTTGCTATTGGGCACCTGTGATTACACATGAGCGGTTAGAAATCTAATTCTTCTGGTGTCACAAGATGTCATTGGTAATCGTTGCTGGTCGCTTGTATGTCACACCTATGATCGAAAAACTCACCTGTAACCTACAAAGAGATGATGACCTGTAAAACCCTCAAAACTACATCAAATCCAAAAATAAAAGATGCAATATGGGGAGTTGAGACTAACCTCAACGGTCACCTCAACTGAGTGAACTTATGACTGAGTGCTACACTACATCTCAGACTCCATGTAGTTCTTGTGAGTGTGTGATAGAATCATGCCCTAGGATGCCCTTGTGCAAGTGAACGTGATAATGGGTAGTAATGTAAATAGATACGTGGATGAAAAAATGAATTTCCCCTTCCTATGTAGTGTATGTGGAAAATTTAGTCCCTTATCCCTTGAATGGATGTTAGATGGATGCCTTTGATGCTCTTAGATGCCTTTGGATGCAACCTTAGGTGATGATAATACATACATAAAGCTTGGTCATTTATTTTGGTCACATAGCTTTGTATTTATATGATTCCCTTGGTTGAATTTTGTAATTGATAAATAGAAGTCTGACCCATAAGAAAATAAGATGCCCAAAAGATTAAAAAATCCCAAAAGAGTGAGTAATTTGGAAATAGGTTAGGGGCACCCAAAAAGGACGAGGGCACTTAAGCATTGGCGTCCTAGTTGGTTACTGGTGTCCGAAGCCATACAATATAAGAAAGTGAAATAATGATCGGGATGTAGCATGTAAAATACCAAAAAAAGATCAGAAACAAAGCAAAGAGGCCAAATATAGCTGTTAATTACTAGTTTTCTCACTTAGGAATCATATGAATGCAAGTATGTTTTTAAGACCTAGAAATGTACCCAAGTGCATGGTTTTATGTCTAAAATTTTTTATGGAGGAACTTGAGACACAAGTGATGCATGGAAGGGATAGCTCATGTGGTGCGGAGTCAAGGAAGACCGAAGAGCATGTCACAACCGTAAATTTTAGAGGTAATAAGGAATGGTGAAAACATGGTAAGAGACCTAACTGTGTTGGTAAGAATGACATGACCATAATAATGAGGACCTGGAAATGTAATTAATGATCTTGGACATTGAATAACTATGATAAGTGTAACAAAACTGCATTATTAAGAGCCGATGGATAGATCATAGTGTTATTGATAGCATAGGTGCCAACAGAAGCATTGATATGCAATGAATCAGAAGATAATGTAGTGTGATAATCATGATCCAAAAATGTAATGAGTGGTCATGGCACATTAGTAGAAGTAACAAGAAAATCAAGAGGCCCTGATGAAGGAGGATGTACAACATGATAAGTATGATTTGTAGAAGATTCCATTGGTTGCTTGTCATGGTTTGGTAAAGGGTATTTAAATATTTTTATATTTTGATTATCGTTGATTGGCTTAGAAGGATATGATGTAGGAAGCTCGATGGAGTTGTTATCAATAAGATCTTTAATTAGATGTCAAAGATTAAAGAAGTGATCAGTGGGATGCCCAATGCATTGATGGTAATCACATCCTGTGTTTTCATCGTAGTTACGGCCACCTAGGTGAGAAGGATCTAGATTGAGTGGTGGTGGAAGAGTAATAAGATTAATTTTGATAAGATGTGGCAGTAGGAATAGAGGAGCGTAAGGTAACTTAGTAAATGTATGACCCAAATCTTGTAATTGAAGTGTGGTAGATGGAGAAACAACATTGACAATGGCTTTATCTTTAGTGGGCTTAGGAGATGGCTTGAATGCAGATTTAGCTTGAAACCTATTAGAAAAGGATGAAGTAGTATCATGATATTTTAATTTTCTCATGGATAAGAGTTTTCCTTCATACATCTTGAGTGTATGACATAATTGATCAAAGGATAGTGAGTTATCAAATAATAAACTCTCTTGAAGTAGAGGTAAGAGACTTTGAACAAAAAATATCTTTCAATTTTGAATCAAATAATACATTAGTCATCTTGGTAATTTTGTTTTTTATAATGTAAAAAATAGTATGCAAGATACTCATTAGATCCTTTTTTTATTTGAGATAGTTGTGCATAGGATATCTTAGATCCAATATTGATAGAAAATTGTGCAAGGAAAGCATTGAATAAGTGTGTAAGAGAAGTTACTGAATGAACTGGTAGATCATAGAACCACCACATAGTGTAGTATTGCAAACTTCTAGCAAATAACTTAGCTAGTAATGTATGGTCATCTGCATAGTCAAGACATGCCACATGAAAAGATAGAAGATGATCCTGAGGGTCACCATGGCCACTGAAGGTGGAAAGCTTAGGTGTAAATAAGTTAGGATGAAGTGGATAAGTAGATATGGCGTGCACAAAAGGGGTGTGAAGAAGTAACGAGGAATCAAGATATGGAGAGGAACATGAAGTAGCCTACTGTAACAGATGGATTTGAACTTAGAGATCATGGTATAGAGAAGCTAGATCATGGGTTCTTGAAGAGGAACCAAGTTGTATAAGGGAGGAATTGGGAGTAATGAGGGGAGTGATAGTTGTAGCAATGGAAGTAGGAATGTTAAGAGTTTGTGTAGAGGCGATGGCAGCCAAGGAGGATCCCAAAAGAGGGTGAGAGGAAACATCTCAAGCATGTTTGGTAGCAACTGAAACATTTAAGACATGAGGACTATGTGCGGGGTGGTCATGTAAAGCATAACAAAAATTAGTAAGCTTGTTTAGATGCTCTTGATCAACGTTGATATCCTCATCATATGAATGATCACTGTCAGAAGTTTAAATGTTTGCAAGAGGAATATTGTTGGAACTAAAAAAAAGTTAGAAGATTCAACCTTTGATGTGGAGAACTTATAGACACATGGAGGAAGCTTAATGTACTCAAAGGAACCAAAATGACTACTATGAGTGACAAACATAAAAAGAAGATACTAAAAGGAATGTCAGGTTTGAGTGATGGGTTCACAAAACAATTTAATGTAAATTAAATTAATTAAATCTTATTGCAGAGTAACTAATATACCTAATAATATACAAATGCTTATATATAATAAGACAAAAGCAATAAAACATGTGCAATAATAAACCCCAAGGAACAAGGAAATATATTAGAGTTTAGCTGATTTATGAGTGAACATGAAGTGATATGGTTAGGTGAAATATTGGAACAAACTGAGGAAAGCATCGCAGAGGCTAGATGGAGACTATGATATCTGAAATTGTGACAGACATGAGCACTTGGGTGCTAGCATATGAATTTGGCTGCTGGTGTCTATGTAGGTGTTATTTATAAGGTATTTTCTATGCAGGAAAAGGTTAATTGTTGGTCGCTTCTTGTCACACTAGTTTTTCTGTTTGATCACTAAGTATACCTGTAACTTGTAAGAAATAAAGTTCACTTGCACATACCCACAAACCAAATCAAACCTAAAAAGGAAAATGTAGAATGGGGAGTCAGACTGACCCCAACAGTCAATGTACGTACCTAAAATTACATGGTGCTAAATTGTTGGAATAGTAAAATCCCCAATGATGATAAATTTCATTTCCAAATAAATGATGAATCCAAGTTCCATTTCTTTACTTTCTTCTTATCCATATGACTTAGTTTACTTTGTTTCTTAGTTTCCTAGCCTTGCATGCTTCCGTAAATAATTTTTGACCCTTTTCCTTAGCTTTTACCTTTAAGTTACGTAACCATTGTGGCAGTTGCATAACCTCCCTGGCGGTTACGTAACCTACAACCTGCCTTGAGTGGTGGTTGCATAACCACCAATCTGCGCAAAATAGTGGTTTCATGAACTTAAATCCAAGACTTAAAGAACATGTTTTGTACACATTTTTCTTTCTTCCAAGTTGTTTTCTCACATGTTTCTTGACCAAATCAGCTTGTTAGATGTGTATAGACTTCCTCTTATTTACTTACTATTCTTAGTAAGTTAACTACCCCTCCTTTGAGTGATATGGAAATTTTTGATTTCCAAGTGTGGTGGACCCTTTCCCTACCAACTTTATATAAAATAAAAATATTTTTCTTGAATAATTGGTTGACATCTCTTGAATTGGAACTACACCGTTACTCTGCCAAAATCTTGCTATGAAGCACAAAAGAAAACTCAGAGCCTTTTCCTTGATACTCCCTTTCCTACATTACTACCAAAATGCCTGAAACCAGCTAACTGCATTGCTTCTACATCTTCTTATGTATACTAACCAACACAACTTCGTGGACTACATTGGATTCATTATTGAAAAGAAGCTAAGGGGATAGAGAAAAGCACAACCAACATTGGATATTGTCTTAGTTCTACATTTTCAGGTTGGGGGTGTAATTGAATTCCTTTAAAGCTTTCTTTGTTTTAGTTTAGATTTAAATTTGTAATCAATTCAAGCATTTGTTTTGACAAAGGTATAATTTACAATTAGATTAATTTCTTGTGAGTAGATTCCGTTGAAAACTCTTTCTCAGCTCATCCCTATGGATTTATCTGGGGAATATTTGGAGGAAGTTCTTGTGCACAAAGTCTTTAAAATTTTCACTATCAAATTACCAATAGATTTCATTTCATTCATTAGTCATATTTTATTATCACATGAGAAAATATTCTATTGAGATATTCCTCCCTACTTATCCCTATGGATTTGCAAGGGAAGTGATTTTGAAGAAGCTTCTGTGTCTGTGTATTTTCTTAAGTTTCTTCACAGTTAAAATATTTTGTAGAATTATAGTGTTTTACCGGGGAAGTTTCAGGGGAAGGAATTTCTTCTAAAAAGCTTTTACTTCTTCCCGTGATTATGAGGTAAAGCCAACATAGAAAATAAATCCAAAACTACAAATTAGAAGAAATCCTCTGTTTAAACTAGATTAGGATTAATTCATCTGCAACAGAGGAATAACCACATCCGTCTATTTCATTTTCTAGTTAATTTATAGAATTGAATTAGTCTTAATTTAATTAGAAGAAATTTCATTGTCTGTGTAGCTTTTATTTATTTATTTCTAGAAAACCATACAAATCCCAAAAACATAGATTAAAGTAATTATAATTGTTTTTTTCTTATTTCCTTTCATTTAAAAGCTTCTAGAAAATACAAAAAAAGTAGATTAAATTGTTTTCATTTCTTTAATCAATTAGTTACACACATATTTAATTAAATTAAAGGAGATTAATCAACTTTGTTTAGTTGGAATTTGCTTGTATTTACTTTGTTAAGGTAGGAATTTAGATTTAATTAGATTGAAATAAACACATGATCCCCATGTTTCCTTAGAGTCTTAAGTTACTTGAACTCATCCTAAGCCCCTTTCAGTTGATTTTTGTGTTTTGTTTATTTCCATATATTCCTTATCCTATGCCCACATGACCATCCAGGGCCTTAGGAAACCAAGATAAAGGGTTTGTGATCCAACCGTACTGCAACCAAACATTGACACAATATTGAATGAAATTGACTAAGGACTTAGAAAAATAATCTTTCAAACCACCCTAGTCCGACCTACCATCATAATATAGCTAATAGATTTGAATGACAAGTTGGATAACACCAAAGAGTTTTGGGTAAATCAGCGTAGTTGAGATTAGACTTGTCGCTATCTTATTGTCTATCATACATTCATGACCCTCTTCGGAGAGGAATTCATAGATGATGAAGGAGAGTTTCCATGAGTTCCACAACCAAGTTGTTTCTTGTTTGGATTCAATAAAATTCATGCCAACTTGTGTACCATGATCATACTTGATCGTACTATCACCCCAAAAGAAGTGAGAGAGGATTTTATTACTCTCAACGAGTAGATACCCATCATGCTAGTTAAGAATATTATATTTCCTTGATTTCTTATTATCTCTTCTACCTATTCCATTCACATTCTATTTACCCATCATGCTATCATCCCATCCATTCCATTCCGGCTGTCCTGACATGACCTCAGGAGGTCATGTGTGTCTAGGAGTCACATGTTGATCTCAGAATCCATGTATTTATTGTGTGTGTGTAGAAATGATTCCCTTGTCCAAGTTGCACAAATGATAACAAGTTAGATCTAGAATGTATAAGATGTATAGTATGCGTGGATGGAATATAATAGAATTACCCTTCTTATGTTGTGTATGCAAAAGTATACAACCCTTTCCCTTGAATGGATTCTATATGGATGCCTTTGATGCTCTTATGCCTTTGAATGCAAGCTTAGGTAGTAGTATGTAATGCTTAGTGCTTGGTCCCTCATTTTGAAAGCATAACTATGTATTTATATGATTCCCTTGTTTGAATTTCATATTTGACAAATGAAAGGCCAACCCAAAGTGATAAAAAGTAATTAAGAAGTGAAAGGGTTCCAAAAGGATAAAGAGGGATAGGAGTGCCCAGGAGGATAGGAGCTCCTGGTGCTACTTTCCAGGCTAGGCACTAGTGTCTGATGCCATAAAAAGATAAAACAGTTAAATGTCAGAAAGTGTATAATATGGATAAAGCCAATAAAAGTGAAAAATACCAAGTAAAAGGATAAAAATAGTTGTTAATTACTAGTTTTCTTACTTAGGAATCATGTTAATGTGTATACACAAAATCACACACTTGGGTATATTTCTAGGTCCTAAACACATACTAACATTCATATGATTCCTAAGCAAGAAAAATAGTAATTGATGACTGTCATTGACCTATTTTATGTGTTTCTTGTTTTCTATTTGATCTTACACATCCTACAACCCAGTCAAGATTCCCTACAGCCCAATGAATATTTTACTGATTTATCTTCTATGGCCTCAGACACCAGCGCCAAACTAGAAAAATAACACCTAGATGCTCCTTTCCCCTCTGGGTGCCCCTAACCCTTTCTCACCTTACTCTCTCTTTTGGGAATATTTTTCACTTATGGTTTGGCCTTCTAGTTGTCAATTACAAAATTCAAACAAGGGAATCATATAAATGCATAGTCGTGTGTTCAAAATAAAGGACTAATCACTAATCATTACTATCATCACCTAAGCTTGCATCTAAAAGGAACATAAATCAATCCAAAATAACCATCTAGCCTCCATTTAAGGGACAAGGGATTCATCAACTTTACATACACAACATAGGAAGGGGAAGTTCATTATATTTCATCCACACATTTTAATACATTTCTACATTTATCTACAACCTATTATCAAGTGCAACTTGCAAAAGGGCATCCTAGGGCACAATTTCTAAACACATTCACAAGAGCAACATGGAGTCTGAGATGTAGTAGAATGATTTTTCATAAGTTCACTCTCAGGGTGACCATTGGGGTTAGTTCGAATCCCCATATTGCATATTTATTTTTAGGATTGATGCAATTTTTGGGCTTGTGTAGGGGAAATTATCTTTTTTAGGCTATAAGTACCTTTGGAGACCATTGTGTGAATATAAAGTGATCAACAATGAAAAAATGTGACACTCTTGTGACACAAAAGAGACCATATGCTTAGCTCCCATGTAGTCACTAATGTCCATAAGCAGTCTCCAGTGCCCATACACCCTTGACCTATCCCGAGTGCCCGTTTCCAGCCTCATCTCTACATTTTAGAATTTACAGTGATCAATAATGACATTGCTTGCATCATGTGCATCATTTCTCCATGCCTAGTTCAGTTCCATATCGAGCGTAAATCAACTAAGTCTCTTCGTCTATCTTTTGTGCTCAAGGTTTCATTTTTGAATCTTAGTTTTCTTGTGTCTCAACATTTATACATTATTTCTTTTAGTAGTGACTTTGCAATATCTAGTTTTAATTCAAAACAAATTAAATAAAAATGCTAGCATGTTTTTATGACCTAAAAATGTACCCAAGTGCATATATTTTGTGTCTACATCATCTACTTGTGCTCCATTCACCACATAACTCAAGTAGATGTTTTTATGAGGCTCTTGATATATTCCTTGAAAAGAAAATCCATATTATGGTTTGGGATCTTTCCTAATAATTCTATTCACACATGGGATGAATTTGGATAATGCTCAGTGAGATAGTTTCCAGATAAGAGTGATCACATGTCACTTATAGAGAAATTGAAAACAATCACTAGGTAATTCACTAAGGATCTTTATGATTTTAACTATAAATTCCAAAAGTCTTGGGACAAGATCCCACTTTTTGTAAATATTTCTTAGCATTTAGCTTTTTTGTACTACCTTATTGCTTTAAATTATGATATTGTTGTTATAATCCAATCTATGGGATGTGTAGATATTCCCGTTGAATTTTATATTACAATATTACCTAAGAATATTTTGATCCAAGATGGTAAGCTAGCTCTAAGGACCCCCATGCCATTATTCCCAAAGTTAACACACACTCCTATAATACATCCCTATCCTATTGTTACATAACCGTTGGTGACCATTCCCAGTATCACACCTAATAAATTAGATGAGGTTAATGTCATGTTAAGGAATATGGAAAATGAAGTGAATAATTTGAAAAGGTAGCAAGCCCCACCCACTCAAAGAAATTTTCAGCCATATATCCCATCCTACCAAACCACTAGAGCACAACCTCAAAATCACATGAAACCTGAAAGGCCTATGAATCAGACATACCCAAATCCTACTAATCCTAATAGAGCAATTTTTCATGTGCAAAGTAACATGGTTAAAGATATGAGATGGTGTTATCCTTTCTCCCAACCACATGAATCTAACATCTACTCTCATGGAGAAGTGACACAAGCCTTATCAATTTAGAATTATTTTATACAACCCACTCAAATGAATGATCCATAATTGTCATCTACCTCAATAGCTAGTGAGATTTTGGTCTATTAACAAGAGGAATATTTATATGTCACTAATCAAGTTGAGGTACTTCAATAGATGCAAGTAATATATGATTATAATAAAATATCAAAGAAAATACTCTTGGAGACATAAGTTTAGGAATATAGAGATAAGGTAAATTTTTTTTCAAGATGATAAAGCTCAAAGATAGTAGAGGTTTCACCTCATATACATGACGAAAAACAAGGTTTCTGCAGTTATGTATCATCATATCATAGAGAAACCAAAGATATTTATTGATGCTCAAAATTCAAAAAGACCCACAACAACACCCCTTGTTATTGTTGAGCAAATGAAGAGAAAAAATATTCATGTCTCCCTATGGGATGCTTTGAAAATTCCAGGACATATGTATTTTCTGTAAGAAGGATTACAGAAATTCAAGCTTATTCCCTTAACTCAAAAGGATGCAAGCCTGACCTTAGTTAATTTATACTAGTATATTTCAAGTGAGGCAAGTTGTGCTCCTAAACCCCATATTTTTACATATCACTGGTCACTAGGAAATATTTGGTCCATAATTGTATGATTTCAACTTGAACGCTAGTAGCACAGTCATTCCCAAATTTTTTTTTGATACAATTTGATTGAATTATAACCCTATTAACAAAGGTGTTGTCCAAATAGATGGTACTATTGTGAAAACCATGAGTGTCATAAAAACCTATATCTAACACTACATGCTTTCCCCAGTATCACTATCACTTAAGATATTTCAGTTATAAACCTTACCTTGTCTTTGTGTTATGTTTGTCCAAAGATTTTACTACTAAAGTAGATGGATATATATCATTTGATTGGTCTCACATGTGCCTTAGGACTAGGTATGACACTAGAATAACAATAAAGGTTGAGCCAATTACCCAAGTGGAAACATATGATCCAAATCTCATTGAGTTGAATTGTGCCATAACCTTTAAAATTAAAGGAGTTAAAACTAACCCTAAACCTTTGAAGGTGATAAATAAAGTTCCTAATGAGTAAATGGATGATTGGGCCAATCAAATATGGAGTTTTGATCCTTATGTGACTTTTGAGGAGACTAAAATTGGCACATATTATCTAATGAATGAGGAAAATTTTATCCGTAGTCTACCAAAATCAGAGAATGACTTAGATCAAATATGGAAAAAAAATTATGGTTCAAGGGTAAAATTGGAGCTGGTGCAAGTGTTGTCTTGTCTTCTCCAAAGGAATAAAATGTACTCTTTTCCCATATAGTGCAATTTATTTGTACTAACAATGTTGTTGGATATGAAGCCTTGATTTAGGGACTAATCATTACTAAAAATAAAGGGCTCAAGAAGTTGATAATATTTCAGGATGTTGAGATAATTTTTTAACAAGTCAAGCGATAATGCCTAGCTAAGAACCCTCTCCTCAAAGCCTACAAACATAGAATTTGGGATCTCTTGGAGATTTTGGTACCATCAAAATTCAAGATTTACCAAGATAAAAAAATGCAGTGGCAGACAAGATGTATTTTATTGGAGCTTATTTTGATCCTTCCAGAGATATCATGAATGTTGTAGAATAACATGTCAAGATAGTAATTAGGCTAGTAGTTCTTAACAATGACTTTCATTGGAAGATTTTTGAAATTGATGCATATATTTCCCTCTTCATTTAACAAGAATATGAGTTTTCTTGGGTTTTACAACCAAGGTTATAAGAAAGTTATGGTGACCAAATCATTCAACTAAAAATTAACAAGCTACCTAAGGGTTTGATCACTTTAGAAGGAATTTTCACCCCAGATGATCAATATAAAGGGGAGGAGGAATTTGAAAATCAATCAAGAGGACTATCATGATGTTCTTATCTCTAATGGAAAGAAAATAAATCTTAGAAAGGTATGTACATTTGAGTAATAGTCTGATTTCATATGATTATGAAAAGAACAAGGTAAATTTTAAGACCCACCAAAAAATTTATCTAATCATGGAAAATATGAAGAAAATGAGTTTTGAACGATTTATCTAATCATTTAATAATGGTGTTAGCTGGTAGCATTTTTCTACTAACATTATATGTTGTCGGCTGATAGTATATGATGTCAGCCAAAAGCATATGTAATTTTCTGAAAATCCATTTTTTGAAAATAACTGTTAAAATGGTCGGCTTGATGAGAAATATTTCCTCACAAAATATGGCGCAAAGAAAAAATTAAAAAAGTGATTTTTTGTGAAAAAATACAGATTTTGCTAATATTATATGGATTTTTTTTAAATTTTTTTGATGTTAGTAGTTAAAATGACCGTCTCAACGAGAAATTTTTCCTACCAAAATATGGCATAAGGAAAAAAATCCCATAAAAACCCATTTTTGTATGCTACCGGTTGGTAACATAAAATATACTATTGGCCGGTAGCATATTTTATGCTACTGGATGACAACATATATTATACTGTCAGTTGGTAGCACTAAACAAAGCTACTAGCTGGTAGCTGTTGCACATAAAAATTGGCTAAGTATATATTGTACATGGGGAACTAGGACATGCATGAGACAGGTGCAAAGGGGCACACATAGGAAATATAGAATAATGTGTGAAGGATCATGCTTGAGCAAGGTAACTTTGGGACTTAACCAATTTTGTGAACCATAGGATAAAAATAAAAGAATGGTGGATGAGTGGCCTCCAAGAAAGGGGTAATTATAGACTTCATCAGGTGGGCTTAGGATGCACGTAAATGAGTTAAAATTTGAAAAATAAAATGCAGAGATTACAATATGATCATACATGAGGTGAGCTAATAGTAAGATTAATGCGAGATATATAGTTAGGATAATCTATTATTAGGATCCATGTAAAAATCATGCAACTGTTAACGCATAGATATTTTATGCACACCTATTATTAGGAAGTACATAGGAAGTGAAGGGAAAGTACCCACCTCTATATATACTTGTTGTACTTAATTATTGAAGATACCCCTGTGATGTGCAGAGTTATGCTATTTTATTGTACTTGTGTGCATAATTTTGTGTTATGTATTCAAATTCTGGTATGTAATACTTCTATTATGAATGGATCATTGTGATTGGATTATGATCATTGATGTATCTAAGTATGGTGAATACATGGTGTAATTGATATTAATTGTTATATGATATGTTATGCTTTTTGGTTATACCTGGTTCATTATATGATACATGTAATGTTTTGTACTTGAATGATTGATTTAATAATGCTTATTATGGATATGTATGCTAACAATTTGACAAGAAAACACAAAAGAGGGACCTGGTAGTTTTTCACGCTTCAGTTGAGCATTCAAATCTTCTGAATGAGGTGCTAGTGTGCATAACATTTGAGTGGTAAAATAAAAGACTACATTTTGGTTCCGTTATTGAGACCTTTTTTCAAACTATCTGCCAGGATGTTGCATACATATGACATATCAATTAACTATGGAGAGCATTGAAAGCTGGGTAGAAAATGGACAAGATAAGTTTGCATAGAGGTATAACACTGGACTTGATTTCAATGCTCGATGGTGGGTGGAAAATAATATTTATCATGAGATTTATGAGATGTTCTTCAACTTCTTTCCAGTAGAATTGTATGAGTGGCTGGAAGCATACTTATTAGGGAAGCATTGGGGTCCTAGGCTGAAGCTTTAGATGTAGGAGGATTACCAGACTCTATTTGATGTGGATGTGGAGTGGACTAGAGCTGTAGATCATTGGTGGGATGGAGTGTTGTGAAATTCTACATTAGAGTATGCTATTTCTACTTATTTATGTCCAAAGGAAGCTGAATTCAGATTCTTGTATGATCCCATAGGATTGTATTTGTGCACCATGCCCTTGGCGATTAAAATCTTGATCATAGAAATGGATTTAGAGAGCCTCCCTATGGCTAACTAAACCTCCACTACATGCAAGGGTAGGATTAAGTGTGGCAAATAATGGAAAACCTGGTGGAAAATAGAAAAAGAGAGGAAAGATAGCCCATGTTTAATGAAGTGTGAGAGAGGGACATGAAACATGCATAGAAAATTTAGGAGTCACTCAGTTGAGGGGAATGACAGCTCGTGAAGGTTTTGAATCTCTAGTGGAAGATGAACAACCACAATATTAGGTACTCCCAAATTTTGGAAAGTATAAAAGAGAATTCCCTTTGGCTTCAGATGAGAGCATGTCAGAGGAGAGAATGAGGACCGCAGGTGTGCATCTGATCCCACCTAGCCACCTAGACCTTGTGTATGGTGTTCTAGATCCAACACAAGTTATTGAGAAGCAGGATAGTGTAGGTAGGTAAGAAGAGATAGGTAGATATAATTTTGTGTTGAATTTAGAAGTACATCATACTACAAATATACCTATGATAGCGCAACAGGCACCAATGTTTGGGAGTACACTTGGAGGATTGTTTCTAAGAGCATCATCAAGACAAAGTATTGGCATACAAAATGTTGGGAGAAATTTTTTGGGTGCTACAACCACATAGATAACATGTGTCAACTTTAGTAATACAATTGGGACATAAGGGAGTTCATCAACTGGTCCACAACCCACATCCAGGGGCACGAGAGGCTCAGGAGGATCAGGAAAGATACTTGGAGGGAATACTAGTGGGAGTTCTATTTCTAGATCTAGTGGGAAAGGTCCACACCCATAAAAACCACCTCAACGACCTCTACAACCACAAAAAACACTTCATGTCTATTATGAGATGTCTCTCCACTTGCTAAAGTTTATAGGTATTGAGGATTCAATAGAGCATGGGCATAAGTGTGAACTACTATGACGTGCTAAGTGAATTACAACTTCAAATAGTAAGGAAAATCAATTTTCCACTACACTTCAAGGGTGCACACATAGTTGGTATAAAAATTACGATCCAAATTAGATTGTGGTGGATTATAATGCTTTACACACTATGTTTCTTACTGAGTTTCACATGGTGGAGTTTGAACAATAGAGTATTAATGCACTCAAGGACATTAAGTAGGGATTATCTAAAAGTGTGAGGGAATATGACACATGTTTTAATAATTTTCTATTGAAATTGTCTTATGAAATTCATCAAATTCAACATGCACAATGGTTTTTTGGAGTATTGATAACTTTGTTCCATATATCTTTATCTCATAATACCTATACTGATCTGCATAAGGCCTTGGAAGCATCCCTACACACTAAGGCAGTTAGAAGTCTTGCTATTGGAGTAAGCGTGTTCTTAGAGGTGCAAATTACATCCATGGCAAAACAATTTGAGAAGCTTTCTGCCAATTTAGCTCATGAGTCATGCAGTGGTATATGGTGCACAAATTGTGAGGTTGAAGGAAATAATAAGGATAGTTACTCACACAAGTCAATGCACACGTTGTTACTAGATTGTGAAGTCTATCACCTAGACCATGATGTAAAATTTTTTCCTCTTTTGTAGTGCATGATTCAGAAGAAGGTGTCCATGTATTTTAATATTTTTAAGGCTCATAATCAAGACACCACTAATTATATACTGATTGATCATATACATGAATCCATTGAGACAAGAGTGCGCTAGAATAGTGTGGCAAGTGGATCAAAGAAACATGAAGGAAAAACTAATGAAGGGCACAACAATGGGGATAACAGGAACATAGGCTTCCAAGGAGAATATCGAGGCCAAGGTCACAGTGGTGGTAGATGAAAATTCACATGAGGAAAATTCTATACTTATGGGTCCCTTGATCATTATCACCATGATTTCCCCCAGAGTACAACTTTCTCATGGTGTGGGAAGAAACATAAGTTAGAGGATTTCCCGGACCTATATGAGCACTTGAGAAAAAAAAAAGAATAAAGACAAGGGCACATGGATGATTAAGATAAAATGTACCATTTTTGATCAGTGGATGCCTGATACTAATTTACATACATTATTGGTTACCACATGTGCCAAGGCAACATGAACACACAAGCCAATGAAGGCCAAACCACTCATCACAAGGGAGGAAGTGATACATGCTAAGTATCCAGACATTGCACATTAGAAGGAATTCCAACAGTAGACAATATGAGTCATCATGGACCTTTAGGGAGAGATATAGTGCTTGAAAGAGAAGGCATAATAGAGGTAATGTGTAAAGAACATTGTGCTCCTGCATAAGTATGTGGATGATTTAAAAGAGGTGTGTAGGATGTTGCACTAGGAAAATATCATTCCGCTACTAAAAGAAAGGCTATAAGAGAAGGTATTATGCGATGGAGTTGAGTGCAAAAGGAAGATACTTCACACAAATCTCCCACCTCAAAATCATGAATTTGACAAGGATATTATATTTGATGTAGTAATTGATGGGTGGTTGATATGCAACATTCTGTTATACACAGGTGCGGAGGAGAATGTTTTGACTCTGGATGCATGAAATCAGAGGGTTAGACCAACATTGTAGCCATCTTCAAATGTGTTGTATATGGAAAATAAAACTATGGCTATGCCTATTGGGGTATTGAAGGATGCATCCATTACCATTAAGGAAACCAAGTTTACTAGATAATTTGAGGTATTAGAGCTCACAGAAGAATACAACTTTCTAACATTACTTGTACTGTCATGGTGCTATACGAACAATGCTAATATATGCTTTAACAAAAGATACATAAATTTTGAGAAAAAATATGAGTGTGTGATCATACCCCTGTATGATAAGACGACAAAGACTTATGTTGATCCCTTGAGTGAATAATAACTTAATAGAATATATTCTTAAAAAATGCACAATCTAGAGAATATAGAATCATCAAAGGAAGGCGTCCTTCAGTGGGAAGACATGTAATCTATAAGTTACACTACTAGTGTTTCTTGTGATAGTTGGGCTCAGGGAATGTATGAGATGGTCAGGCTTAAAATCAAAGGAAGGGTCACTGGGATGATTAGGCCATGCATGGTTAAGTGGTTAGTGATGCAGAATAAAATTTAGTGATACAAATCCAATAAGACCCTAGACACGTTACCGCATCACTCAACCTAAATTGAGTGCTCACCTAAAGCATGTAAAGGTACCAAGTCCCTCTTTAAGGTTATTGTTGCAGAACGTTAGCTTGATGAAGACTTAAGAGATACATATAGTTTCTTTACTAACACATCACTCTACAAAGCATACTAGATCTATACCTAATGGAAACCGTACTTTAAACAATAATCATGATGGAATCAAGTACACACAATATCTAGTTACACATAATAATACACTTAGATTCATCCAATATCCTCCATTGTATTAAATATCATAAGTATATCGAAGCTTCGTTATAATAACAGTAGTATGCGTGTAACAAATTTAACAACATATCTTTGTATATATCTCCTCTTTGCATATCTCTCTCTCTATGTTGATCTCTTTACATATATATAAGGGTAGGGACTTTCCCTTCACTACTTATCAATTCCCAAAATAGGTCACATTTTATTATTAGCCATGCGCCTCTACAAAACTATCCACACATGCAAGTGCACTAATAATAGACTACTACAAGCGAACTTAAATTAGTAGATCTATTTCCATCCTATGCCCATGTAAAGTGATTTGTATCTGATACTCCAAGAATAGCCAATGTGTGGCATGCATGTCTTTGCCTGGTTTGTGTGCTCTGCATGCCATCTCTAAAAATAGACCCTCATGGGTGAAAAATGGCTAAGTCCCAAAAAGTTGAAATTCTGTTCCACGCACGTGTTCTCCCTATCCATTTGCACCTTTGCATATGACTTAGTTTCCCACGTAGAATTCTTGTGTGATTTTTATCAAGTGTTCTCTGATCAACATAACCCACACTAATTTCATTTTCACCCTGACAATGGTCATCTCCAAAACTAAAGTAAAGAAATGAAGAATGTAAATAAGTAAAGAATGGAAGAATGAAAATAATGAAAGAATGTTTTGATGCTACAGTTTGTTCTTCTATAGTTTGAACAATGAATTCAAGATATTCCTGTTTTATTTCAGCCTCTAAGGTCTTCCACTCAGCGAGTGCTACCTATGATCTTTCTGGAATGTCCGCAACAATGGACTCCAGTTCATCTTTCACAATCTCCCCTTTTTCATTTTGCAAGACCAACACAATGGTGAACATTATAGTCATCCTTCCCTCTAGTAAATCCATATTCTATGTAATGAGCTTCCCAAGATCTTCCAACGAATTCTTGTGTGGTTCTTGTGCTGCTGTCAAGGCCTCACTATTTAACTATTGATAATATTTCTGCATGGCCCAATGTTTCATCCTTCATCACTTTATGGACCTCAATGTTCTCCTCCAGGGTTTTTATGTTAATGAGCACCTCTGAAGCTGTGCAGATGTTAAAGGCTTGGTCTATTTTCCTCAGTTCTTCTTGTAGCACTTACAAAAGTCCTTCATATGATGTAATCTTCCATGTCACTGAAGCCTTTTCCCACTCTGCCTCTTATGCTGGATCCTTCGGCACTGGCATGCATAGAGGTTCATCTTCAAGCACTAGGTTTACCAATGTACCTACATAGTGTATTGCCGAAGGAAATGTCTTTAGTACCTTTAGCTCCAAGTGTGGCCTAGCCCTTATAACATTATCACCAATTTCCTTTGTGATGCTGATAAATACATCATTCTTTTTCTACGCTAAGTCTCTTTCGTACGTTAGGCATGCTATTTCTCCATCCTTAGTTTTAATCTCTTCCCTGAGCGCCCTAATTGTTTAAGCCTTTTCCATATTCCACCTCGCCACCTCCATTGAGACTTTCACCAATGCATTACTTACTTGTTCATCTAACATGGTATTAGGATTTAATGTCACGTGTCTAGCCTGAGGTGTCTTCTTCAACCTCCTTGACACGCATGACTCATCACACACATTAAAATTTGGCTCATCCATGTTTGTATGCATGGACCATGATAACTACTTCCTTGTGCATGCTGTAGCCACATCTTCATCCATTAATTTCCATCCATATAAGTACTTTTATGACAGCGTGCCTTGGAAACGAGTGCAGACAATTTTACCTACGTCCTCTAACCCATGGCTAGTGGGATGTGCTCTCTACTTATTCTTTTGGATCTTGGCTACTTAAGAACTTAAGCCTCTAGATTTAGGACTTGTACCTCCATGTCCTGAGCAATCTCTGTAACTATCTCACATATTCCTTTTTCCTCCTCATCTCCTTGTTTTATTTCGTCATCTTTCTATTCTTCGACGTTCCCTGGAGGTGTAGGATAATTAGGTGCGCTTTCCTCTGATTCTTCTGCCCCCTCATTCAAATTCAACTTCCTTCTCCTTTTCGTGGTTGCCTTCTTCTGTGGAGAGAGTCTAAGTGATTTGCAAACTATTTTTAGAGTAGCGCCCTAGGTCCTTGTTCTCCTGGACACTCTCTTAAATATGTTCTTTCCTTGGACTACATCCAAGTCCTTATCACCCCCATCTTGTGGTTGAGGTAGTGTAGTGGCGCGCTTAGCTTCATCCTTGCTCATAGGGTGGCTTCTACCTCCGTACTCCAAACCACCACTATCCTTGCACTCGTTCTCCTCATCCTCCACTTCAATTGGCTCTGTGGGCTTAGGCACTGGGATGTTCTCTATTGTGTGCTTACCATTTGGTGGTGTTGGAAGTGCGAACTCATCTTCCACATACTTGTTATTCTCTAACTTGGGATTTAGTTGGAGGTACACTAATGCTGCTCTAACATCTCCCATAGCCAAGCTTACTAGTTTAATTCTCAATAAATTTGAAATGAGCCTTTTAATAGATACACCCCACCCTGGATACACATATTTCTTCCTTAGCGTGTGGTAGTCACAATCTACCTTGTTCCCGTTAAACGTGAGGCACCCCACGTCTGTGAACCTATGTACTGATGCCTAGAAGTACCTTACTATGAAGGCATACGGTAACTTACACCAAGGGCTCCATGCTCCTTCCTTCATGGTGAACCAGACTATGCAAAAATTTTGGTATACAGCGAATTGTACTACCTTTCCAACCACCAAAGGCAAGTCCTTGGGAGTGCACCATTCTTCTTCAAAGGACACATGAAGCCTATCGTACCACTTCTCAGCCCCTTGCTTGACCTGTTTTGTCATGGATCCTTCACAAAAGTACTGTTTGAAACATTCTACAGGTGACTTGTGCTCCATGGGATACTCCCATATCTTCTCTTTTGGTCCATCAGGTACCCTGATCTGCATGAACACCATTGACAACATAATGACTCCAAAGCTGATCCTTCCTCCTGTGCACACTTCCTCAATGATAGTTTCTACAATGTAACGTGAAATTTCGTAAACTACCCCTTCAAACATCTTTTTAGTAATGTGCAGCCACATGATATTCACTTGTGACCACCTCTCTTGGTTAGTTAACTTCATAACGAGATGTGCGGTTGCTTGCACAATTCAATATTTATTCAGTTCATCAATTTCCATGCCATGTGGAACCTTTGTGTACCTCAACCTATTTTTGGTCTCTAATACTACGACCTTATCAATTAGATCATCTTACAAATCTTCTCGTATGCCCTTCAATCCCGTCATCGTGGAGATGAGTGTGGCTGAAATTATGGCACTAATACCTGTAAAGTAGAAAAAATCTTCATGCGCTCAGCTCATGAGCCACTAGTACAAGGGATTATATTTCTTGAAGTAAGGGAGATCATATAGTTGGTAAAATCCAACCTTATTCAAGAGCTTCTCGCTAGCATCGTCATACAATGGCAAGTCTTCCATCATGCATTTATTTGTCTTTATGTTCAGCAACGCATCAAGATCCTTCTTATTCTCTATGGTACTGTGATTGTACTCACTCATCTTAATTTTTCTTATGTGAGAATCCCACTCCTCGCCTATGATAACCCTCTATGGATATTGCATTTCAGAAAAATTACTTTTGGGAGCCATCTCCTCTTCTTCTTCGATGACCTTCTTCTTTCCCTTCACTCCTACTGCAATTGCTTTCTTGGGTGCCATTTTTACCTTGCAATCCTTTGTAGATCCTTACCTTTTGAATTTTGTAATGTGCGAATCAAACCCTAGCTTGACTTAGCATGCCCCAGGTGAAATCACATGCCCTTTCTCCTCTCTGTCACCTTGCTTCACTCAAACCCTTCACCACCGGGGACACAAGCTCTTTCTGAACACATATCTCTTTGTCATGACTGGTTACACACCTCTCGTACCTCAATTCAATCACTCGGCTCTTCACACTTATCTCTTTTTCAAATACTATTAATCACAATGGTAAAAATTAATTCACATCCCATCCTTATTTATATTTTCAAAATTTTGATGCATTCATTGCTCCTTCACCTACCAAATATCCTCTCATTAATTGACCAATTCCATCCTTTACATGGGTTACATCTTTGTGCTACAGCTATAACCTTCTAGCATGCCTTCCTACCCTCTAGTCACAGACTTATCTTCAACGTTCTTCCTTACACCCAAGTACCTTATCATTGCACCTTCTACTGGTAGTTGTTATGGCCTCTACTTACCTCGGGTTATACTGTCCCTTCATTCATCTCCATATTTTGTCAGTTTTTAGAAGCAATCCCTTGAATTGAAGAGCACTTGCAATAGATTATTCCATTCACCTTTCATTTCCCATGATTTTGTACCTAAATATTGACAATCCACCCACACTAAAATTATGCATAGTCCTCTATGCAAAAACATGCTTCAGATAGTAATTGGCTTCATGCGCAGAAGCACGCTTATTACACAACACACCAACTAAATTGAAAAAACATAACAAATAAGAAGGAAAAACATTAAGGAAATAAAAAATTGAAAACCTAATCTAAATGGCAATATTACCTTATTACAAACACCAAGAAGACTTATTTATAGTAGGGCTTCAGCCTACTCCTGTTGAAGTAACTGGGTAGCCATGTTCCATCAAGTGCTTCTAACTGGTAAGAGACTATTTCAAGGATGTAAGTGATAACAGACGGCCCCAACCAATGTACCTTAAGTTTTCTTGGATGGTGCTAAAACTTAGAGTCATAGAGAAGTACCATTTGTCTAGTTTCAAACTTCTTATCCCTTATATTTATGTCATGCCATGCCTTCTGCCTAGCCTTTTCTTGCTTCTGAATCCAACGTGCTATGGGTCGTCGATCATCTAGCTGAATTATATTTTCAATCTATTCTTTTAAAGATTGCTCATCAACTAGACCTCTAGTACACACAATACGCAAAGAAGGTGACATTAATTCCATAGGAAGAATGACATCTATGCCAAACACTAACTGAAATGGTGTTGATTTGTTCAAACTTTTATATGTTGTTCGATATGCCCAAAGTACTGCAGATACTTTATCATCCCAATCCTTTCTTTATAACCATCACACGATGGTCTTTGACCACTGTCATAGCCGGAACAGGCTGTTGAAAGCCTTATACAGCATTCTCCATTTTCAAAATATGTGGGTGCATTCTTATGCTCCTGCAACCATGGGACCAATCCCTCTCACATAATGCCTAGATCCTTATGGGATTTTATCCTATTACATAAACATGCTGTGCTAAAATGCTATTAACCTTCATATTATATGTTCCTATCCGCTCATTATTGGGACATTTTTACCTTGCAATAATATTCCTTACGGGTGAAGGCTAATTAGCCTAGTTGTATGCCATTGTACTGCATTATTTTGTTAGGGCCTCTAATCTTTGTACCAATCTTGTCCCATTCTATTGTTTAGACATTACAAGTCACCGAATTTACGTCAGAAGCTCATTTAGAGCACGGAAAGTGGACATCGGTGAACATGAGGACACCGATCCCGAGCAATTATTTGTTAAGCTTATTCCATTGTCGACAGGTATTGTCATTTCCCTATGATTTTGTGCAAAATAGATGGAATATTTGTGATTGAGTGCAATGTAAACACCCACACTAAAATTATGCCATAGCGCCTTTGTGCAATTATTTACAAATCCTGGATTGTCGACCGATAGTAATTAACTTCACATTGTTTGCGTCGGAAGCAAGGCCTTATTACAGCCGAAGGAGATTGTGTACCAACTAAATTGGAAGTCAGGTGCTATTTTTCACCACTTGTCATAATGAAGAAGGAGACACTTGTAGGCAAGTAAAAAATTCCATTACCTTTTATAGTGTGAATATTACCTTATTACAACTTCCACCAAGAAGACTTCTTCCATAGTGGAACGCTTCGATCAGCCTACTCCTGTTTTAAGTAGGCAAAATGGGTAGCAATGTTCCGTAATCAATCTGTGTGCAATTGTCATTATTGTGTAAGCAGTACTATTTCAAATTATTACATAACAAGGTACCCAAATTATCAAATAAACAAAGCCTATAAGATATTTCTTGAGATCAGGTCTAATAATTGATCATTTTCGGATCACATAGAGAAGTACCCTTTGTCTAGTCTTCAAACTTCTTATCCCTTATGTTTTTGTCATGCCATGCTTTCTGCCTAGCCTTTTCTTACTTCTGAATCCAACGTGCTATGGCTCGTCACTCATCCAGCTGAATTATATTTTGAATCTATTCTTCTTAAAGATTTCTCATCAGTCTAGACCTCTACATTCATGGTAATACCAAAGAAGGTGACATCAAATTCCATAGGAAGAACGACATTCTGCGCAAACACTAACTAAAATGGTGTTTCTTTGTTCAACCTTTTATATGTTGTTAAATATTCCCAAAGTAATGTAGATACTTTATCATCTCAATCCTTTCTTCCAACATCACAGAATTTTGTTAATGCTTGGCTCAAAATTTTGTTGAAAGCTTCAATAGTCCCATTTTCCTAAGGATTATAAAGTGTAGTCTTATGGTGTGCAATCATGAACTCATCCAATAAAATTATGATTGTGCCTTCATTAAGAAAATGTTGTGCCCCTATCACTGGTCAAACTCAAAGGACATCCATACCTTGTAATAATATTTTCCCATATGAAAATGTAAAATAGGTGCTGTTGTAGCTCTCTGTACAGTCCTTGAAGGAACACTGCTACTTTCTGCCCATCTTGTCAGATAGTTTGTGCAAGTTATAATGTAGCATGATCTAGTTCTACGTGCAACTGGTGAAATAGGACCCACAAAATCTATAGCCCATTTCTCAAATGGTCATGCGCTAGTAATAGGTCTCAGAGGCATTTCATCTCACTGACCTGGTCTCCCAAGATATTGACAATGGTCACATGCCTTACATAATTCCTTACAATCTTTATAGAGAGTCTCCCACGATAATCCGACGAGTAGAATCTTACGCACTGTGGCATCACCTGCATAGTTGCCACCTATAATTCCACCATGAGATTATTCCATAATGCATGTACACTCATGTTCCAATACACAAAAATGCTATACCTCATCATGACCCAATTTTTACAAGTCTCCACTGATTAACATATAAGGTGCGGCATGTATAGCAAGCTATTTCTTCTCCAAGGATTTCATTCCTTCTAGTGCCATCCCTATATTTAGAAAGACAAAATTTCCTCTAGTTCTGATGGTGCACATTGTAACCTGTATAACTGTGCATCTGACATGGTATCCTCAATTTCATGTGCTTCTTCTCTTGACTGTATTCTTGATAGATGGTCTAGTCCAGAATTACTTTTTCCTGTTTAACCACAACTGTAAAATCAAATTCATGAAATAAGAGCACCCATTGACAGATGCGCCCTTGTAAAACAAGCTTATTTACCAAATACTTCAATGCCATGTGATCTATATAAAAGAAGAATGGTGTAGCTAGTAGGTAGTGATAGAATTTATATAACGCATAAATCATTGACAAAGCTTCATTCTCTATAGTTGTATAATTCTATTATGCAGGATTCGGCTTCCTACTAGCAAAACAAATAGGATGATCTACAATGCCTTCTCCAGGTTGGGCCAACACCATGCCAATGGCCATGTTAGAGGCATCAACATGTAAATGAAATGGTTTATCACATGAAGAAAAATGTAGAATAGGCGCGATAGTAAGTCTCTCCTTCAATGCCTTGAATGTGTGCTACTCTTGTTCTCCCTAGTAGAACGTACCTTTCCCTTTTAGTAATTCTTCTAATGGTGTGGAAACTTTGGCATAGCCTTTGATAAATTTTCTATAATATCATGTATGACCCAAAACTCTGGGTACCTCACTTTGAATGGTAGGCTCCCTTAGACCTATAATCACTGCAACCTTTGTTGGATCAACCAATAAACCCTCCTTGTAGATTATTTGTCATAACAGTATCCCAAATGGTGTAGAAAATATGCACTTCTTGATGTTCAAAAAAATACTCAGCTATTTACACCATTCAAACATTAAGTGTAGATTGTCACAGTGATCCTTAACTAATCCATACACTATCCAATCGTCTAAATATACCTGTAATAATTTGTGAATCAATTCTTTAAATGCTTAGACAACTATGCAGGAAAATATAGCAGGAACATTTTTTAGACCAAAAGGTATGACAATATAAGCAAAGCTACACCATTTAGTAGTAAATGTAGTTTTCTCCTAATCTTCCTAGGCAATCTGAACCTAATGATACCTAATGAACCCATCTGTAAACAAATATATTTTTCACCCTATAACTCCTTCTAGTATTTCCTCAGTGAATGATGTAGGGAATGGATCAGTTACACATGCAGCATTCAGATCCCTGTAGTCTACGCATATTCTAATTCGTCCATCCTTCTTGATTATGATCACCATTGGATTAACCCATTCTGACTCATCAAGGGGCCTGATAATTCCAAACTTCAACATGTTATCAATCTCTTCTTTGACATTTTCACGTAAATTGGGGTTCATTCTGTAAGATCTCTTTCTAATTGGGTACGCACCCAGTTTAATATTTATCTTCATCTCCCCTAATGATTCATGCATGCCTTTAAGTTTATGGTACCCCCTAGGAAATAGGTCCTAGTAATCCCTTAGTAACTCTATGATTTTTTCCACTTCAGAGTCTGACAAATAGTCTTCAATTATGGCTTCCTTAGGCTCAGTATATGTTCCAATATTCACCTGCTTTGTCTTCATAGGTTCACGATAGGTGCGTGTGGTTTTATTCACATCGACCAATACCTTGTTCCTTCCTGTTGAATGGTTTACATACAAATTATCTACTTCTTCATCATCTACTAACTAGGCCATTTTTCCCTTATCTTTCTCAAAGCAAGTGTGTTGAAGTAATGTTGCATCGGCCTCCGGTTCTTTATCAAGATGTGCCCCTGAGTCCTCTTTATCTAATAATTCTTGAAGGAGTTATTTAGCCTTGCCACTATCCCCCGTAGTTAAGCACTTGACAAAATTTAATGCTTCTTCCACTGGAGGCTTTGTAGAAAAGAAGTCAAACATATGGACCATTCCTGTAATTAAATTCTACCAATTTCCAGTTTCTCTATGGAGTTATGCATATACATACCAAGCACGCGCACAACCTTGTAAAGTGGAATAAAACTGGTGCACCCATAGCGAAGGTGGTAAAGCTTCCTGCCCTTCTATCCAGAGTCTCTCAAACTTATGAACGTGGTGCTGAATAGGTTGATTACCATGATAATTACAAATTTGTGTAAAAGAACCTAGTAGTAAGAGCAATCCCAATGTCATTCCATTTAACCAGATTATCCCTGTGGACCACCCACCATCGTGCTGCTATCCCACGTAGTGTATATGCTAGCATATTTCTTCTCTCCAGTGGATCTTTCCATTTTTCTTCCATGGCGTGTAGGAATACCATTGGATCCCCTTCTCCTGTGTAACAAGGTACCAAGTTGTTACCTATCCTCCTGACATAGCGTGGTTTTGTGCCTCGAGGGAATATGCTCTTTACTTCGTGCCCTACCAACTCATAAGTGATGTGAGCCCAATCATCACATGCAACACTCGTAGTATCACTAATAGACTGTGCATCCTCCCACTGAATTAGTCCTTCTTTAGTTGGTTCAATCATCTCTGGATCTCGGATGATGCATACATAAATCCTATTCAGATCTTCTTCACTTAAGGGCTCAACATAGGGTGTGGATTTTTCATATGTTAAAGGGATAATAACCCTTTCCTCTTTATTTTCAAAAATGATATATCCCTTGTTGAACCAAAGATCAAAAGTATTGGCATAACACCAAGGATGGCCCGATAAAGTTGGGAAGCTATCTGATTCTGCCAGTGCTAAAACTTCAAAGTCTCCAGTGAACTTTTCTCCTTATATGGTAATGGATGCATCTTTAAAAACTCCTATGGGAGTGGCCTTAGTCTGATTATCCATGAATAATACATTAGAGGATGGCTACAATGGGGTCTTCCCATTTGTTCCCATGCATCTAAGGTAAGAACATTGACCTCCACACCTGTATCAATCCGTATATTACTCAACATCCACCCATACACAAAAACATTTAGAGTGATTTCCTTGTCATAATATAGGCTATGAGGAGGGATATTTGCATGTAGGATCTACCATCCAGTCTCAGTACTTTTGTGCATAGTGTTCCCTTTTAACCAAATCCCTAATAGTGGAATGATGTTCTCCTGGTGAAACATTTTACACACTTCTCTTAAGTCATATATATCAGTTTGGACTGTCTCTGATGCTTTCTTCTACTCCTTTAAGTACTGTGTCTCACCCTGAAGATTCCTTAGAACTTCCATGGTTTCTTGATAAACCTCCTTCTAATAGGAAGGATCAGGGTACCATGCATGAAGAACCTCATCTTTGGTGATGGTAGGATTTGCTTCAATGCTTCCCTGGCATGTGCTACCTTAGCGCGGGTCATGATCTTCACTTGTAGTGCCTTAGATTCTACTTCCATCTTGGGCATCCATTGATTGTCCACAATACATTGTATCCTAACCATCCATGCACCTTTTTTTTTCTTGTTTATGTTGCTTAATCAGATGCTCATATAAGTCTAGGAACTATTCATAGCTATGGTTCTTTCCATAGAAAGAACATGTAATATTTTGAGGAAATTTTCACCTATAGTGGTTAGGAGGTCCACATGTATAGCATGTTCTGCGAGGAAAATCACTTCTTCCCCCACCACAGCCTCGTCCTCTGAATCCACTATGATAGCCTTGACCTCTGCCACAACTACCTTCAAAATGCCTCTCATTCCAATCATAGAGCACCTGATTGTGCTCTTGGTCTTGATGCTCATTCTTATTCTTAGAGTTATCTGAAACTCTTGTTTTTTGTACACCAATATTTATAGCATCATGGATCTACCCAATCAGTTGACAGTCCTCAGTGTTATGAGTCGTGGACCTACATATTTTACAGTAGCTTGAAATTTTCTTCCTTATCACACATTGTAATAATGGGAAGTGGCTAGCATCATGGTTTAGGTGGCATATTTCACAATCCATCAGCAATGAGCATACTATTCTGTGAGGGTAACTATCCTTTGTGTGACCTTCTACTTCATAATCTGTGCACCAAATTCCTATGCACATCTCGTGTGCTAAATTTTCTGATAACTTCTCCAATTATTTTTCCATTGCTATTATTTTCACTTCTAAAAATGGGCTTACCCCAGTATCTATGCTTGCAACTGCCTCAGCACGCAAGGATTATTCAAGGGCTTCACATAGATCAGTGTATGTCTCATGTGATAATTCCCTCCTAAAAGGGGTAATCAAACCCCTAACGAACCATTGTGCATGCTAGATTGTGTGTATGTCATAAGAAAGATTTGATAACAATGTCTAAACTGTGCATCATACTCCCTAACACTTTTAGTAGTTCCTTGCTTAATGTCCTTGAGTGCACTTATACTCTTCTACTCAAACTCAGGGATATGAAATTATTTAAGGAATGCATCCTTTAAAGCTGTATAATCTACGCAAGTCTGATCAGGGTCAAAAATTTTGTACCAACTGTGTGTTCGCCCTTGTAACGTAGTAGAAAATTGGCTTGTCCTATGATCAGAAGTTGTGATTCCTTTTGTGTGCCAAAATATTTCATACATGTGCACATGTTTAACAACATATTCTATGCCCCTATACTATAGAAGGCAAAGAGACATTTCCATGTAAATATTTTGGGGTTAGTGCGGACCTTTCCCACCTGATCCAAAACCTCCTATGTTTCCCCTACCTCCAGAACCACCAGATCCACCTAAACCAGAGCTACCTATGCCTCCTAATCCTGAACCTGTAGCTGGAATAGGTGCTGTAGATGTACTCCCCTATGATTCAACAATAATACTATACTGAACCCCTACGATATGTGAAGTAGTTCCACTTCTAGAGGTGAATCCAACATTCAACGCACTCATATTTTGTGCAGACCATGCACCTAAAAACACACCTCCAAATAATAATGAAGCCATCTACCCTACCATTAATTTGGTTTCTCTCTTACTTCCCAAAATTACTTACTGATTACTTGTCGTACTAGATACTAGAAAACCAAGTGCAAGGGCTAGGTTATCAAGTGGATTCAGATGCGTGCCTATGGACTAGGTAGTCTCTGCTGATGCACTTCTACGTGAGGCCAAGGTGGATCCTTGTCATGCTTTCTAAGATGGGGGAGTTTTTGATGCTTTGGCTCCACATCTTCTATGTGAGCTTTAAATCCTTCATTAGCCATCTCTCTCCTCAATTCCATAATTTCTACAATGGTATGTTGCTTCTCTATCTCCCTCTCGCGCACCTCATTTTACTTAAGATGCCTTTTCTCTCTTTTCCTTTCTTT
This sequence comes from Taxus chinensis, assembly GCA_019776745.2. NCBI lineage: Eukaryota > Viridiplantae > Streptophyta > Pinopsida > Cupressales > Taxaceae > Taxus > Taxus chinensis. The sequence continues at coordinate 483,303,459 of CM034152.1, read as the reverse complement.
TGCTAGGTCTGCCATCTTTCACCAATCCTACTTCTACCCCCGCACATGGTGGGATTCAGTTAGCCATAGGTTTACTCTCGATATTCAAGGTTACCATTAGGAACTTGATCGCCAGAGGAATGCCTTGTAGGTAAGTTCCCTGTGGATATCGTAAAAACTAGAATTCAACTACCTATGGACACAAATAAGTGGAAATTGAGTATTCCAAGATATAGATGTTCAAGACACCATGAAACTACGTATCCAGAGCTTGAGTCCAAATCATATCAACATCATAAAGGGCTTGGAATTCTTCTTGTGTCTCAAGTGTGTGATATCTCTAATTCTATGTAGATGCATAAGCAATCAGCCACTTGTACAATTCTACTGGAAAGATAGTGAAAAATATCTCATATAAACTATCATATAGATAATGTTCCACCCACACGCATGCATTAAAATCAGATCTAGTGCTGAATCACCATGTGTATTATTTTTCTAGATCACGTATCCATTCTTCAACACTTGTTAAGGTCAATTGGTATGTTTTCATTGCGAACCATCTTGAAAACAATTGAAAAAGAGGTCTCGGCAATAGAACCAATGATGCAGCCTAAAATTTAGTGATACAAATCCAATAAGACCTAAGACGTACTGACACATCACTTAGCCTAAACTGAATGCTCACCCAAAGTGCACAAAGATACGAGGTATCTCTTTAAGGTTAATGTTGAAGGATGTTAGCATGATGAAGACTTAAGAGATACATATAGTTTCTTTACTAAGACATCAATCTACAAAGCATACTAGATCTATACCTAATGGAAAGTGTACTTTAAACAATAATCATGATGGAATCAAGTACACGCAATATCCAGTTACACATAATAATACACTTACATTAAGCCAATATCCTCCATTCTATTAAATATCATAAGTATATTGAAGCTTCATTACAATAATAGTAGTATGCGCGTAATAGATTTAACAACATATCTCTGTATATATCTCCTCTCTGCATATCTCTCTCTCTCTATGTCAATCTCTTTACATATATATAAGGGTGGGGACTTACCCTTCACCTCTTATCAATTTCCAAAATAGGTCATATATTATTATCAGCCACACGCCTTTACAAAACAAGCCACACATGCAAGTGCACTGACAATATACTACTACTAGCTAACTGACAGTAGTAGATCTATTTCCAGCCTGTGCCCATGAAAAGTTCTTCATATCCGATCCTCCAAGAATATCTAATGCATGGAACACACATCTTTTCCTTGTTTGTGTGCTCTGCACACCATCTCTAAAAATAGACCCTCATGGACAAAAAATGACCAAGTCCCAAAAATATGAACTTCTATTCCATGCGCGTGTTCTTCCTATCCATTTGCACCTTTGAACATGAATCAATTTCCCATGTGGACTTCTTATGTTATTTGTATCAATTGTTCTCTGATCAACAGTTAGGTTCAACTCAGGTACTAAGGTATAGTGGTGAAGGGAATCTTGATGCATTCTTGCATGTCATGGAGACTTAGTGGTAGAATGATGGGGATAAAAGAAACATGTTGGTCTATACTTTGCATGGGATAACAAAATGTTGATGGGAAACCCATAGAGATAGCATTTTGGAATTTTAAGAAGTGAGAATCATCTTTTCTACTAGGTTTACTCAGAGTAATGTACATACAAAAATATGTGAATATCATGGGAAGTTTCCTACCTCTTTCCACATCCATAATTGTGAGAGACTTTAGGTGAAAGGAAAGGAGGCATTACCACCATCACTTTGGGTACATAATTTCTATTCCACACTTTACAGATGCACGTACACATGGTATATCCATGCAGAACTAAAAGAGAAATAAAAGAATCACACGAGATGATTACAGGTATGATTTAAACTTTTGATTATTTTTCTACTAAGCCTCTAGTCCATGGAGCATTACAGATTATGACGTTCATCACGTTGGGGTTGGGGGATACCGTGAAGGTAGACGAGATCATGCTTGAACTACTTGGGGAACCTTATCTTGAGCTTCGTGAGGATATATTTGAGATAGAAGAAATACAGATAGGTCATGCTTGGAAGGAAAAAGAAAACGGTAAATTGGTATAGATGATATATGACGAGGAAGTTGAGAACCCAGATGTTAGCCACATTGAAGTTACACGCGAGGTGATGGACACTACAAATGAGAAGGAAAGTGCATACCATGCAATGATGAAGAATAAGAAGGTTAAAATTAGCACCGAAGAAATACCTAAAGAGGACATTATTGGTGATTACTAGTCAGAGAAAGAAGTAACAAAGATTATTGAAATCTTGTGTGAATTCCAAGACTTATTCCCATGGGGCTATCATGGGTTAAAGGGAGTACTCCATTCTTTAGGAGAGATGAAGATCAAACTGAAAGAACACATGTGACCAGTAATAAGAGGCCTTATAAGATGAATCCTAATCTCGTGCATGGTAG